>CM067219.1:83004040-83442484 GCA_034190945.1 Octodonta nipae | reverse complement strand
TTAATATTTCAAAAGTCCAAACGTTTCAGGTCTAAATTAAACCTTATTTTCAATGGTATTAAATTGAAGAAAAAATAAAAAATTAAGAGGATTCGCAATGACAAATATCGTAATCACAATTTGACATTTGTGATTACAACATTTCAAGTTTATGTAGTGTTATTCAAAAGAACTCAGAAAATAAAAACATACTTTTACTGGTATGTATACTAAAATCAGTTGACACTATAGACCCGAACTAAGGTATTCCAAAGGAAATATTTAAGAAAAATTATATTATATTTCCTATTCATTGTATAATAAAAATACACCATTCAGTTAGTGTACAGTTGAATAAATTGCTAATGAATAACATCAATATAAAATTGTACTGGTTCCATATAATATTGTCTTATAAAATCCCGTAATTATGTTTGACTCTACATAATGTTAATTCAGTTTTGAGGTTATCTCTAAAATATAAGCAATTTTGCTTAGTTTTCTCAAACTTTATCAACTGATCCACAGGTGTCTCATTAATACATTTTTATTTAATGCCAAATATAGTCCTGTTTAAATTCCAGGTCGACTAAAGTTAAAAGGCGGAAGTAAGGTCGAGACCAGTCAAGCAGAAATCCTGATGCGAAACGATGTGGAAGTGCGTAGTGCCCGAAGACATCAAGGGGTCGGCGCCGTCGGCACGATCCAAACACAGCGCTACTCTTGTTGGAGAACATCTTTATTTATTAGGAGGCAGAAATGGCAATTTACCCTTGAAGGACTTCTGGAAGTATCACTTGAGTACGTATTTGGAACGCAATAATTTTCATAAAAATAACAACACGCAGTCCGAGACCTTGTGATAAGAACTGTATCAGTGACATTTTGTGTAGATAAGTTTTCATAAATTAATATTTCTACATATTATATGATTATATTAGTTCTATATCCCAACTAACTGAATTTCTTGAAAGTTATCCGTGGCAAATTATGGAAAATCGACAAACTCACCAGAATATTCTGTTTACTTTATCTTTTAGAAAAAAGAAGTATATTGCTTGTCCTAAAATAATTACGAACTGGTTATAACTATTATTTCCCTGGATTCATCTTTCATTTCATTAGATTGTATTGTTCCATAGTTCTGGTTAATCTAAGATTAACTATTTTCTTTATCCTGTATAAATATTACAGATTCCTGTTCTACTGTCCCATTTTATCACAGACAGTGTGCCTTGTGGTTAATAAGTCTAACGTGTTCATATAATAGTGTTGCCAAAGTGTTTGATTATTTCTAGTCTACGGATTTTTTGTGGTGAATGGTGAATGTATATTATTTTTTAATGTTTGCTGGTGATATCGTTTTGTTGAAAAGAAACAACGTTTACAGCGATCTTTTTGGACAAAGTCCTTTCGCCCTCTGATGATTATTCATTGATTCGCTCTTAGATTAGAACTCGTTGTTACATTGAGCTGTACTGCAGTATAGTATAGTCAATTTTTTTGAGTGCTATATGTTCTGAGGGTTGGTTTGTTATATGCTATGTAGTATTGTTTAGATTACAGTAGTATCGTGTAAGTAAGTTCAGTAGTTAATCGTGTTAATATAATAAAAAATTGATATGGAATATGTTTGGTACATATTTAAATTTTCTTCTAACTAATGGTATGGGAATGGTAACATGAATTGTAAATTATAAAGGGTGTCATAAGATGTAAGATATATTATTTCAAGGTTATATAAATTTTTCGTTGTGATTACACTATCTATTGATCTTGATCCTGTGTCTAGTCAAAGCAAGGACAGTTTTTGTCGACGTATATCTTATATAATTATTGCAAAATATTTTATTACACTTTCAAATTATTTTCAACAGACTGGGCAAAATATATTACAGTAAGACCTCGACAAGATAAAAACCAAAGGAAAAGTTAGGTACATAATTTCAGTTATTTAAGCTTTTACTTAGAAAGGGTTTAAGTTAAAGAGTTTAGATTGGTTTAGATTTTTACTTACAGAGGTTCGTTTATGAGCCGTGTTTAGGAATTACGTACAGAGATAGACGAGTTAGATTAAATGCATTGTTTACATTTTGCGCCATTTATTAAATAAGTGTAAGTAATAAAAATGGTCTAAAGGAACATTCTTCAAAAAGATTATTGAAAAGGTGGTCGTCGTTACAACTTTGAGTTACTGAGGTGCGATGCCCAAATTAATCGTTTAAGTTAAGACGGTTCGTATTTTAAGTACTCGTAAAAGAGGTTTTGGACATCGAGGGGAAGGGAACACAAAATTTTAAGAATTTATAGAGGTTATCCCGACTTGGCCATAGAGTGCACGGCAGCACACTCCCTAAGGCACGCATAGCGAGCCTTTAGGGTAAAATTCACTAACCCCAGATATCCTAGATATCAAAAGTGTTTAGCTCTGTGGGAGCCCTAGCCAGGTTATCAGGCCCGTGGTTGGAGTCGTGGCAGCTTCCCATGAATTTTCTGACCGTCCGGGTTGTTCTTAACAGAACAGCTTTTTGCATTAGTTGGTAAAGATGTCCGTCCAGACCAAGGTATTTTAAATTATTTAGTAGAAGTTTTGAGCTACTCCTGTTGTTGAAATGAAAATTGGTACAGTTCATGTGTTGTTCATGTCCCACTGTGTCTTTATTTGAAATTCCAAATCCCTGTATATGGCTATTTTATTCAGCCTGCTTAATATTTATGTTATTGTTTTTCGGGATTGCTATGTCAATTAAGGTTGTTTTCCTAGAGATCTTATCTACTAAAACTATATCTGGTCTATTGTGAGCAACAATCCCATCGGTCAATATCGTCCGGTCCCAGTGCAGCTTGTAGTTGTTATTTTCTAAAATAGATTCTAGTTTAAGTTGTTATATATTTCGTGGGTTCAATTTAAAATTTACAACTAATATTCGCTTTCACTTTCCTCGAACTTTTATTTACTTCAAATTATACAGAACAGCTGATTCAAATCACAATAACAATTTTACATATAAGCTCTTTGCTGTACTAACTTGCGATCGTGGGCTGCTTCCTTTTAAAACCAGCATCGGAAATTGTCGTAAAATTAGTCATCAATTCTACAGCTGCCGAGCCATTCCGAGAACAATTTTTTCCTCGAAGCGATTGGTGTCGTGTTGGAATGAAACCAGTGCCGGCTTAAGGAAATTTCGTTACACCGCCCACCCCTTTACTTCTGATCGTCCCGGTCAGAAAAATCCTCTCCATGGTAGGGAGCGAGTCGATCTAAATGGACCACATTCAACTTAGCCCTGGGGTTTCGACGGATCCGGTAGACGACTTCATTAAGCCTCTTGTCCACCTCGTATGGACCATCCTAGGCGGATGTAAGCTTTGGGGATTTACCCTTGCTCCGTTGGGGGTTGCACAGCCAGACTTTGTCCCTCTCCTGGAACCCGACTGAATTGGCCTTGAGGTCGTATGGCGTCTTCATCCGGTCACTGGTGGCCAACATCTGCGTTCGGGCTAATTCGTGTATTGCCAGCATGTTATGTCGGAGCTGGTCGGCATAATTGTCGATGTCTTGGGAAGGTTCTTCGGGGGAGCCAAATGCCAAATCGCAGGGTAATCGTAGCTCCTTTCCGAATAGGACCCTGGCTGGGGTCAGGCCTGTACTATTGTGTACGGCAGAGCGATGTGCCAACAGGAATAGGGGAATATGCTCATCCCAATCACGCTGGTTATTGCTGACGACCTTCAATAGGTGTTGTTCCAAGGTCCTGTTGAATCTTTCCACCATTCCGGCCGACTGTGGGTGTAATGGTTTTGTTCTCGTTTTCCTAATCTCCAACATCGTGCAGACCTTCTGGCATACATTCGATTTGAAGTTACGCCCCTGGTCTGAATGTAGTTCCATCGGGACGCCAAACCTGCTGAATAGTTGTTCTACTAGCACCGTCGCAACCGTGGTTGCCACATGGTTGGGTCTCGCATATGCCTCAGGCCATTTGCTGAAGTAATCCATTGCGACCAGAATGTATTTGTTCACCCTCTCAGACTCTGGAAACGGACCGGCGACATCGAAGGCAATTCTCTCAAATGGGACGCCCACATTCGAGCCCTTACTGACTGCACAGGTGATACATTTCCGGTACCAAGCTCTGACGTCTTCACAGCAATTTACCCAGTAGTATCGCTGGCGAACTTTTTCTAGGGTTTTGTTCATGCCCAGATGGCCCCCAATAATCCCATCATGTACTTCGGCCAGGATGGCTGGTACCTTTTTCTTAGGAACTACTTGGTTTCTCGGCCATCGGTGCTCTCCCAAACTCGCTTGAGCATTCCATTCTCTACTCTTAGAGAGTCCCATTGGGCCCATAACGATTTCGGCACACCCGAGTATCTAGCTACCTCGTCCCATCGTGGCTTGGTTGCCTCTCTCGTTTTGATTGACAAGATTGGTTCGGTGTCTGGATCAGCCATTTGGTCCTGGATGCACTGTTCCGTTGTCCTGAACTTGGATTTGTCTCATGGAGATACCCTCTCGCTGTTCTGTTTTCAGACAATGTCCGCATGTTTGCTCTAGAGGGCCTTTTGGCATCGGCATTATTGTGCAAACTGCCGGAACGGTGTTCCACCTTGAAATCGTAAAGCTGTAATTTCTCCATTCACCTGGCCAGTTGTCCTTCCGGTGTCTTCATGTCCAGCAGCCATTTGAGGGAAGCACGATTTGTTCGGATTAAGAAATGACGACCATAGAGGTATTTGTGGAAATGGTCTACAGCTCTTATTATTGCAAGAACTTTTCTAGAGACGAAATAATTTCTTTCCGGTTTCGAGAATTCACGGCTGTAGTACTCGATCACCCTCTCTTCACCATCTTGCACCTGGGATAGGACGGTCCCCAAACCTGTGTTGTTGGCGTCTGTGTCTAAAATGAACTTGCCGAACTGTGTATGAAAGGCTAGGATTGTGCTGGAACATAGTCCTGCCTTCAGTCGTCTGAATTATGTTTCGCAATCCTGAGTTCAACGGAAGATGTCTTTCTCCGTGGTCTGCCGATGTAGAGGCGCGGCAATGGTTGCAAATCCCTCAACAAATCGTCTGTAGTAGGAACAGAGGCCCAAGAAGCTTCGGAGTTCATGCTTGTTTCTTGCGACTGGCCAATCACGGATGGCTTCTATCTTTTGCTCGTTGGTGCGGATTCTTGACTCAGAAACGACGTGGCCCAAAGACTCTACTTCTTTTTGGAAAATGGAACACTTCTTCGGATTGAGTCTCAGGTTGGCATTAGTAATTCTGGAGAATACTTCGTGCAGGTTCTTCAGATGGTCGTCGAAAGTCTGACCCATGACTAGAATGTCGTCGAGGTATACTAAGCACGTCCTCCATGTTAACCCGCCCAGTATATAATCCATTAGCCTCTCAAATGTAGCGGGTGCATTACATAACCCAAAGGGCATGACCGTGAACTGAAACAGCCCATTACTGGTCTTCTCTCCGCCATTTGCGTGTAGACAAACCTGCCAATATCCACTTTTTAGGTCTAGTTGTGGAGAACCAACGAAAGCTTGCTAGTGTGGTCAGAGTGTCATCGATTCGGTGTACTACTACACCGAATCGATGACTGATAGCTGTATTTCTTCGTGACATCATTCAGCTTTCTGTAATCCACGCAAAATCGGGTGGTTCCATCCTTATTTTTTACTAGCAGGACGGGAGCAGACCATTTGCTGATGGATGGCTCAATGACTCCATTTTGTAACATGGACTCCATGTTTTCCTCGACTGCCTGTTGTTGCCCCAATGGTAGTCGCCTAGGTGGTATTCTGATAGATGAGGTTGATGCGACCGGTGGTTCCATCTTGACTAAGAAAACTATGCATCTTGTGTGGATGGATAACTATGTCATTAATGGCGTAAAGGTTCTTTATCCAGTAATTCTGCACACCATCTGGTCCTGGTGCTTTCCAGTTATGGAAGTTATTCATTATGTGGGACGTGTCTTCCGTTGTAAATGGTTCGTGTTGCATCTTATCACAATTCTGAAATGGAGACTCCACCTCCATAATCCAGCTCGCTATGAAGTTATGGGAAACTGTGGAAAGTTGTGTTTTCCAGAACTGCTCGATGTCCGTTTTACTGGGATAACTAGGGGTTTCATTTTTATTGATGTTGTTGAGTTTTCTATAAAAGCCTTTTCTGATTTACGGAATAGTGCGTTGTCTAGTTTCTGTTGGTTACTGGTTTTGTACCTTCTCAATCGACTTGTGTATTCCGAAAGCTTTTGTCGTAGACTGTCCAGACACTGCTGATATGTGATGTTTTCTCCATCTCACTGGGAATGAATTCGGTTATTGTCCATGATAGTATGGACAAGTCTTTCTATTCTGTTGTTCCTGACCCCTCGTTGGTACTCGGTCAGTCTTCCAATATCTTTCCGAAGATAATTAATTTTTCCTTCTAGTCTTCTCCGCCGAGGTGGTTTTCGAGGTATTTGTCTAAATTGGGGAGGGTTTTGCTTTGGTCTTATTGCGACCCAAATTGTTCTGCACATTTCAGCACAGTAGATGATTGTGTGTAGCGACTCTAACGTATTAGCAACATAGTGTGGCAAGATAAATTTGTTCCTAGCCTGCAAGACGATACCCAGTTTCTTAGAATATCTTAGTTTGGGAAGAGTCGGTCTAATCAATGGATCTGTTCCACTATAGTCTATAAGAGACCTTTCCATTTCTGCTTGGATTTTCTCAAGCAGGTCAGCGTTGACAGGTTGTTCTTGTTGAACTTCTTGAATCTCATCCGCTCTTTGCGCCAAATGTGTTTCAGGCTCTGGATCTGTTGTATTTCGACCAAATAATTCGCGCTCAACTTCGCTCTTTATTTCGTCCAGTTGATCAGGCGAAATAAAGCCTTTTCTCGAGATGACACGATATTGATTTGCGACTCTCTGTTCGGTAACTTGAAGCTCTGGTTATTATTATTAGTATTATTAATTTTAAGTTATCAAAGTTCTACTGTAATTCCATTTTTGAGATCTGGGATCAAGGCATTTTAAGAGGAAAATTGAACCCCAATAGGGTCAACTGAAAAAGTGCAAAATTCCCGATTAGTTATGACTTTGTTATTTTCAAACTCAATTCTCCGAACATCTCAAGGTATGATATGAGCACTCCAGATTTTTTAAAATTATACGTACCAGTACAGCAATTCTTGAGAAATAACGCCACAGAGTGGAAAAATTTTTCAATATACAGAGATTCAAACATTTCTAACCTATCAAAATCTAAATAAAATAAAAAAAATAACTTGAAAGCTATAGTTGTAAAAATTTTACAATCCATATCCAAGAAAAATTGTTGTTTTTTAGATTCATCAGCAAAGAGTTGAACAGAATTGAACACAAAATAAACATTCAGAATCAACATTTCTCTAAGTAAAACCGGACCTCAACTTAAACACGATAGAGTAACAACTACACTATTTACACAGGTTCTGTCAGAAAAACGAAATAAATATACTAAAATCAATTAAATCTAAAATGAACCATACAAACAAACACCAGCGTAAATCTCAAAAAATACATTTAAAAATTCTTTGTGAATGTAATAAATTTTACAGTGTGAAAATACAACAAGAAACGAAAATAAAAATAAACTTTGTCTTCTTTTGAACAACCCTATATTGGGATAGTTTGTAAGGTTTTCCTAGGTTTTCCCTGTGACGTTAATGTGATCACAGAATCAACAGAATTCACTCTTTGATCGCATATTCAGCGAATGCACTATCCTAGAACAAAGGTTCCCTTCCAAGTTGAAAGCAGTTTGACCATTATAAATGTTCATTGAAAATTTTGTGCTGAACTGTATATCTAAAAAACATCAAATTTCCTCAGTTATTTTATAGCAAGTAGCTTTTTCAAATTTATATTTTCTTCAGATTTTAATGCCTTTGACATCGAAGTCAGAATTAGACGTTGAAAAGTTTGGATTTTTGAATACACCCTCTATCTGGTGTAATTTCTCAAACAGGCCGCTAAAAAATGCATAAACCCCTTCTAAGACATATTTCATTGAAAAAGTATAAGGAACAGAGTAGACCAGCGGTGAAGACCTTGAGTTTTACACACAGGTCAAAGATATGGAATACCAGAATTAATTACTAATTTAATTGCTCGTCATCTACGAAAATAAGAGAATTTATTGCTCCAACCCCTTTCGAAAAAACATGGCTATAGTATCGTATTATGCCCCATCCGCCTTAGGCATATCATCCGAACTAATAAAGATATGGGCATGTTTCTTTTATGGGAATTGTCTTTTCTAACCCTAAAAATATCCAAAGGATCCCAACAACGTATTTAAGCTCAGAAAAAGTTACTATTATTAATTGCTAATGTTTGCTAGTTTAAGAGCTAATATGTCGAGTGAGTTAACTAAACTTTATTATTATACATTTTCTAAATAATTGTTAACCATTGCTTAATTTATCAAGTTATTGTGACTCGGAACCTATAATCTAATAATATTTATATTTTACTTATTCTGCAACTTGAATATGATCTATTTTCGTTTATCGACTTTCCTTTTGGAACTCTACAAACTTTAGGAACACTCTGTATAAGCGAACATTATAGGAAAAAGCTTTCTAAGATTTTTTCACTTCCTGGCAGATTTTTACATAATCAAAGTTGTTTCCGAACTAATTATTTAATACGGAAATATATGTAAACTTAATCAAATGTAAATGTGTCTTTTACAATGTTTGGAACACAATTTATTACAGTTAGATTAAGTCCTACACATAGAACATCCTAATTAGAGAAGGGAGTTTATTTTAACACTGTTTTTGCAAAGAAAATCCACAGACCTTTGACGGTTTTTTCTTGAAGAAGGTACACCGCATAACACGAAAAAGTTTTGTTAACACATTTTGATCTTTTAGTTAATTATATGAGGTGTTTAAAATAGCAAAAACCGCAATTTTGGCAGTTTTTGTAACTTTTCAGCAACATAATAAATATTTACTGTATCAGAGGCAAGTGAGATATATGGGCATTTTTGAAACCTACAAAATGAGATGTTGATCGATTGGATTGGTTAATTTATAAGTGAGTTATTCGCAAAAATGTGAAAAAGGCGCATTTTTCATTCATTCGTAGGCTATTGTTTAATAATAGTTAGAACGATAACGCTTTGAAAAAAGTTTCTCTTCTCTATCCAAAATAACTATTCAAAATTTCAACTTCATGGGTTTAAACGTTTTCTCACAAATATAATTTCTTTTCTAGAGCTCTTTAATTTTGTAGATGTTTACAATTTTCCCATTTTACATTACTTTTGTATAAATCTGAGTAGAACATTTAATTATCAAATCTTTCAACAAAATACGTCATGTTTCAGCACTCTTTTGGGTTTTTCCATTGTCTGTATATTTAACTTAAAATTCTGCATTTTGGTATTCGGCAACGCATAAATAATAGTGGAAGGAGAACATGATATCCCCTTACAGTAATGTACGAATAGCATGTAATCGATATTCAAAAATACTTTAAAATGCTTTTTTGCAAGGAAATGCCATTATATACGAAGGTAAATAAATATTTACGGTAATTTTGCTGTTCTGCTTAGAATGCAGTTTCGAGCTAGATGGTTAGGTTTGGTTTAAGAGGAGTGACAAAAGGAGCAGGGTGGCGACTACTGTGGTCAGTATAATAGACCAGGGTCGATAGTGTTTGTATGATTAAAGCCATGCGAAAAGGAAGGGAATACAACTATAAAAGGAAAAATAATTTACGGGCGATCTGAGTTAGGGAACGGGGAAATGGTAGGGGTTTTAAGGGTAAATAAACTGTTTGTCTCGATTTCCGGCAAAACTATGGAAAAAAATTGGCAAAGTTATAGATAAAAAAATATCTAGGTACAACTTTTGTGTTTACATTTTTTTCATATAACCTCAAAAATCATGTGAAAATTTTTGGATTTTTAATTTTATCTTTTCCAAAAAATTGTTTTTTTTTGCGAAATTTTATGAAAACTTAAATTTTTATGTCCAAAACGTACTGTAACTTTTTTAAATTTAAAATATTCATTTCTTCTCCTTATTTTGAATTAATATCAAAAATGCAAAAAAATATCTGCTTTTTTAAAAAAGTCGATGGGTCTTTTGTTCGTTGAAATCTCTACTTTCTGATGGTGTGAGAACATACACGTTACTATGGTAAATGTTTTCACAAATTGCAAAGAAACCAAAGAAACTCGAATCCGAAAATTAAGTAGTAAGGCCCAGACCCTTCTAGCCCCTTCCTCACTTCTCTAAGATATACCTTTTGATGGGCTTAAATTTTCCGTAGGTCACTTAGGTATGCAGGTATAATCTAAAAATAGCAATAAATAGGCATATACACATATAATTTAAAGACGATTCTATAACTTTCACCATAAAGTAGTGATTTCAAGGAACAAAGAGTCCACCAAATTTTAAAAAAGCAGATATTTTGACGTGAGAATTTTCGATTGAAAATTAGGGTTCTTTTTCGATATTAAGTAAATATAAAGCGAAAAAATAGATTTTTAAAATAAAAAAAAAACAGTGAGTTTGTGATATAAAAAGGTAAGTTTTCACAATATTTCGAGAATTTTTTTGGTAAAAGATAAACATAAAAAACCAATAACTGTTTTTTTTTGTGAATTTGTCACATAAATTTTGAGGTTATGTAAAAAACATGTAAACACTAAAGTTGTAGATATTTTTATTACCTACAACTTTGCCATTTAACTTTTTTTCAGAGGACTTCTAGTTTTGCCGGAAATTCAGATAAACCCTTACATAGTACACTGTCTTCTCAAACTCGTCTGTATATGTTTGTGAGAAAATTAACACTGGACGAGAACGACCGATTAACCGCCGAAGAAATTTCCTCAGAATTGGGTGTCAGCTATGTGTTTAATCAATAATTGCTTGATGGGTGCTAAAGTTGTTGATTGGAAACGAGAACATGTAAGATCGGAGAGCGCTGAAAGGCATCTGAAGCGATTTCAGCGAGAAAGGAAGGTCTTTTTGAAACACATTGTCTAAAAAAAACAGTAAGGTGTTGCGAAGAAAGAAAAAGGTCAAAACTCGTCTCTTAGCTGGAAAAGTTCTTGCAAAAAAATTTTTTTTGGACTTTTACTGATCGATTTTCTACATGACCAACGTGCAGTCAATGCGTATTACCACTGCCTGTTATTACGGTATTGTGAGATCAATCATTTCAAGATGATGGAAACTTCGAGGAACGAGTTATATTGTCTACCAGCTTCAGACTAACATTCAGGGAATACACTGGAATAAATGGGCGTGTAAACCCTCGGACACCCTCCTTATAGCCCTGATTTGTCCTCTTGTGCCATTTTGTTATTTGTTTTTCTAGAAAACAATTTGAAAGAAATGAAGTAGTCGAGTAGCATATGCGCAGTTGGCTTGCAACTCGCTCACAAACATTTTATTAACAAACACTGAAACCAAATCGGAGTGTCGATCACGCAGAAGTCTATACTGAACATTGTTAAAACAATGATTTGTGTATAACATTATTCAATAAATATATGAAAAAATTACCGTTAGATATGATTTACCCTCGTAATTGTTTTGCTGATTTTAATTGACAGAGTTTTGAAACTAATAGTCGATCGTAGTATCACATTTAATCTATTAGACGATTTTAAAAAGAATATATTTATCTTGTGTTCTGTATAATACCAGCATTATTTTTATATTATAATGCTCGGCTTTTAATTTTCATTTTTGTACTTGTACTCTATTACGGTTTATGTGAATCATAAATTTATGACTGGGCCATTCGACCTAAAATATCTTTATCTGATTCAATGAGGACATACGTTTGTAAAATGATACCTACCCTAATTGAGAATTTTCTATTTTCAAAATTTTCTCGTTTTTTTTGCTTGAAAAATAGTATCCAACTTCTTAAAACATTGATAAATTCATTGATCTTTAATCTTACAGCCAAAACGATGATATTACCAAAGTTTAATGAATAAATGAATCTTACACTGTACTAAATTATAACCTTTAGAAAATAACCTCGACTAACATTATAGAAATTCAAATGCTTACTTGCTTCCATGATTTATATAATATAAAATTAAATTGAATAATTACATAAAAATATAATAACCATAAATGTATAAAAACCAAAGAAAGTGATCTGCTCATGAGATTCGAACTTTGGGAATAACACCAAATATACTTGAAAGTCTGTATATTTTAAAGGTTTCAAGGTCTAAATCAGACCCGTTTTTAACGTTATAACTGAACACAAATGAACAAGACAAATTATTCAGAAAACAACATTATGATTGACACCATATGTCGTCACTGGGCTAACAGCAGACAGTTTGACAGTTGGGATGGCATTTATATTAGGGCTAAAATCAAAGGTTGTATAAATTTCAATATTTATATAACTGTATATGAATTGTTTTTATCAATTCCTTATTACAATCATCTAATTAGAAATATTTGTAAACAAAAATTAAAAAAAACAACTAATATATTTCTCAGTGTCAAAAACATAGTGAAATGAATGTCAGTTCGAACGCAGTAGTAAAATGAGAGGAAGGAACTTCTTCCGACCAGTAAATTTTATTTCATACCGAATACCAAAAAAAAAAACCGCAATTTACATTCAATAAAACAAAACCAAAAGAAAATTAATTTATGAGGGATTGTACTGAACGATTTGATAATTAAAATTCTGCGTTCTGATGGTTAAGAAATTAATACAGCGTAAAATGGGAGTATTGTAAACTTGACATAAAAATCAAAAGCCCTGGAAAAAAAGCTTTGCGAGAAAACCTTCAAAGCCGTAAGTTAAGATTTTTAGCAATTGTTTACCTCGTAAAAATGATTCTTTCAGACAAATTTTAAAATACAGCGTTTTTGAAACATAATTATCCTATCTGCTAGATGAACCTATCATTTCATAGCTATTGAAAATACGTATAAAATATGCTTATTTTGGCACTAAAACTTTTCATTAGGTTCCCGTAAACTTACAAAAAATGTCGAATTTGCGATTTTGCAACTTTAAACACCCCTTAGTTTTTTATATGTTATGCTATATATATATATATATATATATATATATATATATATATTCTTCAGGAAAAGCTAATCAGACACATGTGGAAATTTTTTGCAATTGATAATACTAACTTCCCTAGGCTAATGGTGGAGAAATGTACTTAAACACGGGAAATTGCAGCGTCCTCCTGTACAGTAACTTCATAATTAATAGAGGCTTTTGCAGCACATATTCCTACAGATCAATGCGTCCAAGCCGCATGAGTCATCAGAAGACGAAAAGAGTTTTTAAATGGTTAATTGTAGTTGTCAGTTACAGTTTTTAGCCGACTTACAAAACGGACGAATTTCTCAATGCGGTCTGAATTTCGTATGTATGTTACCCGATTTGTTCACTGGTAGTGAACCGATTCGAATTAGTATTTTTCGTTTAATAAACTTTACATCTTGTTAAGTGCCATTTAAAATTGAGAAAATAATTCTACCAGTAAAGGGATGGCATTTCACCTCATTGTTTTCTCGGGTAAACTAAAAAAAAGCCACTATAGTGGCATCTTCTAGTTTCTACTTATGGTTTTTTGAACCATCCAAACGTTTCAATGTTCTAATCTGACCTCTTTGTGAATGGAATTATAAACTGAATTAATAATATATAAATTATTTTAATTTATATTTTTATATATAGAGTGTTCTCGTTCTGCATTCAAGCTGGAACAAGTTGAAAGAATTTATTACCAGAATTCTGTTGTTTCAGTCATACAATCACATTAGGGAAAACCTAGGAAAATCTTATGAACTAGGCCGATATAGGGTTTTTCAAAAGAACATTACCATTAGTAATTTCATTCTGAATTATCGAAAACCATGTGGGACGGTATTTACGTAAGTAGAGGAGCAATCGTCCTAACTTAACACTTCCTTTGTTATAAAGTATTGTTGAATTGTGAAATGGTGTTTTATGACCTCGATCGTCAGCAAGTTCACAAATTTTGGATTTTTCGAATTACAGTTTTTTGTAATTTTTGTGGTTATTTACTCCTATATGTAGAAGCCTGGATGTTAACCCAACATATTTTTTTTACATTTGCAAGAATTTTGTAAAGGCACTTTTTTTTAATTGTGAGTTGCATTTGTTGATTTTGTATTGTGTGTACAATATACTTAGACACAAAATAAATTCTAGTAACATTATTAGTGCCAACTTAAAAATCGAATAGTATTTTAAGGTAATTAATAACATAACATAAAAATATATGTGTGTACATGATTTTTTGTTTCTTCTAACAGGATATGTGCTAAATGAGCCTCTATTAATTAAGAAGAGTGAAAATATACTTTCCTGCCTATCTCAAACACACTTTAACTTGTAGATAATTTGGGAATAAGTAGTAAGTTTGATATTAATTTTGGTTATATAAAAGTCAGTAAGTGTGACAAACGATAAAAAAGTTATTGAGGTAGTACTTGAAGTTGAGTCATTTACTTGAACCTCGTAACTGGAAGTCCCTTTAATGAAAATCGTTTATATAAAGGGAAAGAATAACAGAGATATAAATACTATTAAATTATGAGCTCCTAGTCACAATAAAATTTGCAAAATAAATCAAATCAATAATTTACTTATTCTACACAGACAACACTGAAGATACTAATAATTTAGGAAATATTTTTTTACAACATGGGTAGGACTCAGGTAGCATAAGAAAATGGATTTCAGTCAAACTAGCTGAATAGTATGATGTTGTTTATGATGTTTAGATCAAAAGTTCTCATGGGAACCAAGTTTAAACTTCTTTCATTCATAAGATATGAGAGGTCAAAGTGTTGTTATCCGACTAACTGTTAATAATATGTATACGCAGCTCCAACACTGAAAACAAAGAAATATCGACGAAAATCGGTTAAACTTTTGTAAAAAATCAGTAGGTCAATAAAACATAAACTAGTTGGATCTACGATAACGCATAAAACTCATTTTATGGCCTATTAGACAGGTTCGTTATTCGAGATGATAGGATATTTTTTTGAATTGGTCATTTGCCATTAATAAATTCCCAAGTACCAGATTGACGATACATCACTCGGATAATTGAGAACAGACTGACATAACAATGCAAGTAAATCCTTTTATTAAAACAATTTTGCAAAAACTGCATTACTGGATAATATTCACCAAATTAGTAATAGACAGTAGCTAAAAGATCCAAAGACTGAGGTAAACACAAATGCAAGAATCTGTTCATATTACTGCCGCAAGCATCTCTTTCTTTAATAATTATATGCCTCTATACCATATATTAAAGAACTAACTCCAAAAGTATTGAAGGTCTTCAAAAACGAAACTAGTATAAAATTTGCTCATAAATCTATTAAAACAGTTAATCATCTGTTTAGCAGAACAAAAGATAAAATTCCTAATGATCTTAAATCCAACGTTATATATAAAATCGACTGTAGCAACTGCCCTGCCTCCTATATTGGTCAGACGTCAAGACATTTGAAGCACCGAATGACCGTACACAAGAGTGATATAAAACTAAAAAAGGAAAGTTGTGCTTTAGCCACCCACTGTTTACAACATAACCATTCTCCTTCCTTTGATACTCCGCTAGTTCTGGCTATTGAACGTAACAGTTTTAAACGTAGCTACTTGGAGATGGTCTTCATTAACGGTCAGTCTAATACCATAAATAAAAAGACAGATTTACAAAATTTAATTGTGATTTATTGTAACTTACTGGAAATGGAGAATAAGTTTTCAAACACTCATAATCAATCTGAAAATAATACAGATTTCTCAGATTGATTAAATAAATTTTAACATTTTTGCTACCCTATGAATTTTTGTTTGCTTAATAATATTTCAATTTATCAGTAAGTTACAAAGAATAAATATAGTTTACCCGTACTTTAAATATATATATATATATATATATATATATATATATATATATATATCACATGTCTTCAAATAAAATATGCCAACGTGACAATTTTGTTAGTTGAATTGCCAAAAAAAATTTGTAAGAATATTCTAAACTTTATAGATGTTTTGTGCTTACACAACCTCGACTAACGTAAGTGATTAGTTTTTTACTTCTAAATTGTTAATATTTGTGTTATTTGTAGTATATTGACTGACGATGAAATAAAATAATTTCGAAAGCTCTCAAAAATAAGTTAAAAGAGTATTTATTTCCTTGTCACCCAAGAGGTTTGGCTGCGTCCCGATATTTTCTTGTAATATATATCTATATATAAATAGGCTAAGACAAAACGATTAGGTACCATTTTCTCCTCTGTTTCTCAACCGATTTTCTTCATTTTTGTTTTGTTTAGTAGCTACTGACGACCTTCAGTGCAGAATGCTAATCTTAATTTATAATATTGGTTCATTCATTAAATCAAATATAATAAAAATTCATTATTTACGTCAATAATGTCAATACCAAACAAATGAATGTGCCGCGTGCCGCTGCCGCCAGACTCAAATCATTGAGTAATTATATATAGACAGACCAATGCTATTATATACTTAGAGCATGTACTTCTGGAGGTGGCATACAAGCGTTGTTATTGTTTAGTGGGTAAAGTATATTAGCGGTTGAATTTACAGGGCTCTTGGAATAGAAGGTGCAGTAAAATTACAGTTATACAGGGTGGTGCAAAAAATGTTATACATAGATGCATATACAGGGTGGCGGAAATGGAAATGCAACATTTCGTAACCCATAAGCAGTTGTATATATAGTTAAGATGAAATATAGGGTAAGAGGAATTATAGATATACAGGATGGTGATAAAAAATGTTAGAATAGGAAATGATTTATAGAGTAGATCACGAAGAGTTCCATATATATAATGATTGAAATATAAGGTCGGAGTAGAATTATAGTTACAGAAGATAATTAAAAATTTCATAAACAAAAAGAGTAAATATGGTGGGTCATAGGCAGTGGTATATACAGAATGGTTTACCCGGTGGTTGAAAAATGTTAAAAAATATTATGCGTGGTCCATAAGCATTTGCATATACAGGGTGGTGGAAATATTAAATGAGATGGAATTATTATAATGAGGATTTTAATAAATGTTAGAGAATTGAGTGCAATTATAGCTATACAGGAGTGTTAGAAAAAATAAATATGTAGGGTAGCCCATTAGCAGTTGAATTGTTGTCATATTAAATTAAGAATTACGAATTTGAACACAAATAAAGTTCTATGAATTATATCTGAAAAAAACTTGAATTTCGTTACTTATTTGTAGAAGCGAGATGTAAGACCGACATCTAGGATTTTCGAGGAAACTATCACACAGAGGTTCCGAATCTGGATCCGATCTGTGTAATTGCTGTTCTCCCTAAAGTCCTAGGATAGAATGTCACGATAAAATTTTCTTGTTACTTAACCTGCCAGAGATATTGACACAATTGGTCGAATTTCGATCACTGGGCGACAGCTAGTATATATATATAATATATATATATAAATATATATATATATATATATATATATATATATATATACATAAGTTAATTAACTGGGACGCAGCCAATGGGTGTTAATGAAATACTCTTTATTTCTTTCGAAAACCTTTCGGAACAAAATTTATTCCTTCTTAAGTTCAAACTGGAAGTTACATAAAATTAACAGTAAGTAATATTAAATTTAAATTAATTACAACTTATGATATGTGAGGTTTTGTTGTCGAAACTGGCAGAATCTAGAGCATAAAGGGGGAGCATATCTTACGAGTTCATATTAATAATAAATATAACAAATTATAAAGCTCTCATAATGTTAGACGTATTGTATTGACATTATAATGATTTAAAGTCAGTTGATAATTGAACTATAGTGAGTTGCAAAAGATAGATACCGAAATGCAAAATGTTGAAAAAATTAAAATGTTGTAATAAAACATAATTTGCTGATTAGATTATTCCAAATTTTACAGAAAAATAAATTTATTAATAAGTTATGCTTAATCCGTCGTTAAGGATAATAAATTCACATTCTGTGAAATTTGGGTTTCTTTATCTAATAGACCACAATAGATAATATTTAATTTGATTCTCTGGTTTATGCTGTTGGATTGGTTGTTAATGTGAACCATATCTAGAAAGTTTCATTTAAAACTGTTTTTTTCTTGTTCTAGTATGCTTACGTTATCAAAATCTGCGTTGTGGTTGTTATTATGGCAGTGTATAGCAAGAGCACAGCTATCTTTGCCAAGTCTTATGTCACTTTTATGAGAAATTATTCTTCCTTTGAAATTTCTTGATGTTTTACCAACATATTTAGCTTCACAGTTATTACAATTTACAAAATACACTACCTTTGACTTTTTATTTTCCAAAATAAAAAACAAAACTCCAATGACAAAAGGTCAAATGTAGTGTATTGCGTAAATTGTAATAACTGTGAAGATAAATATGATGGTCAAACATCAAGAAATCTCAGAGGAAGAAGAATTTCTCATAAAAGTGCCTTACGACTTGGCAAAGATAGCTATGCTCTTGCTATACACTGCCATAATAACAACCACACCGCAGATATTGATAACGTAAGCATATTAGAATAAGAAAAAAACAGTTTTAAACGAAACTTTCTCGAGATGGTTCAAGAGAACCGATTTACAAAATTCAATATTATTTATTGTGGCCTATTAGATAAAGAAACCCATTTCTCAGAATGTCTCATTAAACAATTTATTATCCTTAACGACGGATTAAGCATAAGCAGCCAATGGGTGTTAATGAAATACTCTTTATTTCTTTCCAAAAGCTTACGCAACAAATTTATTCCTTCTTCAGTTCAAACTGGAAGTTACATATATATATATATATATACAAACCAATTAGATAATGGTTCCGATTGGCGGACTGGTCTGATCGGTCCTAAAATGGGTTTTGTGCCCTACCGTAGATCCAACTAGTTTATATTTATTCTACATTATCTTTACTAAACCTGAACACATTTTCATCGATATATGTTTGATTTCACAGTTAGGGTAGAGTTTACGTATTATCAAGAGTAAGCTAGGCAGCAACACTTTGGAATGTCATATCTTAAGAAAGAAGCAATCTTGGACTTCGTGTCCATGAGAACTTTTAATCTACACATCATAGACAACACCATAGTGTAGATTCAGCTAATTCGACTGAAATATATTTTGTATAAGAATAAGCAGGCTTCTTTGCTTCGTTTATAAGAGGCCAAAGTGCTGTCGTCTAACTTACTTTTGATAATACATAAACTATAAGGAAACATATATTGATAAAAAAGAGTGAATATTTAGTAAAAGTTATGTAGATTAATTAAACATAAACTAGTTGGACCTACGATATGGCACAAAATCCATTTTAGGGCCGATCAGACCGGTTCCCCATTCGGGACCATGTGCTCTTATTATTTGACTTGGTTAATTTCTATATATAAAAAACATAACTACCGATGAGTGACTGATAAAAGTTCGGACTCTACTGTTACTCCAGTTATAAGAGCCGTAAATGGACAGATTGTTGAATTTGTGTTAATCTCATTCTTTGGATCTTTTAGTTATTGTCCACTATTAGCTTGGTGAATATTTTCCAGAATTGTAGTTTTTTTTTCAAAATTATACTAATGAAATGATTTAGTTCAATTGTTATGTCAGTCTGTTCACAATTCTCGGAGTAATGTCTCGCCACTCTGTTAGTTATGTCATTTAACAATGGCAAATGACTAAACCAAAAAAATAGCCCATCGTCCCGAATGTCGAGCCTTTCTGATGGGCCCTAAAATGAGTTTTATGCCTTATCGTATATCCAACTAGTTTATGTTTATTATTCTATATCATAAGAACAAAATAAGTTTGAGATTGTTGCCCATGAGAACTTTTGATTTACACATTATAAACACATCCTACTATAGATTCAGCTAATTTGACTGAAAGTCATTTTTTATAAGGATATGGCAGGATTCTTAGGAGCATGAGCAAAAACAGAGCAGTAAAAAAGATTAGTTTTAGGAGGTTGTTTTAGACAACTTTAATAATAAATTAGTAAGTAATTCTCGCGAAAAGAACAACAATGTTAGATCCAGATATATGTGTATGGTTGACGAAGCATAAATACTACATTAGCATGGATTTGGGAAGGAGTTGGATCAGTAAACAATCGTTTTGTGTAAATAATTAGCAAATAAATTAGAAATAAATTATGGCCATTGTCCGAATTCGGCCTTATAAAATGAATTGTCTGGCATAATGGATATAATAGATATCTGAAATTATTCCATAAAGGATTCCCCAAAAAATTCAATTACAATTACAGCTGACATGAATAATGCTAATGACATCAATTTAGAAATGATATTTAGCGTTTTGACACCAAAAAAGTGGCATCTTCACATTTCATATGCTTTTTAATACAAAAATTTAAAATTTTCTGGTACTGATATATATATATATATATATATATATAAAAATATATATATATATCCAAATATTTTCTTAGTATTTTACGTTCCCAACTTTCTAGTTTACTTTCCGTTTTCTACGTCATTGTCCAAGTCTCGCACGCATTGGTGACTGTGGGTCTTAGGTACTGACCTATATAGTAAATAGAAAATTTAAAAATATTTATTAGTGTTTGAGAGAAAAGTTCAGAAGAATCGATGCTATACCCTAGGATTAAGAAGAGAAAACCTTCAATGAGTCACTTTGGGTTTCTGTACAAAACACAAAAGAATTAAATTAACTTTGGAAGAGATTCTTTATATCCTAGAAAAGGGATAAATTTGGATTATACTATAGCATTTACAGCAAAAGAGTAAATGGAAGTATTTAATAAAAACAACAAAATCTATCAACATATTGTTTTAGTGAACACAACCACTGCAGTTTCGAAATTATACTCTTTCGGAATATATTACTAAAATCTAATTAACTACTATTTACAGGTTTAAATACTTAATTATTTTATGTATTACAGTTTCTAAGAAATGGCAGCAACTGAAACCAACTGGGGATAAGTTGCCTTCTCTACAGGAACATACGGCAGTTGCTTACAAGGAAAAAATTTATGTTTTTGGAGGAGAAGTCGGTTTTTCAGCTGGAACTGAAACCCCATTATGGGTTTATGACATTAAAACTAATTGCTGGAGAAAAATTCGAACAAAGAAGGGTAAGCGGTTATAATACTTGAAGAACATATACTTGTATATATATATTGTTTTCAATAGATTTTTTTAATTTCCTGATTTTACCCGTTTCTCGCTTTAAGCAGTTTGAATTACTCAAGATTTGGTAAGGTATAGTAGTGGAATGAACTACTCAACCACCTAATAAAAACTGTAAATTTATTAAATAATGGTTTTAAATAATTACACAAGTTTATAAGTGAACACATATGTAGATGCCGAAAATGATATTCATGTGTGTGATTTATTTTTGGATATATTGTCTACTAATTATCTACTAACATTGTGTCAATAAATGAAAGCAATCGCAGATTAGTTAATACAAAAACTGCCATAAGTTTTTTAACTCTTTTCAATAATACAAAATGAAAAATAACTGGAAATTGTATTATACATTACCCCATTTTCATTAAACTATACTAAATTACATTTTCTGACATGAAATCATACACAAAATATTAAAGAAATCATCAGTCAAATTAATTTTTCAGGTGTTGCTACTCCTAAGGGAAGAAGAGGACATACAGCATTAGTTCACAACGGAAACCTATTAATTTATGGCGGATATCAAGATCTCCGGGGATCGTGCAACGAACTATGGGCTTATCATTTTGGTAATATCATTTTGAAAGTACAATATAATATTACTATTACTTTTGCATAATGACTATGTCTATGAAGTATTTATTGTGTTACATAGTCATTCAACTGACCAGTTATCATCCAACTTGCTTTCTGCTTTATATTGCGCTAGCCTTTGTCCGCGATTTCCCCAGATTATTTCCCATATGCCCCTAATCATGTATGAAATTATCAATGTTTTTTATTACCGAATAGCTGATGTTTGTGATGTTTTCGTCAATTTCAAAAATGCTTCTCAAGCACTGCAAGGCTAACTTGGTTCGACCCCTGCTGTCTGTTAACTGACAGTAGCAGTTTCTTAAGAATACCTTACTATTAAGGAATATTAAATGTAATACATTCATATGCTTTAATATTTCCTTATTTATAACATTCCTGGTGGTTGGAGAGTGCACCGCCGGAATAACGCATCATAAAAAGTATAAATGCGAGAAAGAGGGCTGTCACCCATCAGCTCGTGCAAATTTAGAGAATCAGCAATATGTTTTATTTATAGTTATCGTGAAGCAAACTTTTAATGCCTTCATAATTTCGAAAAGGAATATAGTTCCGGTTAAGATGTTGGTGTATGTCAAAAGCGTCTCTTAATTGCCACAAATCAGCAAAGGAAACATTTGCGCTGAACCATCCCTCTTTTAATATTTATCATCACCATTTTCAAAATTTTAATATTACTCATACACAAAATTATATACTCTATAAAAAAATATAATTAAAAGCAACATGTTAAATTTAACCTTTCAAAACTTTTGCAAAGTACGTACAGTGAGATATACACCCAACCAAAAAAATATTCAAATTTAACAAAGAAATATAAAACAATTTAGAGAAATTACAATTATTAAAAACAAGGGCAAACAGTAAACGTCTTTCAATTTAGTGAGGGTGAACAAAGCATAGTATAGAAAGGATTACCTGACAAAAGTTAAAAAATTTCAAAAAAAAAACACCTTGTGACGTTTCACCGTGTCTTGGGACCGCCCACGAGTTGTTGTGATTCTTTGTCTGGTGACAGTTGAAGAGTTTCCCTGGTTTTGTTTCTTCCGATTAATGTGATATTTGTAAAAATTTACTTGGAAAAGGTTACGGTGCTAGTATCAGCAGCCAAGGGCGTACTCAGCTTTTGGTATAGGGAGGGGCAAATGTGAAAAAAAATGTCCTACAAATTTATGGGAAGGTTTAATGGCTTGCGGCAGGTTTCTCAGGTCAAAGTTGAGGGAAGCTGCCGCCTCCTCTGTTCCCTCATGTGTCAGCAGCCACCTCGTGATGTCTGCTTTTAGAAAAATGAATACCTATTGAGCAATCCTGTATGTTCTATCATTGAGAGTGAAAGGGGCCCACTTTCACGCGTCTACCACAAAACTTTCACATATAATAATATAAAAAATCCCAATTACTTATAGAATGTAAACGAACGTTTTATAAATTGGGCGAAAATTATGCGTCCCACCTCTTGTTTGGAATGCACAGTAGGATATTAGATTGCAAGAATTTCAAATATCTAACTTTATATTCACTTTTACATTATTTTAAATGAATTAACATAATTGCCGTATGAAATATCTTATTAGCATTTCTAATATTAACAGTAACAAATAAATACTTTATCAGAAATGCGAAATGACTTCTCATGTAAACAGCTTATGTATGATAACGTAAACATTAACAGGAAAATGTTTTATTATAGCATTAATGGATATAAAATAAATACATACTTTTAAATTTGCTCTCTTCAAATATAGATTCAACTTATGAACTATGAAAGTTTTATATGAAATGCACATTGGCATCAAAAAACTGACAGTAAAAAGCTAGGAAAAGCGTTTAGTAAGTTCTCTCTTGTACCATAATATATACTTTGCAAGAAACTTTCTAAATATGGTCCACATACTCTCTTTTTATTAGTTGTTAAGAGCAACAAAACTACAAAAAGTGGCATCAATATCTTCAGCGATTTCGATTTTCTATACAGTTCAGCCTCTCGTCAGAACCTACGGTGATGTCGATTTTCCATACAACATTAGATCCCTTTAAACGCCGTCGGCTGTATTGAAAAAAAAACAATATATGTGTTTTTTTTATTTTTATATGTGTAACAATAATGTTAAGTTTCGATCTTCCATACAACAGTAAATTATTTTCACCCCCATTAAGGTCTGACTTTCATAGTGCTCGCACGGATAATAAAAAGTCGTGTGCAAAATTCAGCAGTTTCAGCTGTGCGATACTACGTCAGCCCGTTAAGTTGTTTATATTGCTCTGTAGATTCTAAACCAACAAATTTACTCCAGAAAATAAATATACTTTGTTTCTTCATACATACAGAACTATTCCATCAAGTGAATTTTGAAAGCTAGAAGTCATACGAATATCAGGAGATCTACTACTAAATTGCCTGAGCGTCTTCGTACATAATCCTTCCACTAACATCGAGAACTATCTCTCGCCTTCCATGGCATTGCGTTGCTTGTTCTTCAATTGGACAAGAAAATTCGTTACTATTTTTATCAAGAGTGCTGGTTTTTGTTACATATTATTAATTTTGAGAAGAATTCCTTTTTCGCAATACTCTCTGTAACATTTATAACTTACATAAAAATATTCAAGAACATGCCACAAATAACATTTAGAAGACAATTACATGATTAGGTATAGAATGTTCTATAAAAGGAGTATATTAGTTGAGCAGTTTGACGCTGGTATTCAATCCGGTTGGTAGGAGTATGAGCTGTCCTGATTGGCTCCCTGCTAAAGCCAATTTTTGGGGTTTTAAGAAACGTCAGTGCTGCTTATATTTAGAAATACCATTGTTAACCCTTTTCTGAGCGGTAACCATATATAGCAGTGCTGCAGGAAAAAAGTATTTAGTAAACTTCTAATAATGATAGTAGGTTCGCAAAATTATTTTAACATGATGATTTCTGAAAAGCTGCCATACAACGTTTTAAGTCCATGCTGATTTAACGTGGTTTGGACTTTCTTATTGATTTAAACGAATTTCTTATCTATTGGTTCGAGTGAACATCCGCCTGAAGAACACGAGCTAAATGTGGTAATTAATATTTTAGGTGATCTGTGTTTTGCTTATAGTAGTCTTTTGACTAGGATAACATTGGAATGTTTGCGGATAAATTAGAGATTTTTCGGTATACAGTACAGATGCTATTCTTCGAAACTAAAACATCCAGAAGAGCTAGTTATCCCACTCTTTTCTTCTCCATGATCAATATAAGTTGCGTATGTTCGCTGTTGAAATACTGGGTAAGTGTTCTGTTTAGCTCCACTAAGGTGTCATCAAAATGCCAATATGGCGCTTTCAAAATAACGGCGTTCAAAGCTTTGGCCTCGAAAATTTCATGCAAAAATTCGCGGCGACCAAACTGAGAGAACTTCCCATGGCAACGTAATCAACTTACTCATAAGATTCATAAATATATTTAGAGTAAATAATTATGTCGAAATAGTTCAGATATGTCGTTAGGGAAGATGTTTTGTAGGTGCTGGATTTCCCTCATTTATCGGAAACATGGTATACAAGGAAACTAATTGGAAACTGTCAAACATGTCTACAAGTAGTATCTTGAAAGCTTTTAGTTTTTCTACTAAATATCTGTAATCTCTAGTAAATGAGTTGGTTTTTCCAATTCGAACTTTTAATAGTTCACTTAGATACTTACCACTGTCGTAGGTTGGAGGTTCTCTGATCTGGATTAGAAGTGACGACTTTTTAGAACAACATTGCGAGTGATAGTAACGTTAGTACCCAAATGTAGCACAACATTTTATCAGGTGTTATTTGATGCTTTGATGGAGTGATCACTGTTAATGTTGTTTGTGTCATTATAGCTTACATTGATTGTATGTGGTTTTGTCAACCTTATCTTAGTGTTCTTGCCGCAATTGACATCTGATGATATATAGCCGAGATAGTAGATGCTCATCTTGTAAACATCATCCACCGAAAGATTCAATTCACCATGGAGAAAATAAGGGATAGATAAATAGGCTTTTTTAGATATTTCATTTTCGAAGACATCCTAGACAAATCAGTTAACATATTTAGATTGTGCATTCCAGACAAATGGTAACACAGTCCCTTTTATCAAGCTAAAAATCCAGACCGGGAAATGTTCAACAACGACTTGAAACATTAGGGACAGCTTACTTCTCATTTATTGAAAATATAGCGGGTCGTAAAGGGAAGCTATTCAGTAAACATTAGGTTGAAAATAAACCAGTGAACAACTTTGGCCCTCCTATAGATCCCGTTGACCCACCTTCATCTTGTTTGTTTGCAAAAGTTTTGAGAGAAAATCGGTACAATATGATCAATCAGTCGCAGAACAATTCCACAGACTAACGAAAATTCAGGAAGCATAATTGATATGAAAAGTGGCTGACGATTTTAAACTTGGAGCTGAAATTCTCCTAAACAAAAAAATATAAAAAATATGATATACTTACTTGATTACAATTTGTAAATAAGTATCTGTTAATCAAAAAAAACCTGCAGAATAATCTTGGAATTATTTGAATTTTCTGTTTTGAAATGACAGTTTAAATGATACAATTGAAGCTTGGGATGCGTGCCTATAATTTGAAGAGAACCAAAAAATCACTTCAATGATCACTTTCAGGGACATAATGGATTATATTTGAAGGCAGGCAACCTTGTACTGTCAAAAAGTGGAAATTTAAAGCTGAATTTTCAGTGGAGTTTAAAATGTAGATTACAGGTTATTATTCCCGAAAAAAACACTCCATCCAATTAGTTACTCACTAATTTATTTTTGCAAGGTTTTGGTGCCTATTTAACCAAAACTAGTGTCTATATACACAAGGTAGGCTAATTGAGAGTTGTTTTAGACTGGCCAATTTGAACTGTGTTTGGCTACATAATCGCATTAAGGTATCAATTGTTTATTAGACAAATTAGAGTTAAAATAATAAATTTTCCAAGAAAGCGACTACATTTTTCAACAAAGAGGCTACATTTATTAACACAAGACAGGTGGCATACCAAACAGCATAAATACAGCTTTAGTTACTTCTGAGAACGTAAGTTCGTTTATATTGCAAATAAAATTGGAACCGACAAGTCGTATGTTAAAGCATTGGATAGGAATGATTCTCTCTTTTTATAAACTTCTAACAAGAGATAAATAAACCTTCATTTTTTTGTAAAAGAGTATACATAAGAAAAAATGTGCAATAGGCATGGTAACAACTAAAATGTGAAATATAAGTATTTCAACAACAAAGAAATGATAGCAATGAATTTCCTAAAACAGAGGCTTAGGGAAAGACGTTTGATCACAAAGAAAATTATTACTAAGAAATCATCAAAAACAGTAAAGTTTAGTATGATACGTTACGGTAGTTAATGAATTTGAATAATATCCATCTTTTAACAGTTAACAATTGTTCTATACTTTCTTCATTACACTGAGAAATTTTAATACCTTTCTTTTACAGAAACTGAATCATGGCATCTCCTATCAACCAGCTCAAATAAAAACTCCGATAGTATTCCCCCGGCTCGTCATAAACATTCAGCCGTATTACATAGTGATGCAATGTGGATATATGGAGGGATGACAGATCTGCAAGAAAGATCCGACCTGTGGCGGTGGGATGTTTTGTCACGGACATGGCACTGCATCAAATCTAAGGTTAACCCAGGGCCATTACATAGTCATGCTGCTTGCAAACTACCTTCAAGCATGCTCATATTTGGTGGAGAAAGGAACGGCCAGACTTGTAATGAATTGTGGAGTTTTAGCTTTGGTAAGTAGTTTTTATCTATATTTAAAAATCTGTCAAGGAAAATTATTGGGGAGTTATTTTTTCGTGAATTATTCATCATATTCAGTACGCAGTATTTTTAAGTTTGTTGTTAACCTTACATTCATATGTACTAATAAAAATACTGCAAAATATACTCAATTTTCCATAATATTTATTGTGATGTAGGCTATCGAGTAGTAAGACAATAATGTTTAGTGGACGTTAAACTACTTAGGACTATACTTAGCTAAACCTAATTAAATCATATCGTTAAATGAAGTGTAATAATTTGTTTCAAAAATATTTTTGTAGAACAAATAAACACCAGAATATAACAGTTTAGGTAAACGCCAAAGAAGTATGTGGGGCAAGTTGCTCGCCCCCCAATATTTGCAGTAAATTAATTTTAAACTGCTACACAGTATTCCACTGTTTTGCCCCTTCAATGAAAATGCTACTCTGCCTTATTACTAGGGATGTTAAGGATATGAAATTTCGGATATGGATACGGATGCGGATGTATGAATAAAATTATATCGGTTTCAGTTACGGTTACGAATATGAAATTATTTCGGATTATCCCATAGTTTCAGTTTTTTTGGAATTGAATTTGAAGTGACAAACCACCGCTAACCCGTCATCGCGCTTTTCGGTCAGGGGTTGTCAATTGGTTATTTTTCGGGTTCGAACAGCCTTATAAAGTGCATATCTCATTTTGATAAACATCTGTCCTTATACGAAACTATTCGAAACTTTTATATCAGATTCGGTTACGGTTTGGGATAGATTTTTATTTCGGATATCCGATAGTTTCGGTTACGGTTACGAAGCTCCATAACATCCCTACTTCTTACCTCCTCCCGCTCATAACAAAAATGGTGGAGATACTCCTCTGGATACACTACTTCGTAAAACTTATATCCATTTTTTCTTTAGGGCCAGCTAATAACAAAATCTTCAATTTTCAGGTATGGAAACCTGGGAGAAAATAACTATATCAGGTTTGAAACCACAACCTCGTTCAGAAAGCGTTGCACTGTCCGTTTCATCACTTTTACTTAGTGGTACATATGTTACGCCACTCGAAACAAAATGTACCAACCGAGTGAGAATACGCTCATGTACTTCCGCTGATAGAGGCAACCGACATTCTTCCTACCTTCCCAGTAACAAGGTGAGTGGAATTATATATATATATATATATATATATATATATATATATAAATGTCAGAAAGTTAGTTCATTATAGCATAATAAATATGAAAAAAACATACAAATCTCAATACAGCAGGTAAAATACGTGTCATAGAGAAATATAACTAATAAAAGGAAATGCAATTTTAAAATATAGATAATTAATTATAATTTGAAATTTCAATCGATGAACAAAAACAACTCTACATTTATGATATCATGTATGATAGTAAAAGAAATTATGTTAATAAAAATATTTAAAAAAGTAAAGCGTAAGTGACTGATGGCAAATAATTTCTATTATAAAAGCAAAAATGTGACAGTAAGATTGCTCTTTCCAAATAATTTTTTTGATGGGTACAATAGGGTGAGGTATAAAATTTATGGTATGAAATGTAATTAGAAGATTATCGAAGACATTACTTTATGAAACATATGGGGTATGTAAATAATAGAATAGTAGTGATTGCCACTATTTTTCATACATATGTAAATATTAAAATTATTGGATTAATAATTTACATAAAAGTTGGAAATTTATTGTTTGTTTGAATTTATTAAATTCTGAAATAAATAGTATTTATATATTTATCAATTGATTTTAAAAAAATGTTGAAGGTTTATAGAACGTTGAGAATTTTTTCTTATTTCTTTATATTTGCGATATAAACCAGAAATGGTCGTGGGTTACTACGTAACTGTCCTCAACTCACATTACTGAAAATATACTGAATCTTAAGATATATTGTAAGGATGAGGTTTATAAATAACTAGTTTAAGACTACTGGAGTTTTTATTTTCAAATTATAATAATATTTAAAATGAATTTGAAATTTTGTATATAGAAAATCATAATGAAAATTTACAGTGGGGCACATTTTACACGTCTCCCCCTAAGCGGGGGTGAATGTCATTTCTAAAAGTTTAATTACAAAGGGGTATCATGTGATGCCTCTTTTTAAAGGTCCTTTTTTGCCAATCTTTTGACACATCATATTTTAAAATCAGATTATTTTTTATATATTTTTTTTAAATTTCGTTTGCCATCTTGAATTTTCATGATCAGAGACCCTAAAAACCCCTATATACCAATTTTGACGTGAATCGGTTGATGTTTAAAAAAAATCATCCGCCATCTTGGATCCGCCATTTTGAATTTTGCAAATCTGACCTCGGATTCGTGATCAGAGACCCTAAAAATCACTCTACACCAATTGTGGTGTAATCGGTAAATATTTTCAAAAATTAAAGTTTGTACTGTTTGTACGTAGAGGTAGCCCTTTTGTATTTAAACATTTAGAAGTGATAGCTTAGTGGTAGAAACTGCAGGGTTACCGATACTTGAAATATGTGTCCCCCGTAAATTGAAATTAAGGTTTTTTTGTCTTTTTTTTTTATGGTATTTTTTTGGGTGGCTAGTTTTGAAATGAAAGCCCTGTATATCTAAAGTTAGAAGAATTTAAATGTTTTGGGTACACAATCTACCAGTCACTTACTGTTTTCTGACAATGTGGATACCTTATAAATAATTTATATAACATTAAGTGGTCCCAGTCAGAGGCGTCTCTAGCTCACGTAGCGCCCGGGTGCAATCATCACCCTAGCGCCTTCTAGTGCATATGCGTGCTGAGCACTGTTAAAATGGAATACGTACAAACAGCACTTCAAGCTACTACAAACTGTCTGCGTAGCAATCAGACATTTTGTAAGTACTTACCTAGTTTCAAAAGTGATGTTCAATCAAAAATTTGTCTGAAAACAACTAGGTGGGTATACTGGGTCTCTCATCAAGCTTCCCATGTCTTTCAAATATGTTCACCCTAATTTAGACCTCTTGTCTAAACAAATAAAACAAATAAAAATAGATTACAGTCCTTACAGAATTCAAAATTAAGTAGTAATTTGGAATATTTCACAGTTTTAATTTGGGAAGATTGATGCAAGTTATGTAAGGCCCACCGTACTTACACGGGTAAAGTAAAATGAATTAATTTTATGGATGGAAGGCTTAATAAAAATAACAGAACACGAAAATAATACAGAAGGTAACCACACCAACACCAGTAGTAACGTTTTTTACAATTGCCTAAATAAATACCACACCATAAATTTTGATTATTTACTTTTTCTGAAACTGCAACCTCATTGTCTATCAAATAAAATAAAATTTGTTATATAAGTTTATTAATTTTGAAATTTTTTAATTGAACAACTCTGGAACATAAATTTTCAAATAGATATTTTCTTCATAACCATTGTTGATATATTTTTTTAAATTTAACTTGTATAATATTTGAATAATGTTAACCTTGACGTCACCTTTGACAGTTCAACCTAGTTTTGTGGTTAAATTACTTGTCGCATCAAATTATATTTTACTCGTCGATAGAATGATTTGGATAGAGAAATGTCACTGTCACATGTTTTCATTTATAATGAAAGTTATTTGCCACCAGTCATTCCTTCAATTCTGCTTTACTTTTTTAATATTTGTATTAATATCATTTCATATATCATATCATAAATCTAAACTTATATTTGTTCATCGACTGAAATCATTAATTGGCGTAAAAATTTCAAAACATAATTTCTCTGTGATCTGTTTTGATAAATTCGCACGAGTCGTTGCTGTTAAAATTTAATTTATTTTAAAAGCTTTCCTATCTGTAATGTCGAACTATTTATTATATTTCTCTATGACATGTATTTTACTTGTTGTATTTTTACCTTCTATCTCACTTATAATGTTACAATTATCTATAGTTTCTAACATCTGCTGAATTATTTTTCCAATTTATTTATGAGATTTCCAACTAATGTAATGACATTTTGGGTAATTGTGTACTTGTAATTGTGAATTTAATTATTGCCTAACTTAATATGAATCCAGACTTATTTAAATGTGACATTTATTGTTGTTTTGAAACCAGATAATTACAATTTTGTAATGTATTTAATTGAATATTGACTAAAATGTTTTATTTGTTTGGAGAATTAATGTTTTCTGTATGGCTCATTATTATTTGACAGATTGACATGTGTTTTTTATTCTATATTTAATCCTTTTTCTGGTAGTTTTTCAATTCTCTTTTACGAATTACCACAATAAAAATAGCACTATCTCTTATCTAAACACTTTCTTTAAATTTATTTATAAAAATCTATTTATATATATAATTTTCTAAATTTCATTTCGATTTCTAACCTCTTTGATTCACCCTTTAAAATAAAATAGAATCCCCTGTGGTCGAAATTTGACCAATTGTGTATACGTAACGAAATTCAACTTGTTTTTCATATATAATTAATAGAACTTTATTTGTATGCATATTCTTAATTCATACCTTAACGATATAATGTAGGGAAAAGAGACAGTAAGAGGAAACTAAAGACAAAGATTTAGTTAATATGAAATTTCTTAAATTTAAATAATACAGCTATTAACCGGTAAACTAATATAACAAACAAACTTAAATGGCGATCCCATTTGACTGGATATTCAAAATTAATTAGTTTTATTTTCGACTAATACTTATGATCTTTAGTCTTAAAATCAAGGATTTATAAAAAATGTTGTTTTTAGTTTAATTTAAATTTTCTATCTAATCAATATTATTATTATTATATTTTATAATATATTTCCACCACCCTGTATATGTAACTGCTTAGGGACTACCAAATATAATATTTTTGCCATTATTTTTTTTAACCACCCTCTATATAGGATAAATATAATTCTACTCCGGACTATATTTTAACAATCCTGTGTATGCATCTGCTCATGGACCATGCTACTACGCCGTCTATTCCAAGTATCCTGTTAATGCCACCGCTAATGAGCTACCCTATATAATTCTTTTTCTAACCAGCCTGTATAACTATAATTATACTCCATTCTATATTTTACATACCCTGTACGTGAAATTACCTATCGGCCTCTGTTTTATCTCTTATTGCTTTCAAATTTTTTCAACTACCTTCTGTAATTATAATTCTACTTCGCCCTTCATTTCAATTATCATATATATATATATATATATATATATATATATATATATATGATTTTCTCTGCAAGTTGTATGTACATTCGTTTCTCGGTTTCGTCAAAACTCAGTGCAAACTTTATGCAACAAACAGTTTCTAATTTAAAATAGAAACAATTGATTCAGAAGGAAAATATCAGACGGTTTTAGTTTAGAATTAATAGTTGTTTTTTTATTATTTTAGTAAAGTTTTTTTTTTATTTGACTTTGGAAACGCAGTTACTCGAACTATAAAAAATATTTCATTAAATTGATTATGTTTGTAATTTAATTTAATGGGAGATTAACAGTAGTACCTACTGTAATATTTAGTCTTGAAATGAGTTTCAGGAAAATCTAGCACACAGAGACTCCAAATAAGGAGTCGTACTGTCTGTAACGCCGTTTTCGTGTGAGCTAGATCTTCCTGAAACTCCTGAATGTCGAGATTTATTTCGCGATAAATATTAAATTCAGTCATGTATACTATATACATAAATAATTATTTGAAAATTCAATCAGTTGAGGGAAGCGCAACTGATGACCGTTCTCGACTAGAAACAATATATGTCTTATATTCAGTGGATTGAAAAGTTATTAGTAGTGTACTTTAAAATTGGTGGGTTCATTAAAAACATGGCTACAAATGTCAGTGCGTTATAGATTAAACTCGTAACATGCTATATCAACAAAAGTTCATTAACTTTTTTTTTTCTATAATTATTCAACAAATCGCAGTATACGTTATTTTAACCCAGATACTCGCATTATTTTAGTTATTCAGAATTTGGAATATGTCAATATAACTTCTTTCTATTTAATTCAACTGACATATCAAGCGTAATTTTACAGGGTTTCCTATATAGGATAGGGGAAACCTAGAGCGGAATAGAATTACATAGGTTTAAAAAATCTTTAAAAAAAGTTATATTAGGTAGACCTTTAGCAGCTGCATATGTACAATGTGGCTGAAATAAGAGGGCACTGGATTTAATTATACGTGGTGCATCAAAAGAGTTGAACTGGGTGAGCCACAAATAGTTGCATATATCAGGTATTTGAAAAACGGGTGGAGAATAATTGCATCTACTCAGGGTGGATAACATAATGTTATATTCTTAGGCGCATAAATAGTTGCATATAAGATGTGGTTGAAATAAGGGTAGAACGAATTATATTTATACAGGGTGGATAAAAAAATCGTAGAAAAAAATGTGTTATGTAAGCAGTTAGGACATTTGAATTATGTTCTTGCGTGTTATCGTTGTGAAACTGGTAAAAAAAATGTTAGAAGCAGTTGTTTATAAAATGTTGTTGAATACAAGATGGAGTGGAGTTACAGTTTATGGGGTGTTCAAAAAAATTGTTGAATATCCACAAGTAGTTACTTATATAGGATGGTTGAAATATGTGACGGATAATAATTACAGATATACTGGTGGTTTTAAAAAATATTACAAAGAAATGGTATTATCTACAAGTTGTTTCATATAAAGGATGGCTGGAATATAGAGTGGAGTAGAATGATAAGTATACAGGGTGCTACAAAAGTGTTAGATTGGGTGGCCCATAAGTTGGTATATATACAAAGTTGTTGAAATATAAGGTAGAATACAATTATAATTATACAGTGTGGGTAAGAAAATGGTAAAAAGTGTTTTATAAGGTACAACATGAGCAGTTGCATATATGGAGTACATGAAATATGGGAGGAAGTAAAGTTGTAGTTACACAGTGTAATTCAAAAAGGTTAGAAAAATTGTGAAATAGCGTAGTTCATAATAAGTTGAACCGATAGGATAGTTGATATATAGGCAAGATTAGATGTAAAGTGAAGTATTTAAAAAATGATATATTGGGTAAACAATCAGTAGCAGTATTTACAGGGTGGTTGTAATACAGGTCGAAATAGAAATATACATACAATTTGAATCAAAAATTTTTGAAGAAAGTTGTTAGATAGGGTGCCCCATAGGCAGTTGCAGTTTTGGAGAAATATATTGGGAAATAATGGATTTATATTTATATTTAAACATTGTTTGCCAAAAAATTTTATACTGGGTAGCCGATAAGTAGTTGCAAAAGGTATTAGGTGTTAGAGGGAGGGATAGAATTATAGTTTCACCGGGTGGATAATAAAATATTTGAATAATTTTGTATAATAGCTCTTGCATAAATGCAATATCTGAAACTTAGGGCGAAGTAAAATTATAGTTATACAGTGTAATTAAAACCATATTAGAGAAAGTTGAATATAAGGGGTGTTTGAAATATAAGGTGGAGACAAATTATACTTTCTAGGGTGTTTAAAAAAATATCAAAAAAAAGATTATATAGCGTAGTCTATACGCAGTTGCATGTATAAGATAGTTGAAATATAGAGTGGAGCAGATTTATAGTTAAGTGTTTAAAAAATGTTATACTTGGAGGTCTCTAAGCAGATGCATATACAGGCTGGTTGAAATATTTTCAAAACTAAACTTATGGTTATATGAGATGGTACAAAAAGTAATAGAAAAAAGTTATAACGGTTGACTAATTGGCAGCACTATAAACAGGATGGTTTATATATAGTTATACAAGGCGGTTTAAAAAAAAGTTGAATAAAATTGTTATATAGGGCCAATAAGCTGTTGCAGCTTGGGAGAAATATGGTGAGGATTGGTGGATTTGTAGTTATACAGAGTGGTACAAAAATGATATATTGTATAGTTGTATATATAAGGTGGTTGAAATCGAGGGCGGAGTAGAATTATAATTTTACAGCACGCATCAAAAAAAGTTAAAAAAATATTATATGTTATATAGACCATGAACAGCTGCATCTTACTATGTGGAATATCTAAAATATGGAGCGAAGCAAAATTTTAGTTATACAGTGTGTTTAGCACTATTTTAGAAAAAGTTGCATAAAAATGGTGGTTAAAATATGGATGGGATAGAAATTATACTTTACAAGGAGGCTCCAAAATTATTGTTATTTAGCCTAGACCGTAAGCAGTTGTATAGCTGAAATATAGGGCGAAGTAAAGGTATAGTTAGATGTTTAAAACAAATTATATAGGGTAATAAATAAACAACAACATATACAGTGTGGTTGCACTATAGGGGCACGTAGGATTACAGTTATACAAGGTTGTTCAAAAAAATGTTTAATAAAACTGTTATATAGGGTGGCCCATAAGCACTTGCAGTTTGGGTGAAATATATTCGTGATTGGTGGATTTATTGTTATGGAGGGTGGTTCCCAGAAGTTAGAATAAGTTGTTATATTTTTAAAAGGTGCACAGAATTGTACATTTCGACTCTTGCTTTGGAGCCATTATCAAAAGACAAAAACGAAAAAGGGTTTCAGGGTCTAGACGGAACTCGGGGCCTCAATCTGCTCAATCTCTCCTGATTATTTTATTTATAGTCGGTTTAGACAGAGTGGTTGATTCTCTATTTCTATAGGTTCGCGGATTGTGGAAGCTGGATGCCCTAAAGGAATTGAGGTTTATGATAGTTCTACTATCCTCGAAGTTGATAGAGTGTCCTGTTGGATATCATGATGCGCGATATCTTAAGTCGGATGTTTTTTACTAACTGATAGAGAGTATTCATATACTCTATGGTTAGCGCGCCTGTTGGTTTCGACCGATGTAGCTTTTTGGTCAATCGGGACCATTCTCGTTCGGTACTTTGTCTTTAGGGTTCTGGGAAAACTTGGTTATAGTTTGAGTGGTGTTGAAGGTTATCTTTATTAAATGTTGGTGTATTCGAGGTTTTTAGAGATTGACGAATTTTGCCCGCAAGTGGTCCGTATGATAACCGTTTTTTTTTTCAAAGAATTTGTGAAAATTAGGCATTTATGTTTCGATTGTTAAGAGTTGGTTTCCTATAGACGGTATGTGTGAATCTCTCATTGTTGGTTTTTGTTATGAGGAGAATTGGAGAATGAAAATATTAGCAATATTAGCAAACACAGAAGAAAGAGGTGAGCGCATCGGATGCTGTATCTCTTTTCAACAAAGTCCCTATTTCAGAAACGTTAAATATTCTAAAAACATAATACAATATCTATTCGAAAAACATAACACAATATCTCTTCTGACATCCTCAAACTGGTACCACACTTTTCTTCTAACATGTATTTTTCGATTCAAGACACTCTGTTGAAACAAGTCCGTGGGGCTCCGAAACGCTCACCTCTTTCTCTTGTGTTGCTAACATTTTCATGGAATAAATCGAAACCCAGGCCCTAAACTCATCTAATTATTTTAAACAAAGGGTATAACGTTTATAATTTCAGATTAGTTATCACTTTGTGCGTTGTTATTTAAGGTAAAATTACTGTGCCGTGTTTTTATAGATTATTTGGTATTTTGTTAAGGAAGTTTCGTAAATATTTGGTTAGTCTAAAATTTGTCTTGATAAACCTAACAATTCTTCAAACAATTTTTTTGTTCATGAAATCGCTTTTGCTATTTCATATAAGGATTTAATGACATCCGTTCAGGTAGCTATTAATATGTGTTGCTTTTCTATAATTTCTGTAATTTCACATATTTTTGTTCTTGTTTGAAGTGGGTTGCCAAGTTCCAATATATTTTTTAATAACAACATTCAAGCTTAATAAAATTTCATGGTTATTTATAAGTGTATTTTTTATTTTATTTTGATTAGATATCTGCTGTATTTTTTTAGTGTGTTTTGGTTGACTTTCTATGGTTTGATAATATTTTGTTATGGTTCGTTGAGGTATCCCAGTTTTATGTGTTTTTCGGACGCCATATATGTGTGGTGTTTGACTTTAAAAAGTTGTTTTCATTTTAAACAACTAACGTCGTATTTGTAAAATAATGGCTCTGGTTGCTTTTTTAAAAACATCCAATAGAGTCCCATATTGTGCTACAGAAACTGTACCAGTTTATATGTAATCCATCTGGGAAGAAAATTTGCCAGCCAAAGAGCATTTTGGAACCTAGCGGAATTTAACGGCTGGTCTAATATATTTATGGAAGTTTTTCATCAATTTTCTCTTTTCGCTTTAATTATTTTAATTCAGCTAGTTCCTGAATGAGTGTAAATAAGGATTTGTTATTCTACTTATTATTTTATTAACTGATCTTGCATGTCTTGTTTTAAATGAATATTATCAAAAATATTCCATAAATGTGTGTTTAACTTCCACGAAGTTAATAAATATGTTTTCCAAATGCATTGTCAAATCCAGAATTAAACATTTAAATTAAATTTTATGTTCTAAATCACCCATTGAATCAAGAACGAAATACCAAATATAAAAATGAACTACATTTACCTGTTAGTAGGATATCCGGTAAAACTTTTGAAAACCAAATCGAGCAAGAAATTGGATATAAAGAAGCTCTGACACAAGTTATTGAAACATTTGTTGCCAGAAACTTAAGAAATCTACCACAAGAAAGTTTATGTCAGTGTCACGGGCTCTGAGAAGATTTTGAAAAAACGACAACAATAAATTCATTAAAATTCTCTATACTCTCTTCGAGGTGTCATTCCTTTGTACGCAAGACAATATATATTATATATAAATATAAAATATATTGTTTCTGGTTAGGGAACCTTCATCAGTTGCGCTTCCCACAATTGAATGTCCTCTCGAACACTTCTTTATGCATTTGATGCATTTCGTTAAATTTGAAGACACGAGATGTAAGACCGACATCTAGGATTTTCGAGAGAATCAGCACACAGAGATTCCGAATCTGGAGCCGTTCCGTGTAATTGCTGTTCTCCTTTAACTCCTAGAACAGAATGTCACGATAAAATTTTCAGGTTACTTCACCTGTCAGAGATATTGAATACTCTCTTCGAGGTGCCATTCTTTTGTACGCAAGACAATATATATTATATATAAATATAATATATATTGTTTCTGGTTAGGGAACCTTCATCAGTTGCGCTTCCCACAATTGAATGTCCTCTCGAACACTTCTTTATGCATTTGATGTATTTCGTTAAATTTGAAGACGCGAGATGTAAGACCGACATCTAGGATTTTCGAGAGAATCAGCACACAGAGATTCCGAATCTGGAGCCGTTCCGTAAAATTGCTGTTCTCCCTTAACTCCTAGAACAGAATGTCACGATAAAATTTTCAGGTTACTTCACCTGTCAGAGATATTGAATACTCTCTTCGAGGTGCCATTTGCGCTTCCCTAACCAGAAACAATATATATTATATTTATATATAATATAAATTGTCTTGCGTACAAAGGAATGACACCTCGAAGAGAGTATTCAATATCTCTGACAGGTGAAGTAACCTTAAAATTTTATGGTGACATTCTGTTCTAGGAGTTAAGGGAGAACAGCAATTACACGGAACGGCTCCAGATTCGGAATTTCTGTGTGCTGATTCTCTCGAAAATCCTAGATGTCGGTCTTACATCTCGCGTCTTCAAAATTCTCTATATCCTGCCAATCACAAGGAAGGAAAGAAAATAACCTCTAGATTTATCGCCAAAATGGTCTCAAGCAACTCTTTAGTATATCAACGACTTTTTATAAAATATTATAATAATAATATCACAGATAAACGTAGACACAGGCTTACAGACTACATGCTTTATATACTATAATTCGCAGTGGTCCAGGTATATAATTGCTCTAGAGCACTTCGACATAGACTACAAGCTAACTCAAGAATATGATAGTTGGGGTCTTGAGAGGAATAAATGTGCCTAGGTAGACCTCAACCAGAATTAGTATTAGAAGATAGAAAGAAAATGTAACAATTAGAAGTAACTAATGAATAAAAAGAGAGACTTGACTTAGATATTGTGATTAAAGATGGGATAAGACAATAAGAATAGTGAACGAGATTCGATTTTTCAATACCATTGTTACATTGTTACCTACAGTACGGAAGTTTGGTCACTAAATGTTCTCACAGAAAAATTGTTAAGAGCTACAGACACATAATAAGAAACGAAAGAACAAGAGAAAGTATGGATGTAACACATACAATAGGAGACGCCATAACAAACAACTGATTTGGTATGAATATAACCAATGACTTCTTGCAAATCAAATGTACAAACAAAGACTAAACTGGCTCCGCAGAAGTTGGAAAAAAGGCCCCACTACGAATAAACAATAAGCTGTTCGAGAAAAGTGACACACCTGACACGCTAGTGAAATTTTCGATTACAACATTGTAGTCGCTTCATTGTCCGCTCCAGTACTAGTGAAAATTAATTCCATCCGATTCCTACTTCAAGGTCATATATATTTATAAAAAAATTTATTTAGAAAATAGTTCATTTCCGACATTTTCAGCGCTCTGCTTACCAGGCAGTACTTCTTTGTTTATGTAAATTGCAAAATATGGAATGCCACACATAAAACAATAATATTTTTAACTTATTCTACATATATAGAAGATGAGACTAAATAAATAAATGTGCAGACCTTTTAATGCATGACTTGCTAATATAATGAATAATTAGCGACACCAAGATGCCTTTTTGTTTGTGCAAGAAACTCTGTAGTAAATCATAGTAAATCGTAGGTGTCTTATTGTTAATGGTTTACTCATTTGATTTTGATTTTTAAAATGAAAAAAAATTTTTGTGCACACTTCTTTCTGCAATTGCAATTAACATAATTAATTTCAAGTATTCTATTTTAGAATTAGTTTTTTTTTAGAAATAAAAACCATTTTCTGATAACCAATTTTATTTTGGGGCTTCAAATTGCAAATTTGAAGTATAAATTGGTATCCGCATAAACAACTTTTTCTCTAAGGATGTTTATACTCCATGAAATATCAAATTGTCATTTGTATTCGCAAATAAATGATGAACTAAAATTACAAAGTCATTTATAAAATAAATATTACACTGTATTTAATATCTATTTTCAGATTGCTCCATGTGAAAAGACTTATGTATTTCAACCGTCCCAAGCTAATTATAACGATGGCAGTGATATAGCTCAACAGTATTCCGAAACAAATCGTCCTTCCAGAAATTTTCTTCAAGAAATTACAAAACTCTCCCAGTTGAATATTCCTCGAATGAGCAATAAATGTAGTTATACAGTATTAACCGGTTGTGCTGGTGATAGTACGGAAAGTCTTTTGAAGCAACATGCTAGCCCAAAGAATGAAGTTGAAGTTATTGATACGGAAACTGCCACACCGTCCAGAGGTAGGTTTTGAAGGAATTTTCTTTAGTTATTGTTAGTATATGGAACGCAACTACGATAGTTGTTTAATTATTATTTTTAGCCAGTTGCGTTATTGTTCTGTCGGTTTGTATGTCAAATATTATTCTAATAAGAGAATAAAACATTCATATACAATAAATTTCCTTTTTTTTTGTTTACCACAACAACGAATTATATTCCTTTAAGGTAGCAGAGCGTGGTTCCGAAGTGGTACAGTTAAAAATATCGAGACAGTGGAACTAACTTCAATCAGAAAATTGTCGGTGCAATTTTGAATTTGAGTTTGAAAATTTTTTTTTACGATTACAGTTGAAAACTACATATTTTGGTAAAATCTGGCAAGATGAGTGGAAATAATATGTTGAAGATAGAGAAATTAAACGGATGAGAAAATTTCGCAACCTGGAAATTTAGTATGAAAGCATACTTGGAGCACGAGGATCTATGGTGTTGTGTTGAACATCCCGAAGATAAGCCTGTAGATGCAAATAAAGACGTAAAGGCGAAGTCAAAGCTGATATTGTTGTTGGACCCACAGAATTTCAGGAATTTACAAAGGGCTTTTGATGACAACGGTTTAACCAGAAGAGTAGGTCTACTCAAAGATCTGATAAATACTACACTGGAGTCAAGTAATAGCGTTGAAGACTATGTGAGGAAAATAATGAATACTGCTCACAAGATGCGCAGCATTGGTTTTGAAGTCAACGATGAGTGGCTTGTCACTTTAATGTTGGCTGGCTTACCGGAGGAGTACAACCCTATGATAATGGGGCTAGAGAGTTCTGGTATTCAGATCAGTGCTGACTCTGTAAAAACTAAACTCATACAAGAGATTAACACACCAAAGTCAACCGCTCTCTTCACGAACACTAAAAAACAGGAAAGAATGCGCAGCTAGTGAAAACAAAGGGACCTAGATGTTATAATTGTAATAAGAATGGTCAAAGAAATAATCAGCAAACAAAGGAGTGAGCTCCAGTCCTGTAGCAGATTTATCAGCATCTTTCAAAGAAAACATCAGTGATGCTAAATGGCTTCTAGACTCAGGTGCATCCATGCACATGACTCGTAGAAAAGATTGGATATACAAAGTCACTGAGTCACCTGTAAAGAATATCACTATAGCTAACAGAGAGCCATTAGCTGTGAAGGGAGTTGGTTCTGTAGACATACATATAAGTCAAGATAAAGTGATACAAGTTAATAATGTTTTGTATGTTCCTAGGCTAGCTGCCAACCTACTTTCAGTTAGTTCTATTGTGAAAACTGGACATAAGGTTACTTTTAATAAAAAGGGGTGTGAAATTCAAAATGAGAAAGATGAGGTGGTATGCACAGCAACATTGAGCAACAAGTTATATATCATGGATACATGTAAAAAAGTGGCACATTTAACCTCAAGTTCTCAGAATAGTAATAACACTTATCGTGGCATCTGTGAATGGGTCATTTGAATATTCCAGATGTGAAGAAGTTGCCCAGTTGTACTGATGGTGTGACTCTGACTCAGGACCAAAGTAATGTAACATGCACTCATTGTATGTAAAAAGACAAGCTAGACGCCATTCAAAAATGTTGGTTCTAGAGCAACAAGACAACTGGAACTAATACATTTAGACTTGTGTGGCCCTATGGAAAACTTATCATTTGGAGGTAAGAAATACTTCATTACCTGCATTGATGACTACACACGAATGGTCTATGTATACTTTCTGAAAGATAAGTTAAACATTTTAGAAACATTTAAAGATTTCAAGTTGAAAGTAAAGAAAATGAATTGAAATATAAGATAACAAAGCTCTGCACAGATAGTGGAAAAGAATACTGTAACAATAACTTTGAAAAGTTCTTATCTAATCATAGTGTAATTCATCAGACTTCCACTGTGGACACTCTCCAGCCAAACGGCATGGCCGAAAGAATGAACAGGACTTTAGTTGAACGAGCACGGTGCATGTTGTTTTATGCCAGCCTGACGAAGAACAACTGGGCTGAATCTCTGGCACCGCTGCATATGTTATAAACCGCTCCCCAACAAAGTCATTACAAGGTAAAACTCCATATGAAATGTGGAAAGAAGAGAAACCTAATTTATCACAGATAAGAATATTTGGCTCTGAAGCTATGGTTCATGTACCTAAAGATAAACGCCAAAAGTGGGATAAAAAATCAGTAAAAATTATATTTGTGGGCTATTGCGAAAACACAAAGAGATATCGTTTTATGGACCCTAAGTCGCACAAAGTTATCAATAGTAGAGATGTTTCTTCTATTGAAAAATATAATGAGGATGTCAGTGTATCAGTTGATTGTGAAATATATATTCCAGTAAAGGACAACCAAACAGCCACTGCAAGTTCCGGCTCACTAGAAAATGCAAACTCAGGCAGTGAGAGAAATAAAACACACATTCAGGAGTCATTTACCTCTGCACCTGTGATGTCCAGCAGAGACTCAGATACAGGAGGTAACAGTGAACTCTCAAGTGAGTATGACACTGACACTGCAGAACTTGATGAAACTTACCATCCTCCATATCCGATAAGACAAGATTACAATAGTAATGTAACATTGAGGTCTACATGATCACAGGCTAAACAAGAAAGCACAAAGAAGCACAAAATGGTAAGATGGGCCTATTGTGTTTGTTTACTGATTTGACTGACCCACAGACTGCTGAGCAAGCACTTACATCACCACAAGCTACAGAATGGAAGAGGGTCATGGCCGAGGAATATACGTCCTTGATGAAAAATAAGACAATGACTCTGACAGATCTCCCTCCAGGTAAATAGGCTCTTCCAAATAAGTGGGTATTTAAAACAAAAACAGACACAAAGATGGGGCACGGACTATGAAGAAATATATTCACCGGTTGTCAGGTACACAACTATCCGCTATCTATTTGCTTTAGCAGCCAGGTATAGATTGGAAATTGATCAAATAGATGCTGTATCTGCTTTTTTTGCAGGGAGAGATTGATAGAGTAATTTACATGCAACAACCAGAAGAGTATAAACTTAGATCTCAGGTATGCATGCTACATATATCTATATATGGACTCAAGCAGGCCAGCAGAGTCTGGAACCTGAAATTAAATACGGTTAAATACTTTTATAGGCATCTGGGTGGATGATTTAATTTTATTTACTGCTGAGGCCGAATACATGTCGATGTCCTCGGCAGCGCAGGAGGCGCTGTGGCTCCAACAACTGCATAATGAACTCGACCAAGAACAGGGCAATCTACTCGTTATATTTAGTGATAACCAGAGTGCAATTAAACTGTCCAATAATGAGTATTATTTGCCTAGGCCACGACATATCGACATCCGCTATCATTTTCTCAGGGATCACATTAACAATTTAGAAATCAAGTTTAGTATTGTTAAGAGTGAGGAAATGATTGCTGACTTTCTAACTAAGGGCACTACTGCCGACAAACATTTGTATTGTGTAAAGATAATGGGGTTGCGTTCCTAGGGAGGGTGTTAGTATATGGAACGCAACTACGATAGTTGTTCAATTACTATTTTTAGACCGTTGCGTTATTGTTCTGTCGGGTTGTATGTCAATGTCAAATATTATTCTAATAAGAGAATGAAACATTCATACACAAAAAAATTACGTTTTATTGTTTACCACAATCACGAATTATATTCCTTTAGTTACCATTTACATTATAAAGGAGTTGTCACCTAAGACTAAACACAACGAATATCTTCCAGTAACATTTTGTTTGTAAAAAGTGCAAAAACTGGTCGATTTTTATTCCAACAGGGTCGTATTCCTATTGTGTCTCCAAGTCTCATTATGTACCCTCCTCACCTCAAGCACAATCCACTCTTAAGCTGAAAAAAGTGAGATTTTGCCATAAATATGTATAAATATAAACACATTGCTTTAACATTATACTGTGCCAGAAATATCTCATCTTCGCTTAAAATAATGCAACAGATTATGCGGGTTGTAATTTATTAATGTGCATGCTAACTTCCAATGTCTTTATTTTAATAAAAACAAACAAATAATTCACTGTTTATAAAATAATGACTAATACTACAGCTGCCATCTTTTGTCCATTCAAGCGGATGAATATAAACTCAATTATTAACTGCCCAACTTGTACGACCATCGTCATTTATAATTAGCGTGGAATATACCCGAATTTCGATGGTTAATTTTTTGTTGTCGTAGAGTTGTTTAGGAACCTTGTCAAGATTTCCACTCGACCTTGTGTTGATCCTTGTTTATTATTATTTCAGAGATGTTTACATTATTTTCATCAAAACGATTAATTTAGAATATTTCTTAATTATATCCTCAATAAGAAAGTTGTACACATTAGCAGGAAAGTTCGTATTATCTGTCTTATCTGATATTTTAAACAGTTTTTGTCATAACAGATAGATAAGGTAAATAACAACTTTTAAATACGTTTGTAAAAATCCACAAATTTAACTCTGCTAATAAATTATGACAAAAGTGCATATTATTAACTTTAAAATCGTTGCCATTTTTTCAACTGCACATACATCAAACAACTAAGTTGTCTTATGTCATTATGAACACAACTTATTACATTTTTACTAAGGTAATATGACCAAGTTACTAAACTGAAATCTTTAAGGACTTATGTACAAATGATAGGATAAAAAATAACATAGTAACAGTCCTTTGTTTTGGTTAAAAATAACTTGAGGTTTGCTGCGAACCCAAAATCTTGGAAACGTCGCATAAGATTCTACATCTTAGGACGGCAGCACTGTCTGCGATACAATTTAAATAAATAAAGTACTAAATGTGACAATTCACTGAGAAATAATTACATATATATGGAATCCAGTCATGTGACTATTCGTTTTGTTTCTTCTGCGTCTGTTTGCGGGAACAAAAAATGTTAAACACGTATAACAAATTATAAAATCTTGTTTGAAAACTAATTTCAACTATGCAGAACTCATAACAAAAATATCAGACTTCGGAAAAATGTACAATTTATGAAAATAACATCTTGCATGACTGTATCTTCTAAAGAACAAACATTAATATTTTTAAATTCCAGAGCCCAAATTTAAACAAAAAATAATTGTCTTTAATACGTTTTTGCTTCTTGTTATACCAACTGTGGCAACGGCGTCGATCGGACAAATGAGAAGCCCGATAAATCCATAAGACAGTTATAAAGTTTGTTTACATTTGTACTGTTGAATTTAAAAATAAATAAGAACCATAAATAAATTCACCGCAGATGTCCAAAGTTTCCACAAGTAATGACCATACATAAGTATAACTTATTCTCGAAACGTTGTCTGGCATTTTTTGGGGTTTTGTGTATGGAATTATACTGTGATAATACATTGACGTACCTCTTCTAAAGAGCCTGACTGAGTAGCATAAATTTTATTTTAACCATTCTACAAAAAATAATCTACGGGGGATAAACTTAATAATTGTGGAGGCCATTCAATGAAATTTCTGACAAGCATGAGTTACCACAGATTTATTTGATTTCATTGCTAAAGAATGGCAATCTTTATTGAAGTACAAACCATAAAAGCGTTAATAAATATTAACATATTTTCATTCCTTTCAGGTACAATGATAAAATCAAAATCAGCATACATGATAAAGAAGAAGTACCAGGTAGATATATCCCCGAATCAGGAAACAGAGTCACGTGATTCCACCGTTAAGAAACGAGTGGAATTTGACTGCACGGCTTCCAAACTACCAAGAGATCCAATATCTGTGCCAAATTTTAGTTCCTTAACATTACCGACTCCAGTACTTACTCCCGTTGAAGCGACAAAACTTGTTTATTTAGATAGTGACGAAGAAAAAGAGCTCATGGAAAAAGAATCTCGAATTACAACCAAAATTCTTGAAAAGAACAACCTGAACCTCTACGAAAATTTTCAACCAGTAAAGAAGGGTGATAGCTACTGCTCCCATTTAGGTTATGCAGACAATCCTCTATATCAGCAGATGGTTCAAGAAAATTCTGTTGAATATGTTTCTTCAACATCCGACTATGCCAGTATCGAAACTGTTAACCGGTTGTCTTCCGCAAGTAGTTACAGTATGCGGACCGGGATCTCGCAAGAAGAAAATCAGAAAAGTATTGAACGCGACAAGTCGGGACCGTTCGGTTTCTGCAACCCAAATTATATGGGGCCAGAATTAAAAACAGTTTTGAATGATGAGGAAAAGAAAAATGTAGTTAAGCTGCTGACGAAAGAGGAGTCAGAACAAATTTCTGAAGATGAATGTTCACTAGAACTCCAAAATTTGAGCGGCGTTCTCTCCAAAGATACAAAAGTGTATTACAGGCACACGTGTAGATTAAATAGACCTCCTAAATCATTGGCTTTAGATCAGTGTCAAACTCGTCCATGTATAGACAAGTGTAGGGCGCTTAGCGCCAGTAGAGTAGAAAAAAAATCGCATCCTGTTTCTGATATGTTATCAGATCCGAATGTTCCGATGTTTGTTTATATAATAGGCGGCAAAGAATTAGGTCAAGTAACAGTTTTTCAGAGACCCATTTCACTATGGCGACTAAAGTTATTTTAAATTTTGTATAAAATTTGGAGTGATTTGAGACTGTATAATATAAATCAATATACTTCTTTATTTTACTTTTTCCATTATTTATCAAATGAGTTTACTGTTTTAGATAATTTTAATATCTATTTTTCTCAGAGTGCATATACCTTCATTAATTAAACTGATAACAGTAATTTTACAACATTACCAGTAACTACAATCCCTTATAGGGTATCTGAGATCATGTTGCATTCAATTGTCAGCATGGATGACATGGAATTTATGCTTTTCTCCATTAGTTTTCATTCCATTTTAGAATAGTTCTGGAATTTTAATATGTCCCGAAATACTAAATTTCTAGGTATTATACATTTTTGTTGCAGATGCTAGCCCTAACCTATAAATGAATGTAGAAATAAGAATTGTTAAACAAAATGCTAACTATAATATTCCATATAATTGGGTCAGAGCGGTACAGGTTTTTCATTTAATTTCAATTCCATGTCTGGTTCTATCTATTGTTAAACTATTTTTTTTTGAAAGGTATTTACAGCATGTAGTTTAAAATTATAAGTTTTGGCAACTCTAACGGATATTCTGGTACATGTTTGACAGAAAAGCGAGCGAAAGCCTAAAGGACTTATTTTTTACATTTTTTTTTAATTTCCGATACCTTTTTGTCAAATAGTATATATTTTTCTATCGCTGTGACTAAGGAAGATTAGTTAATTCGGACTATTTACCTCATTTATTGTTGCTAGGGTTTGAGATGTGCAATTGTTTTTGTTACTTACCTTCACACGATACATATAACATAACAGTGAAGTGGGAATCACAGATCATACAGGGAGAAGGGATGTGATTTTAAAATGTTCAGAGAACAATTTTAATTTAAGATATAGTTAATTTTGCAAAAGCATATTCGTTCTTTAACTAAAGTTTTATATGGTCAACAATATGAATTTGCATTTAAGTATATAACTTAATCTGAATTGGTTGTGCAGGCATCATATAATTGCCAAGTTGTGCTTAACCGTGTTACTATTATATAGTCTTTACAGGCTTGAATAGATATTTTTGAAGTAATAGGTGCATAGTCTCCCTGAGAATTCATCCAAATCGACTTTATTACTAAACCAAAATTCGGAAACTGTGTCTGAACTGATAATTGTGACGCGCTGGTAGTCTGAAGGTTTAGTTGGACATAAGACAGCGACTCAACGATTTATTTATCATAAAATAAAACAGTTATTCCAAAAAATTTTCACAATAGGTACTAATCCAATTTAGTATGATTCGCTTTTATCGGAAAGTGCATATGTATTTATCAGAGGAATGAATGTTTGCTTCAAGAACATGTTAAAAATGTCAAGAAGCCATATACATTTAATCGTAGTATAATTTAATCAAACAAATGTATTAATACACAGAGTTGCTATATGCACGTTAATATACTCCAAGGTGTTGTGGGAAATTTTATGAATCGTGTAAATTTATTTCAAAACATTTTAATACACTAAGCGCTTTCGACTATTAATAGTCATCATCAGAGCCTCTACAAAAGAAAACCAATTCACATACAAAAATCGTCTTAACATAACTAAAACTACTTACAGTGGAAGCTAGCGAGTTACAATATAAATATTCAATTTTAAAAAATAAAATAGAGTATGAACTGAATACACACTAGTCAAGAAAAATTTATTCAATTTAAAATTTTATTGGGAAATAACTTCAAAGTGACGTTAAACCATGCCGGAAATGTGGTGGCCAAATTATAATGTTTTATATCATAAATTGTGAAAATCTGTCAAACATGGAAGATTAAACCGTTTTAAGGTAATAGATTTCTATGTAAAGGAATAAAGGGTTTATTTAAATTCGCTTTTGTATTTAAACAAAGTGGATTAGATTTTATTTCGTTCTCTATACCAATGTCTTCCAAAAATTCAAGTCTGGTAAGTTTTTTATTTACAACTGGGTATTTAAGAATGGAATTAGACTGTGGACTAAAATTGTGTTTATTAAATGCTAAGTGGTGCCCAAATGCTGATTTGTTTGGATATTTTATGTGCTCTTTTATGCGGACCTCAAGAGCCCTATATGTTCTACCCACATAAGAAGCTCCACAATCGTTGCAATTCAGTTTACAAATGCCACTTTTATAAAGCTTATCAATGACATCTTTGGTGTTGATTAAATAGCTGCCCAACGTTTGGGTGGACTAGAATGAAATGTTGATGTTATTGACTGAAGACTTTAAGATTTTTTAAATTTTCTGACATAACTTATTGTCAATAAATGGGATAGAAAAATTAGAAGATGTGTGAACTGATAACGGATAAATGCTACTTCTTAATTCCCTTTATTCCTTAATCCTTAATCCTTTTAATCCTTTTAATTATGTTAGGTTTGAAGCCATTCTTTAAAGCAAGTTGTTGAATGATTTTTTATTCTTTTTCATATTAATTTTGATTCAATGGTAACTTAAGCATGCGTTGTATGTAAGAGTTGAATGCTGCTTGTTTCTGTTGGTATGGGTGATTAGAAAAAAAATTAATCAAATATCAGTCTGAGTTGATTTCCTAAATATGCCAAATTTCAATTTCTTGTTATGTAAGTTTTTTGTAATTGTGAGGTCAAGAAAATTAATTTTAATGTCTACCTGCAATTCTAAAGTGAAAGTAATGTTGGGATGTATTGAGTAAATTTAATAAATTAAGAGCGTTGTTCTCATCTGCTTTATTTATACAAAAGATATCATCCACATATCTACACCAACAAACTATCTCATGATCTTTTGAGTCACCAACAGCATTATGCACAACTAGTTTACACCAGTTGTAAACTAAAATCTATTTATGATAAGTGGTCCTCTCTTTAAATGCATGATGTGAACATCAATCGTATCAACCAACAGAAAATGTCAGAAGCTTTAAACATTATGAGTGAAAAAGTTGAATTTGAAAGTACACTGAAATTTAAGACAGTCAGGGAAAAATTAGATAGGTTAATAAGTGAGAAGTTTCATAATAATTGTAAGAAATTTTCATGTAATAATACACATAGCACACAGATTGAATTTTGTTCTGATTTCAAATTTAATAATAGGGTTAAGAATCTTACAGACATTACTTTCACCATTGAAGAAATGGAAGTTTTAAAATTAGGTTTAAAATTTCTGATTAAGAAGCAAGTAAATGATAAAGACTTTTTATCTTTCTCAGTTGAACTTGAGGTAATAATCGAGAAGTTGTTCATAGATTTAAAAACAAAAGGGGAAATCAGACAAGAGATACTCTATAATCTTAAGAAATTTAAAAAGAGGGGCAGGAATTCTAAAAAACATTTGAAATATTCTCAGGTAATTAATGTCATTAAATACAAAATTAAAAACAATAATTTAGTCTTTTCAAAAGCAGATAAAGGGAATTATTTGAAAATTATGACAAGAACAGATCATATCCCTAAAAGTTGGGGAATTTTGGCAAAAAATAATTTTAAAATGATTAAAGATAACCCTTTTAAAAATTTTGTAAATAAATTAAAACTGAATTTGAAGGAATGTAGCAACCTTTTTTAAGAGTTCAACAACAATGGAAAATTGATTCCTAGCAATCCATGGATGCTCGGACTGTATGGACTCCCCAAAATTCACAAAGTGGGGATACCTATACGACCTGTAGTTAGGTTCATGTATACACCAACTTCTTTTTTGGCAAAGTTTTTGCTAAATATCATTAAAGATTTATCCAACTTCAAAGGTAGATGTACAGTTAACAATCATTTGGAATTAGTTGAAAAGTAATCACATATCAAAGTAGAAGAGGACAATCTCATGATGTCATTCGATGTTTGTAACCTTTTTACATTTATCCCTAAACAAGAAACAGTTTGTCTTGTGAAGGAATTTTTGAATAAGTCATCAATTAGCCAGAACACAATATGTCACATCATTAGGCTGTTAAATATTTGTTTATCACAAGATTTCTTTGTGTTTAATAATATTTGTTACCAACAACTGGAAGGGGAGTTGTTTATCCCCATTGTTAGCTGACAGTTTTATGGATCATCTGGAATGCACATAGGTGGTTGACTCAAAACATCATGAGATAGTTTGTTGGTGTAGATATGTGGATCATATCTTTTTTGTATAATTAAAGAAGATGAGAACAACGCTCTTAGTTTATTAACTAGTTCACTTTAGAATTGCAGGTAGACAATAAAATTAATTTTCTTGATCTCACAATTACAAAAAACATAACAAGAAATTGGAATTTGGCATATTTAGGAAATCAACTCAGACTGATCATTTGATCAACTATTTTTCTAATCATCCATACCAACAGAAACAAGCAGCAGTCAACTCTTACATAAAACGCATGCTTAAGTTACCATTGAATCAAAATGAATTTGAGCAAGAATAGAAAATCATTCAACAACTTGCTTTAATCAATGGCTTCAATCCTAAAATAATTAAAATGATTAAGGATAAAATAGAATCAAGGGAATTAAGAAGTCTTCAGTCAATACCTTTAACATTTCATTCAACTCCACCCAAACGTTGGGCAGCCTCTTAATCAACACCAAAGATGTCATTGATAAGCTTTAAAAGAGTGGCATTTGTAAACTGAATTGCAACGATTGAGGAGCTTCTTATGTGGGTAGAACACATAGGGCTCTTGAGGTCCGCATAAAAGAGCACATAAAATATCCAAACAAATCAGCATTTGGGCACCACTTAGCATTTATTAAACACACTTTTAGTTCACAGTCTAATTCCATTCTTAAATACCCAGTTGTAAATAAAAATCTTACCAGACTTGAAATTTTGGAAGACATTGCTATAGATAACGAAATAAAATCTAATACACCTTGTCTAAATACAAAAGCGAATTTAAATAAACCCTTTATTCCTTAACATAGAAATCTATTACTTTAAAACTTATGACATAAAACATAATAATTGGTCCACCACATTTCCGGCATGATTTAACTCACTTTGAAACTATTTCCCAATAAAATTGAATAAAATTTTTTTGACAATTGTGTATTCAGTTCATACTCTACTTTGTTTTTTAAAATTGAATATTTATATTTTAACTCACTAGCATGAAATGTAAGTAGTTTTAGTTATGTTAAGATGATTTTTGTAAGTGACTTGGTTTTATTTTTATAGAGACTCTGATGATGACTATTAATAGTCGAAAGCGCTTAGTGTATTAAAATGTTTTGAAATAAATTTGCACGATTCATATAATTTCCCACAACCCTTTGAAACGTATTAAGCCCTGTTCTTCTATTTACGATACAACAAATTCGATAATTAAAACTGTGTCAAAAGTCTGGTAAATGTAGTTCAAAACCTTTACGAAAGCTATGCTATTCGACTTATAATGTTTTAGTTTTTTTAGTAAAATGGTTGGATACAAGTAACAATCAGTAAAACGAAATTCAATTGCATGTAATGACGAGTAAATCCCTGTGATTATAGTAAAACAATAAACGTACATATTGAGAACTATTCCAGGGGTTTCCAAAGTGTCCGCCGCGGCATCTGAGTCGCCGTGAGGCTCTCCTGCTTTCCTTTTTACGGAATCTAAATTCAAATCTGCATAATCGCTCCCCGTGTTGTATAAAACCAACACCGCTGTCCCCCTTATTAAACACGACTAGGTCACTGTGACAAAATACTAAACCTGCAAGTGCGTTGCCAACCGAAAAATTTGGGAACACCGGATCTATACCATTCTAACTACGGCCGTATCCTTCCCAGTAGTATATATTTTAGTACTTTTAATTGAGAATATGAATCAACTTTTTTTAAGGCTAAGTAACAATCAATAATACTAAATGAAATTAATAAACCAATTAGTTATTAAGGAAATTAATTATAGAAAAAAGAAAAAACAAAATTAAGTTACATTTTAAGTTCCGATTACTGAATTTTAAAAGTGGAGCTACTCGTCATGTACGTTATGCCGATTGCATTAGTTCTGATAGGAAATACTTGCACATAAGGAAACATCGGTAAGACGAAAGACAGTGAATTAACCAGTTAGGTATCAACGATACCTAAGGTATACAGATCAACTGATAGTTATGCCTGAATCACATCATGTACTCCATTTATGATTTGGAAGACTAAAAAATTAATATATCAAAGTATGCACTCTTTTGTTGAGTGTTTTAATTCAAGTATTGCCATCAACTTTGTAATTGCATAGATTTCAAGTTGGGTTGAATAACCATCTAAATTATTGTATTCATTATTTAAAATTATATAAGCTGCAAAGTAGTATTGTGATTGTTTCTAAGGTTACCAGACAATTGATACAGGCTACAAACAAATATTCAGATTTTACTAACCATATACCTAAAAGAAGCAACTTGTTTCCTATCTTAGAGAGTTTTGTTACTAATTTAGAAAATTCCTTTTCAATTTCCTCATATATTTTTTTAGTTCATTTTGTTTAATAGCTTTACTGCAATAGTTATATTGGTTTGTAAACATTTGTAACTGCCGCCCTAATAGTAGTTTTAAATTTGCCAAACTCAAACTGTAAGGAAAACTACTGTAAAATCGCAAAATTTATGTAACTAAAATAAACTCTAAAACTTTTGTAATTATTTTTAAATTTTACCATAATTTACCAGTTGTGAGTGAATACTTTGGTTTCAACAACATTATTCTTAAATACTGAATTGATTCGGCCGATAGTTTAACAAATTACCGGTATTTTTAAGTTTATTAATCTCCAATGATTCTAAAAGGTTTAATTTATTGCCTTTATTTTCTGAATGTAATAATTTAAAATTTTCGTCGAAAAGATGATTTTCTGTTACAAAATGTTCAGCATAATTGGAATCTGTTTTTTGATTAATTACATGCTCTGCCGCTTTGACCGATATAGGCTTTAGGGCATGACCCACATGATAATTTATAGACTCCAGAGTTATTTTTTGGATCGATTTTTGATTTGTTATTTTTGATAAATTTTCCAAGACTATTGTTTGTTTTGAATGCAACGTTAATATTCTGTTTTCTTAGAAAGGATGCTAGTTTTAAACTTGGTTTGCCAAAATAGTTTTGCTTTAGTTAATCCTTTTACCTGTAATAACATTAAATAATCCTGTTTAAGACTAAGTACCTGGTAATTATATCACTTCTCGAATATAAATACAACTTCCTCAAGAAATACCGAGTTAGTCTAGTTCCTTGACAAAGACATTAGTCGAAACGCATCGGACAGTTTTCAAAAAACGTAATTTGTGGAAATTGCAATTGTAGTATCAGTTAATTATTATAATGAATTTCCAACAAGTATCGGCCGAATCAATTCAGTATTTAAAAAAGCTGATACCAGCTTTGTGGCCCTGTGGAACATTATTCTTGTTATGGCTTCTACCTTATACTTTAATTTCGATTCTAAATACCTGCCCGGCTCCATCTTATTTTTCATGTTCTAATTTCTGTTAGTCTGAAAGCAAACGCTGGGTAAAATTTAGACATATTATACACTTTCAAATCAATTCGAATTGAGCTTGACCTCTAGTTCAAAAGTTCAAAATGGTGCCAATATTTTTTTAGTATAGTTAGATATAGAAGGGAAAGTACAATTTTTCAAACTAAAACTAATCTTTGATAAAATTCGCAGTTAGTAAGTTTAGTTTAGTTTCGACAGTATATTTTAGTAATTTGTTAGTATATTTAAAAGTTGTTTGTCATTTCAATGAATGAAAATAAAGATTTTAGTTTTAGTGTATTTTAATTTATTGTTGCTGCTAACATGTTTCTTATAATCAGTGAATATATTGTTTCCTTGTAAGAGGTTTCACAGTGGAATCTTCTGAATTAGTTTCTTTCCATTATATGCTACTATACCATGCAGGAAAAGGAAATGCAGTTGACAACCCATATTTTTTATTAAAATAATGTATTTATTACCCACCAACTAGGCCAATACTTGATATTCTACAGAAAATTCATTCAAAAATAAAGAAGAATTCAGAGGCATTTTGCCTAAATAAAATAATATAGAACTCAAATGAGAACGGAGGTTTTCGCGGCCAGAGTCATAGCTGATTCTGCTTTTTACAGATTTGTATTTGTCATTTTTGCGAATTAATTTATTTATATACCTAAATCGGCATATTAAAAAAATTCCGACGTTTCGCCCACACTTATTATAAGGGGCTTTTTTCAAGGTTGAGACAAAAAACAAAACAAATGTTACTTACCTTTCGGCGACTCCATTCATGTCATCTTTTTCTCACGGACACACTTCGAAACTTTACTCTTTTACTCATTTACAATTTGTGCGTTATTGTGATAAGTTGAATAGAAATTGAAGGTTCGAAGTGTGCTCGTGAGAAAAGATGAAATGAATGGAGTCGCCGAAAGGTAAGTAACATTTGTTTTGTTTTTTGTCTCAGCCTTGAAAAGGCCCCTTATAAGTGTGGGCGAAACATCGGAAAAATTTGTTTACATGCCAGTTTAGGTATATAAATAAATTAATTAGAAAAAATGACGCGGTCCAAATCCGTAATAAGCAGAATTAGCTAATATAGAACTCAGGTTGAATTGTTAAAACAAAACTTTCTCGGTAATTATTCAATGTCAAATTTCTACCATCCTTAGTAAATTTTAAAATATAATATTATTTATGGGATATAAAAATTCTTTATTAAGTATTGAATTTTAAAATTGAAATGGTCTCTATTATCTTATTCATATCCAGCTATAAATATCTAATTTTTTTTATTACGATAGAAATATATAGTATATTAACAACTATTTTCCTGTTTATGGTTGCTACTAAATGCTCATCTGACGTACATTTGGGCAGCTTTCTAACTTTATCTAAATTTATGAAGTACTAAATATGGAATAATTTTTAGCGAGGCGTTATACCCTAGTCAATACAGATTTTTAAGTGACGTAAGACCGCTTATGCCATCACATTAGTAATAGTTAGTAGATCATAAATGATCTGATTTTAACAACAATCTCGAAGAAGATATTAAAATCTGCTCATGAGATTCGAATTTGGGTTAGCATCATAAACACACTATTAGTCACCAGTTATATAACAGCAATCATTGTTATCCAATGCATATTACATTCATCTAATTAAAAATAATGTGTTACGTACAAAATACAAAAAGAACAACTAATTTATTCTTCAGTTTGAAAAACATTGTGAATCGAAGGCAGTTGTAAATTCAAGGGAAGTTCACCCCAAAAATAAATTTTATTTAATACCCAATACCAAATTGCAGGCATTCAAACTGAATTTACATATAATAAAACAAAACCAAAAGAAAATAATTTTATGGGGTATTGTACTGAAAAATTTGAAAATTAATATTTTCCTTTCAGATGGTTGAAAAATTAATTTATCCCATAATTGGAGCATCGTCAAGTTTCCGTAAAATCAGGAGCTCTGGAAAAAATATCAGATTGGTCAGAAAACCTTATAGACCATAAAGTTGAGATTCTTATCAGTTATTTACCTCATAAAACTGAAACATTTTGCCGAATTTCAAAATTTCAACGTTTTTGAAACAATAACTATTAACGATTGAAAATTGCGTATTTTTTGCACTTTTTTCCAAAAAACTAAATAACTAATTTTCCACTCCGCTAGATGAACCTATTATTTAGGAGCTATTAAAAATGCGTATAAAATAAATTTACTATTGATACTAGAATTTTTCATTCCGTTGTTCAAAAGTTACAAAAACTGCCAAAATTGTAAATTTTGCAATCTTAAATACACCGTATAATTAATGAAGGACTAAACACTTATTAACAACAGTTTTAATTTGTTGCCCTATACACATTCTTGAAGAAAAGTTAATCAAACATCTATCCGGATGTACACTCTATTAAACAAAAAAATAATTATCCCAATAAGGTTCACAACCAGAGTAAAAATCAGGTAACATACATAGTATACCCCCAAAAAAACATTAAACAAGTATTAGTAATATCCTTCTTTTTGGAATTCTTTTAAAAATTAGATACAATTTAATATATTATAGTCTAGGATCCGGTATTAAGAAAATATACCCTCATCTGTTAATTAGATAAAATAATGTTTTATACACTTGTCAATGTTATGAATCTATAAAAACAAACTCTGCCACCATAGGTCTGCTACAATTAATATTTATTTATTTATAATTTTTACCTATTCATGTGAATTGCAAGAAGCGGCCATAAACTTTTAATATTTTGTGATGTAAGCCTTGTTGTGATAAGCACCCGTCTCTATGACTGCTACAGGTATCTGCAGCCAGGTAAGAGCAGGTATAAAAATGTAAATTATTTCCTTCACCTGTTAATTAAAAATTTCCAGTGCTGAATTAAATCCCCTCAAATTCTAAACACAATAATGCTTGGCAGTTGTATAAAAATCTAATGCAGCCAAAGATAAAGAATTAAAAAGAAAATTTAGGGTAACTATGGGAGTTCCATTCGAAGAGAGACACAGGAGAGTATTAATTCCTTCTATGAACAAGGATAGTGTACAATTAATGGGCGCGCATCATAGATCTGTCTAAATGTACTTTATTTTTTAAATTTACAAAATACTGTGCAATATTAAGTTTATGGAAGAATAATTTAAAAATGATTGGTTTTCGGTTGAGAGATTAAAAAATATAGCTTAAAAAAGCAATTATTTACACTTACCGATAAGTTTTTGTTGTGCTTAAATAACTAAATTTTTGTTTACAAAATGTTTCAATTATAATCCTTATATGCTGAAATAAATTATTTAAAAAATTTCAAAAGATCTCAGTATAAATGATTGTTTTAAAATATTCGTTGTATTTATTTTTAGAGTGTTGTTGTAAAAAACATATCAAATACAAAATTAGTACTCTTATAATATGTTTAAAATATTTTAAACACGAAAATAAATTCCTATTCTTCTTCTGATTCGTCAGAAGTTGCAACATTGTCATCTAATTCTTGGTTGTAGCGCGGTGAAATTTCTCCACCGTCATCTAAGTCGTTTACTCCGTTTTCATTATTATCTTCATCAGAATTATTTGTCTCTTGTAAAAAAACTTCCATTTGAAGCGGTGTTGCATCTCCAATAAACCATCGAGGCTTCAAATTACCTTCTTTAAACCAACCACACTCCTCCGGATTTAGTTTAATACAGTCCGCATTAGTAGCGTTCAACCACATGGAGTTAACAAATATCGTTATTTTTTTTTAATTGCTCATTGTTATTAGCAGACGCATACGCTTTTTGGAAAATTCTGTGTCTAGCGTCATTAACGCAAATACAATACTTTACTCCATTCATTAAACATTTAAATTCTTGAACAGCTTGCATTTTTTTTCCGAGAAAATGTCTCTTTCATCCGTCAACGGCGCGAATACTTCCTGATATTCAATATTGAATTGAATTGCATCAACTGTTCCGAGTTAGCGTCAACATTCCTCAATTCCTCAATTATGTCTGTTACTGCCTGAAATTCATGTCTACACAGGCTGCGATGATACTGCAGCTTTTTACAATAAAGGAAAAGCTCGACCATTCGAGATTTTGAAAAAACTAAGAATTATCAGGAAGTATTCGCTTCGTTGACGGATGAAACAGACATTTTCTCGGAAAAAAATGAAAGATGTTCAAGAATTTACATGTTAAATGTATGGAGTAAAGTACTGTATTTGCGTTAAAGACGCTAAACAAAAATTAGATTATTTAAGCACAACGAAAACTTCCCGGTAAGTGTTTTTTTAATCTCTCAACCGAAAACCAATCATTTTTAAATTATTCTTCCAGAAACTTAATATTCCACAGAATTCTGTAAATTAAAAATAATTAAAGTACATTTAAACATTTATGATGCGAGCCCATTAATTTTACACTATCCTTGTTCATAGAAGCAATTAATACTGTTCTGTCTCTCTCTTCGAATCGAGCTCCCATAGTTACCGTAAATTTTCTTTTTAATACTTTAGCTATGGCTGCATCAGATTTTTATACAACTGCCAAGCATTATTGTGTCTAGAATTTGAGGCGATTTAATTCCCCACTGGAAATTTTTAATTAACAGGTGAGGGAAATAATTTACATTTTTATTCCTGCTCTTACCTTGCTGGAGATACCTGTAGTAGTCATAGAGACGGGTGCCTATCAAAAGAAGGATTACATTATAAAATATTTAAAGTTTATGGTCGTTTCCTGCAATTTACATGAATAGGTAAAAATTATAAATAAATTAATTATTAATTAATAAATTAATAACATAACATTGAAATAATGGTATAAAACATTATTTTATCTAATTAACAGATGAGGGTATATTTTCTTAATACCGGATACTAGACTATTAGGGAAATACTGTAGATATTAGAAGGACTGTGGTACGACAAGAATTTGGTGTTAAATGTATCTACAACATTTTCGTGATAGTTTTGTAGAGACACATTTAAGTCTAAAAATACTCGTATTTTAACAATTCCGAGTGAGATTTACTAGCATTTAATAGTAATAATTAGGACTTATTCAAATTTGTAAATGAGCAACATAATTACGAACGAGACAAACATTGGTTATAACGAATTGAAAACGCAGTTTCAGAGAAAGAATATTTAGTTTTCAAGAATTAGGAAATATACCATATCATTTCCCTGCATAACATTGACAACAAGACTTATGATTTTATAATGAATCAGATGTGGTGGATTTAGAGCGTAATTATTTATGTTATATTTTGATAGGTATATACGTAAATTCTTTTTTTTCCTACATGAAATTTATTCTATAGGCTTTCATGCGAGACTGTCGAGCGCACATATATAAAGGGACATGAAATTTTCCTCAAAACTTCCAATTCCTTATAACCAACGCCCATCTATAGAGTTATGAAACTTGAAAACGCAAGTGTGTCCAAAATTTTTGCGTAAACTGAATTAATTGGTGTAGAAGTTATTTAAGTCATCCTTTATTTACATTGCTAATTTAAATTCATTGGGAAAAATAGCCTCCGAGAAATGCCCATACAACAGTAATACTAAGGAGATGTCTGTTTCTAGATTTTTCTGGTCATTTCTAAAATATTAGTGCAGAGTGCTTCAATTTACAAGTTGATTCAAACACGTATGCTAGGTCTGTTGGATCATGATTACAAATTTTCTCCCAGCTTTTAGACATATCAGAAGTAAAAACAAACTGATCACAATCTTTAGGTTTTTACTCTTAGCTATATCCTAACGATAACACGATTTTGGTGCTTTGTAAAAATCCTTAACAAACTGAGAGTTTTAATTATCTCTTATGACTATTGTAGTTAACAGAACAACAAAAAACATAACAAACATATATTTACATCATTATTTTTAGAAATTTGTACAAAGTAACTAAATTTTGGTAAAATTTTCTGGGCAAGAACAGTAAAGCAATCTCTGCAGAATAAATTGCTTAAACAGTTTGGGTATTTTTTGTTTACCCGCGGTGGTAATTCACTTTTAGTAATATAAACCTTTTTAGAGTAGTAAAAACAGTAATTTACTCTTAATATGATCTATGTTCGGGAACGCATGTAACTTCAACTAAAATTCGGTCACCAGTGATATTAATAATCAACTTATCTATGCATGAAGAAGAAGTAATTTCACAAACAGATCGTCAGTGTTTGATTCTATTTTTATTTAATCCTTAATGTTTTTAGAAACGGTTCAGTTAAGACAAATTTCTTGACTAAATTTAAGCTAAAAACATCCATGATATCATTTTCTTAACTTTTTTTTGTAGAGACAATATTATCATCAGGTTTTCTATATGTTTACCTGAAGGGAACCTTTTTGAAACTATATTTATTTGAGCCATCAAGCATATAAGATTGAGGTGAAATATCAGTGATAACAATATAATCTGCAACATTAGTCAGTTATGCAAATGTATTTGTTCAACTCCGTCCTTGAATTAACTTCTAATAATGCATGTTTCACAAACTGTTCATTTAATACCAGTTTTGCCGAAATGCTCGAGGTACTGACAACATTGCTATACAGTTGCTCGATATTTACAACAGATCCTTAAAGTATCAAAATTTCATGCCAAATAAGAAATCGAGCTTTTTTTGTAGAAATTGATTCTAAACAATAAATATTTGCGTCATTTCAAAAAATTGTAAATTTTTTAAAAACAATTAAATCTTGAAATGTTTTGTTCATTAATTCTATCCTATATGTCGTAGAAAAAGTTTCGTATATTTGTTATTTAGCAGAAAATTCTACAAGACTGATGGCATGCTACTTTGGAAAAGACTGAGAATTCCTCCAATTTTACCCTAATTCCTGAAAACCATATTTATGTTATAGTAGTTAATTATTCCCCGACCAGGTATGTATCAGTATATTATTAGTGCAACAATTAATATGTCGGTTAAAAAAACTTAAGAACTGCCAAATTTGAAATCAGGGATAAAAAAACTTAAGAACTGCCAAATTTGAAATCAGGGATGCAAAAAAAGTTTTGTGCGCATTTAAAAGTATAATTTTAATATGTACACAGTTCAAAAGACGATTTTTTTGAGTTTTTGCACTGAAATATAGCGTTTTGCCGCATTTCACAAACAAGAACGGCCATTAGTGAGGCGCTCAATTTTTAATATTTTAAATTCAGCAAAATGGAAAAGATCTTTCCCATATGTTCAGTTTCCAATTTGGAACAATTTCATAATATGAAAAACAAAAACATTAGTTAGTTTTATCTTTAAATAAGGATACCATCATTGTTTATTGACGTTTAGACTTTTTTCAATAATTAATTGTAGGTTTAAATTGTAAATCAAGTATCGAACATATTTACAAATTGCTTTAATAAATGCACAGGACGAATATTAACTAACCTACCTTTTTATACCATATATATATATATATATATATATATATATATATATATATATATATATATATATATATATGTACAGGGTGTAAACGGTTTGAGTTCAAAGATTTTGAGGATCAATACTTCAGGTCAAAACAAATCAAAAAGCTTTATAACATTTTCAGAAATAAACTATAGTTTTGCCAGAAAAAAATGAAAAAGTTAGAAGTTCTGTGGACTTTATTACAGTGAAGAATAGATTATTTCCGGCTTCAAAATGATTGTAAAGCTAATTATGTAAATACTCAATAGCGTATACACTTTTAATAACTGTATTAACAAAGAAAATTATTATTTAAACTCTAAATATTCTGTTATAATTTGCCCTACGTTTCTCCGATCAGATGTGGCAACATAGCATATACTCAGTACTACAGCTGGCCGCTGCCATGAATGCTTTTTGCTGCCCGGTTCTTTTAAGAAAGTGAAAGTGATTTTTGCGTGACATTCGACATAGCGTAAGTTATTTGATTTTCATTTTAAAATATAAATTGGAAAAATAAATAAAATCTGTTGTGAATTGTGAGTTCAAGTGTATTATTTTGTGACAAACAGTAACAATTATACAATTAGGTAAAGACCTGACATGCTATTAATTTGTGGGGAAAGCAAATGTAATAACAAGAATTTTGAATTTTGAATATTTACTATAAATAATCCGTTTGCTCGCCAGAGCTCGATCATAATGACATCCTGCAGGTCAAAGGTTTTTATTTGTCTAAGGTAAGTAATATTAATTTCTTAGTAACAATTATTTCTCGAAGAATTTAACACATAAAAGAACTACATATAAGAAATGTTTTGTTTAATATACTTTGTATCGCATTATTTTTGTATCATAATGTAAACAACTTTGTATCCTCCCTTCTTCAACTTGATGCATAAAATAAATCGACAAATATAAATATTCATTTCAATACATAGATATTAAAGGGGTACATTTTTGAAAATAATATTTCATAAAATTTTATGTACCTAAATAAATCTACCGGCACTCGAAACTATGAAATTATTTAATACAAAAAAATAACAGGTGTTCAGTTTTTTTGACTCATTCCTTTATTATTCACGCTACAAGCAAATCTCATTTTTAGCGCGACGTTGCCACATTGACAATAATTTACTTAACATGTTTTTCAAATTTTCTTGCTTATTAAGGCCTTTAGAACATAGTTTTATAAGAGTTTTTTGTTTTGTTTGGTGGCGTATAAAGTTAGATATTATGCAGATTTTAATAGAATTTGAATACTTACATAAAGAAATCTATGCAGGGAGTCATATTTAGGTCAAACAGCAAAAAGGTTAAATTCACTTATGAAAATCACAGTAGAGTTTGTAAAACATGTATAGATCACATATTAGGCCATGAGAACAGTGTATATAACACATTTTAGATCAAAATTAAGTTTTAAATACATACATTTGTTAAATAAAGAGAGAATTGAAACGTCAGAATTGTAAAAATCGTTATAAATTTTAAGGAATTTATACCAGTAGAAAGAGCTTAGAGCATAGTTTATGATATGTGATTATGATCAATAGTTCAAAAGATATTAAGTCTAAATTTTAATAAAACCCATTTTTTTATAGTATCTGTTAAATGACTGGTGGCCAACAGGTGATAAGTGCCAAATCAATTTTTTTTTGAAAATATGAATTAATGATTTAGATAAAATTTATGAGAGTAAACGGTATTGAAATTCAAATTAAAATTTGTTTAGATTTTTGCATATGATTTAAAAGGAACATATTTGGAAATTAATAAAATAAATAAAAGCGGAAATGGAAATAGCAGGTGGCAAATTATATTACATAAATAGAAAATCTGACATTGAAAGGTTCTCTTTGTTCACCAAGCGTCGACCAGAGCAGTTCAAAATTTCGTTCTAGTAAAATTACGTTTCCATGACAACAAGATAATTGATCTATGGTATCATTGAAATAAGTGTTCCATGTCAACTTGACAAGAAATTGAATTTGAAGTAAATTTTGAAGTATTTTGAAAAACAATTTGAAATTATAATAATAAATATTCCATAAACGGAATTAGTTGGAATACATTGAATGGAGAAATAAAAATCATTTTTGTTGGAAGAAAATAAGTATTTGTACAACAGTCCGAAAAGTCAATTAAAAAGCAGAATATTTTAATATTACAAAGATCAGAAATCAGGAAGTATTATTCAAAACCAAAAGCAAGGAGAAGGGAAATTAATGCCAGGCAACTGTGAGTTTTTGAAACATTATTTAATAAACAGATTATATATAAAAAAAATAGTCAATCAGTGTTAGTAATAAAGGTTTTTAAAATATAGTATAATAAATATTTGTGTTTGAAGGATTAAAATATTTTTGTGACAAGTTAATAGAAATTTAATAATATTTAAGTGCCCAGGAAATTTATTTTGTTTTAAAAGCAAGATTATATCAAAATTGTATTGTAGAAAATTATATATAAATTGTAACTTAATTGAAAATTTGAAAATTTAATTATTAGTAATTTAAAATCTTATAACAGAAAAATAAAGTGAAAAATATTATTTCGAAATTTTAAAAAGTGTTAGTGTAACTGAGAAGAAAGAGAGACTTACAAGATAAGTATAATATTTATTTATTTATTTAATATCTGGAAATTTGAACCCAAGCGAAAAAGAACCTAAGAAATAAAAATTATAAATATTTTATAAAAATTATTAACATTCTATTTTAATATATATATATATATATATATATATATATATATATATATATATATAATAACAATAAAAAAATATATTATTAGTTGTCATAAATAAAGTATCTCCAAACGAGTTTTCAAATAAGTAATTAGAATTGTAATTACAAAATGACGGGTGTACTGTCAAATTACTCGCAGTAGGTTAAAGCTACTGACGTAGCTTCGATCACGTCTAGAGTCTCACTTACCGGGTTCCTATGGACCTATATTGCCAATACGATTGTCCTAGAAAGAGTTGTAGCGAAACATGTATTTCTTTCACGCACACATTGTTTGGTCATCACAAACAATATATCTATAATATCGGATGCATGGAATTTAAGATTCCATAATATTCAGGCCCTCACAAACTTCGTAGTTGGTTGTAGCTGTAAAAGATATGTGCAGAAAAGTGCAAATGCCGAATCATTTCGCTGGAATTAAGCAAACTTTAAACTTGGTACAAAAGGACTAGTCATGCGTCTCAAATAGACTCTCCTACTCAAGGGTCTAGATTCTCCTTTACGTTGCCAAAGCGTTATAACTTCCAGTGCGAGAATGGCCAAGCAAAATGCTACTCCTAAACCAGTTCACATATTAAGCTACATGCAAGTGACTCTAGTGGTTAAAGGATTAAAAGTTTTATCAATATTCCTGACTTTCACATTTTTATGATTCATTTCACATATATATCCTGCTTTTTTTTGAATTCTTATTAAATTTACAATATCAAATATGAAAAAACGTTAAACCTCATGCGTTGTTAACGATTCACAAATTATAACTGCCGATATTTGCAAAGGAACTCTATTACAATCTTGCTACGCTACTGAGCTTTTACATTTTTTTAATTGGTGTAGCATCGTCATTATTATAGTCATATATGCCTTGACAGACATATAGTAAACTCGGTAGTGCATTAAGTCTGCACGAATGTTTTCAATTGCTCTAAAAATTGAAGCACGCCATCTCTCGCGATGTAGCATCAATTTGATTGCTCTTGTGACTGTCACTGCTAGCAGTTGTTGGGTCGTATTTACCGATCGTTTGAGGGAATGACCACGACGTCCTCAACCCGGGACATGAACCAACTAACAAGTTTCATATTGTCCTGTGTGTGAAAAATGTGACAACGCGAACTCAAACAGTGGAGGTAGTCGTTTAGGATTATCAGTTTCGTTTAATATAGAGGCACTAGTTTGGTTTATGAAACTTTTAGCATTCTTCTCCAAGACTATATTACAAAAGAGCCTTTCCAACTAAGGTCTGCCTCTTGGCGGTTTGAATTTCAGTAATATATAAGAAAAGAGGGAACACCAGTGCCAGCTTAGGCTTTGTAATGTTCATCACACTACAATGTGGTTAGTTTTTTTATAGCTACTCGAATATGCTGTATGCCCAGCCGGATCTCATTTTCACAGATACATGAATTTTCTATGAGTAAACACATATACCCAAAGTTCTGATAGCGACCCAATCACTTATATCAGGATGATTATCATATAAATCCTAGAAAATATTCGGGAAATATCTTATAGCGCAGATATAGAGCGAATGATAACAACTCCAGACTTATAGCTAAAGACAAATAAATATCATGTACTTCCATTTGTACAAGTTTGACCTATATAAATTTCAAAAGGCCAATATTGTCAGAATAATCAATCAATAAATTCGAAACAACTTGAGTTTTCTGTCAGGCATTTTTATCATAAAAAATGTTTGATAAGGATATTTTATTTGACATTTATATCACTTCACCAATCATTGAGGTATGACTGCGGAGCGTAGAGCTTTTATGTCGTTATGCTGGCAGTTTTTTGACAATTTTTCAGAAAACGTAATTAACTATATAACTTTGGTTTAAACTATGTAAGAATATGATACAAAACATTTAATATAAAACATGCAAATTTAAATGAAAATAATGAGGCACTTTACCTTGATTGAAGCGGCGGATGAAAGAATTGGAATAATACCAAAAAAATACATTTTGTAGATGAATATTATAGCTTGAATTAATGCTACAAAGACATGCTGTCTTGGGTTACCCAGGATCAGATCAGGTGGGGAATCAAGTTATCTCTCTTGAAAAACTGTTTTACAACACACCACTGAGACTATATTCTTTGGGGTTGCCTTCCATCAGCTGCTACAAAGGAATTGTCAGCGTCTCTATGACTGACCTTATTATAGATATACCCAGAAGCGCCAAAATAATCAATAGCTTTCCAATAGCAGATGTGAATAATTGAATCCTGAGCTACACGGTTCTGGATGATAGGTAGCAGCCCTTCAGCAAATCAATGTTGCATACCGAAGATATTCCAAAATTTGATTACTTCCCTATACAGCAACATAAAGATTGAATGTCATACGTTGGTGGTAGTCTTGCGGCACACGATTGAAGACAATTGCCTACAGCCATGGCACAGCAGTAGGCGAACTAAATCCAACCTCGCATCTGTCCCCGTTCTGCGAGACCACCATCAACATATATTATATAATAATTATTTAGTTGTGTAGGAAAACAATGTGGAGGGTTAATTTTGTATATATTTTTAATTTGTTATACTTCCTTTTTCCGAACTTGCTCTCGCCAATTTGCACTATGTTGCCATCCTACCGACTCGCGACAATAATTGTGCAAATCGCCTATACAGAATCAATCTCACTATACACCCTCGCATAAGTCACTAGTCATTGAAGAATGGATCATTCTCGAGATTGGAACCTTATTTTTGGGTCAGTATACTGATATAGAACAGAGATATGCGGGTAAACATACTTTTTAATCTCTAATTTGAACTGCGATTTGTTGAAAAATTATGGATATTTAAAAATAAATTTGTTAATGATCTTTTGTTGATATAGCATGGCAAAAGTTTAGTCTATAACGTACTGACATTTGCAGGGATGTTTTCAATGACTTCACCATAAGTTTGGCAATTTATACAAGTAGTGGTGGAAACATTAAACAACCGTTACTTTCTTTGAAATTTCAACTTTATTTATAAAATTATACAATTAAACTCTTTAGTATGGCAATTTTAAACTACAGTACTACTGTTAATCTCCCATAAAATTAAATCACGATTATAATCAATTCAATGAAATATTTTTAATAGTTCGAAACACTGCGTTTCCAAGTCAAACTTAAAAAAGGAACTTTACTAAAATAGTGACAAAAAAAACAAATATTAATTCTAAACTAGAATATGAAAACCAACTAGTATTTTCCTTTTCAATCAATTATTTTTCTTTTACCTTAGAAAGTTTTCAAGGTACTCGTCGTCAGAGCTGGCAGATGAGGAATAAACCTTATTGTAGTAAGTTATTCTTGGTACGGCTAGGAATGCTCCCGGCGAACTATTTTGGGGGAGTCACGCATTTCATAACATTATTTGAATACTTCTTTTTGAAAATTTTTGTAATTCTCTCAAGAGCTTTATCAAATTGTCTTGTACGATTTGGGCAGAGGTGAGGAAGGATCATGATACCTGTGAGCCCTTTCGGACCGCGTCTGTATAAAGGCACTTGCTTCCGTAACTCTCCAAACTGATCAGGCTGAACTTTGTTTAACTTTATAGTTTTTGATATGCTTTTTGTAATTATTACATTTCTTTTTCGGGTTCTAGATATAGGCGAAGGCAGTGTAGCAGTAACGCAGTATTTTATTATTTTGTAAATGTGGATTAAAAGGAAAAATAAAAAAGACATATTATGTCACTATCCTTATCTATACCTAAACATCTGTGAATAAGAGTAATAATAATACAAATATCTTTATAAACGCACTAACTTCCGCAGATGAGTGTGAAGTGACTTATTCGTCAAGTTTATTTTTCCCGCACAAAGGACATTTTCCTTTTAATCTATATAAATAAATAGGCAAAGAAAAAATAGTTAGGTACCATTTTCTCCTCTCTCTCAACGGATTTGCTTAATTTTTGTTTTGTTTATTAGAGATTAACGATCTTCAGTACAGAATGCTAATATTAATTTATCATATTGGTTAATTCATTAAATAAAATATAATAAAAAAAATCATTATTTGTCAATACCAAACAAATAATACTGCACAGATCATACAATAAAGTAATACGGACAGTGCCGCCAGATGATCAAAACTCAAAATATTGTTATATTCTTAAAGCACGCACTTCTGGAGGTAGCATGCAATACATTAATGTGGTACCAAGAGTAAAATGAGCGGACAATAAAGAGAGCAAGAGGCTATCTCACTCGATTGGGAGGTGCAGCCAATGAACTACATCCAGCACATAGCTCTTTGGATGCAGCTCGTAATCGAGTGAAATAGCCTTTTGCCCTGTCTTTCTAGCCTTGGCACGATATTTGTGCATTGCTGGCTACCGCCAGGAAGTACGTGCTCTATGATTAGATTGGTTGACAGTGACAGGCTAATGCTCTTTCAGACCTTCATGCGATGACTATCTTGGATAGTTCAGCATAAAGCGTTGTTATTGTTTAGTGGTAAAATAGTCAACAGTATATCAGTATTGATTTTTCGGACGCTTTGCAGTAACTTTCATACTAAATATTCTGTTTTTAATGTGATCTTAGTTATTTGATTAATATATTATTATCACAATCTTCCCGAAGGTGTTCTGTAAAAAGTTGTCAGTCAGGGAATATATTAAATATTGAAGTTCTCATAGGGTTGTTGTTATCTCTTTTCTTTAATATTCATGAACTCGATTGAAACCCCAATTGACGAAAACTTTTAGGTTGCAAAGAACAATCTTCCAATTATTATATCGAATATTTTGCCAGGAGCGGTTCCAGCCAAAAATTTGGGGGGTAATTCATTTGTCAAAAATATCTTGAATACCCATATTTGATTAAATTTTTATTTTCATTTTATTTCAGTATATTTGTCAATAACTGAACGATTTTGGTCATTACATCTACTTCCCCGATTTCTCCAGAACTTTATCTCTTATAAAAATACACTTTTTACAATTTCATGAAATAGGGTCGAATTGCGACCACTAGTAGTTATTAATAGTCGAAAGAAATGAGGTACATCAATTTTTAATACACTTATTTTAAGGAGTTTTTCAGATAGTAACGCAGGGTAGTTAAGATTTTATTCTTGGTTGAGGACACAATTTTAAATAATTTTTATTTTATTAAACACTTTAGGTAAAAAGTACAACTAGAATTATAATAACGTTCCAAATCGATATCTTTGACAACAATATTCAAGTATAGCGCCATCGATGAAAAGGTACGAGAGATAGCCTTTATAATATGAGACTCATGTTCGGAGGCAGCAACATTTTGTATGCAAAACAACTGCGTTAGTAAAAAAGACAAGATTGTTACCTAAATTTACTTAAAACTAATATCCAATTTTGATTATATTTTATTTTTTGTATAGTCAAATAGTGTTACTTTTATAAATAAGTTAGTATTGTTACAAGTTTGTACTGTTTTCTCATGAATAGTGAAATTTACCAAAAGGGGCAAGTTTTTAGGCATCAAAAAAGATTTTCGCCCATGTATCATTTGGGGTATTCAAATCATCTTAAATTTAAACATTTGATATTTAATTATTTACCTGATTTTTTATTAGAGCCTGTAAATATTGCGCTCACACAGTTTTAAAAAATACAGCTGGCGTCTTCAAAATTACATTTTATGGAGAATAAATAAGCTATTTACTCATTTTGCATTATATAATTTCGAAAATAAAATATACATACCTATTCTTACTCATTATTATTAACTAATAGAATCTTACAATTTTAGTAAAAGGGAGCTATGAAAGTTTATTATGATTTATGATTATTCCTAAAGGAATTTATATTATACATACAGCCAACCGTATTAAAATTTCATTCAATGTCCAAAAATATATCTTTTAAATTCCAAGAGTATGTGACTGTGAAATCCATATGTTTTAGTTTCAGTTAAAAGGCAATTCAAGTGAAATATGTTATAAAACTTTCAAATATTTTTTTACTGAATAGCTGTTAAAGTTCATAATACCAAGAATAACAGGGGAGTGGTAAATTGTTTCGTTACTTTCGGGGTCGTATCGCATTGGCTTATTTCATTGCGAACTATTGTATTATATAATTGCTGATGAAATGCATCATTTGTGTAATTTTCTATCGCACTTTGACTCATGCGAAAGCCAATATGATAGACTGAGATGTTCCAGTTCTAAATGTAGTGATTTAAATCCATTGAAACAGTTGAATGATATGGAACATAGAATCGTATCAGTAAAAGTCTACTCATCTCTATAAGTATTACATTTATTGACATCGGCCATTTTGTAAAATTCACCTCAAAAAACAAACAATAATGAAAATTTTAGACCGTAAACTTCTGGAGGTAGCTTGTCATGCACAAATATGCAGAGAAGACCAGAAAGAGAGGTCAAAAAAGAGAAAACACGTTATTTCACTAGGTGGGTCAGAGCAGTTCCCATTCGAATGAAATATTGTGCAGCTCTCTTTATTGCTCTCTTTTTTCAGTATTGTCACGATACTTGCAGCCATCTCCAGAACTGTAAAGAAACTGGTATGTGAAACACGATAGCGCTATGTTCCGTGGAAATTTCCTCATTATTTACATCTGTGCTGTATGTCAGTTATGTTATTTTTCGTAAAAATTGTAGTGCTCTTAAGGAAAAAAAATGCAGAGGCAATAAAAGTTTTATAAAGAGTTCAGAAAAATATGCCGACATATCGATATATAGAAACTTCCGAACTGAATATTGAATATTTATCGTAGTGACCAAAAAACCGGTGAAGGAACACGACAATGGACGCAGATAGCCGTACATTGACGAATTAATTAACCCATAGTACACAAGCTGTGTAAGGATTTGTATCACTAACTAAGGACATATGTATATAGTTCTAAAGCACTATTTTTTAGGCTACTGGAATTGTAAATAAAAAATGTAAAGCAACGACATGTATAACAAATTACAAATATGGATGAGTATTATAAACATTAAAAGGTTCTTGAGCAACATGTGAAAACTGATTTTGTTAGCATTAAAAATTATTTGCTTGCAAAAATATTTTCTTATTAATGCAAATATATTACGAAGTTACCAGAAGGTTAAAGATCCTATTCATTATGCTCCCGAAAATCGTCCAAATGTGGATTATAAAATCTTTTATTATTCATGCGGGGAAAGTAGTATCTTTTTGCTTTCTTTTGGAGTCGAAAAGACGCTAATTTCCCACTTCACAATTACCACACGAGTTTTGAGCAAATTTAATGTCGATTTGACTGCGACAAGTAAACTTCTCGCACCCAATTTTTTATCTGCACACGCAAATTCACAAGCAAGCTTATAAAATTAAAATAAACAGCAAGAAAAAAAAGACAGTCTCAAAGTGTCAATATTAAAAAAGTGAGGTTGGCATTTAAATAAATTATTTTGTACCCGCAATTTAATAAGTTTAAATAAAAATTAAAAGAAAAACAAACATGAATAATAATCCTGACTGGATTCCGGAAACTGATGAAAGTGATAATGATGAATCTATATCGCCAGACATTTTTGAAACACCAAATGATGAGTCTATACCGCCTCAAATTCTTAAAAAAGCAAATGAAGTGATTAATAATCTGACTCCTGCAACATCACGAATTAAATATGAATCAGCATACAAACACTTTATGCACTGGCGAGCAGCACAACGAATTACAAGTCTCTCTGAAGAGGTATTTTTGACTTATTTTAGTGAGCTTTCCGAAACTCTTTTGCCGTCAACTTTATGGGCGAAATATTCAATGTTGCGAAGCATGGTGGACATAAAGGATAATTTCAATATTCATAATTATTCAAGATTAATCAGTTTTTTAAAGCAGAATGGTAAAGGTTTTAAGAGTAAGAAAGCCCAAACATTGAGTGCTGAACAAATTGATCAATTTCTACGTGAAGCTCCTGATCGCGAATTCTTGGCTACAAAGGTTATTAAATTAATTAAATACTTAAATGTAATCTTCGCCCCTGGACCCGACCAGGGCTTCGCCCCAGCACCCCTTCTTTGTACTCTAATTATCTCCGCATACGTAATAAAAAATAGTATGTGCAACTCGTGCGAAGTTTTTTTGGCCGTTGAGTCGACAGCCAGTGGCTTTTATTTACTCTTTCGGTAGTACATTGTTGATATCTATGTTGTATTCCGCCTCGTTCATAACAATTTAATGTCCTCTCGAACACTTCTTTATGCATTTGATGCATTTCGTTAAATTTGAAGAAGCGAAATGTAAGACCGACATCTAGGATTTTCAAGAGAATCAGTACACAGAGGTTCCGAATCTGGAGCCGTTGCGTGCAATTGCTGTTCTCCCTTAACTCCTAGGACAGAATGTCACAATAAAATTTTCAGGTTACTTCACCTGTCAGAGATATTGAATACTCTCTTCGAGGTGTCATTCCTTTGAAAAGCAAGACAATATATATTATATATAAATATAATATATATTGTTTCTGGTCGGGAACCTTCATCAGTTGCGCTTCCCACAATTGAATGTCCTTTCGAACACTTCTTTATGCATTTGAGGCATTTCGTTAAATTTGAAGAAGCGAGATGTAAGACCGACATCTAGGATTTTCAAGAGAATCAGTACACAGAGGTTCCGAATCTGGAGCCGTTCCGTGTAATTGCTGTTCTCCCTTAACTCCTAGGACAGAATGTCACGATAAAATTTTTCAGGTTACTTCACCTGTCAGAGATATGGAGTTCTCTCTTCGAGGTGTCATTCCTTTGTACGCAAGACAATATATATTATATATAAATATAATATATACTGTGCTAACGGGCCAACAACACGCATTCAAGGGCACGCTTTTTTTAGTTCTCGGACCTCATATTGTTCTTCCAAGCTAGTGGTTATATTTTTAAATTTTTGAATACAATCTGTATCCACAGCCAAAAGGATTCCTCCAGTTGTTACATATCTTATTTGTGTGTCTGTGTTCAGCAGGATCTATCACTTTTAAAATTTCAACTCTAGTTTGTGTTTTTGGTTGTTTTTTGGCTTTATGACCACAGAAGAGATCCTCTTAGTTTTTGTGACAGAATCAGCGTAAGCTTCAAAAATTTATTTTCTTGAATATCGGTACTAAATCCAGCACAAATTTGAAATTTTCAAAATATGCCTGGCACACACTGTACAATGTTTACTGCACGCTGGGAATAAAAATACAATCAGCACAATATCGTTTTTTGCACAAACAACTACATGAAATGAATGGCCTTCGAGCATAAGTGTCACAAAAATCACATTTTGGCATTATTATTATTGGCATGATTTACACCTGTTTATTATCGGATTATTTAATTTTTGAAAGAGACTAATTTCTATATGGATTAGCTTTTTCAATCCAAACTTATCACTACTTAAATTTCACTTTTACTGAAACCGGCAATCTATTATATACAGTTTACCAATGAAAACTATAAATATAAGAGGAGAGTTTAAATACATCCTTCCCGTACGAATTCGACTACAGAATTAAACTAAATTCAGCTATATGTATTATACATATAATTATTCAAGAATTCAATCAGTTGAGGAGAGCGCAACCGATGAAGGTTATCGACTAGAAACAATATATTGTCTTGCGTTCAGTGGATTGAAAAATGTCGTACAGTTAGTATCGTAATCACCGATTACCTTGATGCAGCCGATGGTGCATTCTTCACGGATAATATTATCCAAGTTAACTACGGAAAATTATAAATAGAGAACCTCCTAGAGAACTAAATAAGTATAACTATTTCAATAATCGAGACTTTTAACGAAATCATTCTCTAACTCTAAATCGACTAAACTACCTTTAACGAAAACATTGACGCAATCAACCTGACAATACACATTTTAGAAGACAACTAGCAATTATTCAAGCAAAAGCAGTCATTTTTGGAAATATGAGAAAAATTGTTGGCAACCTATCTATTGCTAGAAAGCTATTTTGTCAATAATCACACCTAATCCTTTGATTAACTCACTAAATTAAATTTCGTAAAATATTGTGGAATATATTGGCAAATACAATTTACGGTTTCCTGTCAGACAGTGTTGCCTAGAGCAAAAACTCTACACGGCCTACGACTCATATTCTATCCCAATTTTAGATACCAGAACTGATTTTCATCTAATCTTTCGTCCATAGAAAGATATAGCGCCCGTAACGTTTATTCTCTAATGTAAATACCCATTAAAGACTTGGGTGCATGCAAGCCCTGAACCCCACAACAAAAATTGTGATATATGCCGACCCCATCGATTCCAACGCCCGGTGTGAAGCACAACTAATGGAGAACATCCGTACTGTCCAACAAAGTCGTCAAAGCTCAATAATATTTCGTGAAGATAAAATGTCCAGAAACTACAAACCAATACTTCGATAGTTATTATCATTCCTTTACAAACAGACTGTAGTGCTTTCGTGGGAACCAAAAAATTTGTTCCGGTTTACATATGCAACGATTACAATAACTGTAATCATTATAGTTCCATGCATTTAAGCCAAAAAAAAACAAGTTAAAAAGCCAACAATGTTGAAAACTCCAGTTCAGAAACGCAATGATCTTCCCGAAACCACTGTCCACACTCATACTAAAATGGGGATTGTAATCAAAGATGTATCCCAAAATGAAGGTCCAATTTTATTTAAAAGTTAATTTTACAAACATCAACTTTTTTTATAATACACAGTTTTCTAGTATTTCGATGTAAACGTGGGAACGCATAGTGTGAAGGTCTTTTTGCTGACTTGCTTGATCAGCTTGTAGTAAGTTATAAATACCAGCGACGCGAACCCACTGTAGTCATTATATTATATTGTATTGTCTAGTAGTACAATTTTTGATTACTCAAATTTAATATTTTTCAAATATATTTTGTTCCGTTTTTAATTTTCATGATTTAAATAAAGATTTCATTTAAGTTAAAAGCGATTTCCAGTATATAATAATGTTGATAGTTTTGTATATTTTAATAATTCCAACGATACTGAACTCGGAATTATCGTAATCGTCAACTGAGTATATAATTTTTTTGCACGCACCCAACAAATCACTATTATTTCACTCATAACGTCTACAAATGTTATATTTTAAAACCAACGAAATTAATGTGGAATAACCCATTTGAAATAATAAATTTTATAATTTATTGTTCGTTGTTGAAAAGGTTTTCATGTAGTTAAAAACAAGGTCAGACGTTATGATAATATGAATGCTATTTAACTTGTGGTATTATATGGACTAACATTTACATATTTTATGATTTAATATAGTATAAATATAGCGTCAACAGTTGTTCATTTTTCAAAACAATAATTATAAAATGAAGCTATTAATTTTGTTTTTAACAATTTTATTTATTTCCATTCATAAGGGTTTCTGCGTACCATGCAGCAGTGATGCTTGTTTGACTGTAAGATGTGGAGTGTCTTCTTGCCCTACAGGATATAAATTCATAAGCACTGGTGGATACTGTGGTTGCTGCAGTGCCTGCTACGAAATATTAAGTAAGTCGCAATTGTTTTAAATCTCACAAGCCGTAAAGTTAACTATATGTTATAATTCCAACCGTTTGAAATATTCTACGCTAAACAGCGACCTCGGCATTTGGCCCACACTCGATTCACGTAGAATTTCTCAAACAGTTGGATTCGTTGGCTACTATGAACAAGCTTTATGTTTTTGGTGATCTGGTTTGGTGATTTATTTAGCATTTCATTTCCTGAATGATTTCTTTAACAAAAAAAAACAAAATTAAACCTATTTCCAAGTGGGATAAAGGCAACTTGTGGAAGTTGCTCAGATAACAATTTTTTGAAGAAACATCTGCATGATTTTGTTAACCAAGTTCCTAGCACAAAAGAGGATAAAGAAACTATAAAAACGTTCATTTTCTAAATTATGCTGCAAGAATCTTTTTGTAAATAACCAACTAGTGGATAGGGCTATGTACACAAATAGCACTCTATAAGTTTAGAATTAAAATTTTTGAACTTATCCATATTTGATACGTCACTGTGAGAGAAGAAAATCTATTTTTATAATGAAAAGAACTTTTTTTAATTAATTTCGCTTCTAGTTATTCGAGTAACTAGAAGCGAAAGCAGAAGGCTACGAGAATTATCCGAACCGCCCTGAAGAGGGCAGATGTGACTCCGCCGAAACCTCGTCATTTTACCATCGATCCCGGCAGGGATCAGTTATCAACTACGCGGATGAATTCCCGAAAACCACCTAAAACATTTAGTGCCCGCGAAAACTTAAAAACAAATATAGTGAATCTCTACGGGGAGAATACTTTTCATTTGTGTAAAACATTTGAGAAATTACGCCCGAAAAGAAGCAAACTTTTGTGCGATCTACATTTTTTACAACGATGCCGCGATGAAGGAGTTATTCCGAAAAACATGAAGGTAAAGTTCTGGAAGAATAACAGAAAAACGCAGAATATCTTATGGAAAGCTAGTTGTGCCCTACTTAGGAAGCCATACGTGATGTCAATAAAGGTATTCGAGTAACTAGAAGCGAAAGCAGAAGGCTACGAGAATTATGCGAACCGACCTAAAGAGGGCAGATGTGACTCTGCCGAAACGTCGTCATTTTACCATCGATCCCGGCAGGGATCAGTTATCAACTACGCGGATGAATTCCCGGAAACCACCTAAACATATATATATATATATATATATATATATATATATATATATATCAGAAGTGTATTATCTTACAATTCACACGTTAAAGGTACCATAGGTGCTTGAACCATAATTGCCTACACACAGGTATCATATTACAATTTCCTAGAATTCTTAGAATTCACGTACTCTTTCCTCACATGAAAACTGATGACATAGCATCAGCATTTTTATGTTATAAATGTAACCGCAAACTATTTACAGCATTCATTATCTTCACATAATTTCCGACTTATAATATTGTATTTTGTAACTTTTTTTAAATTGTGAAATATATATTTTTTTAAAAGTGAATTTAGTAAAACTAAATCTAAAAATTGGCGCAGTCAGTGGCATATTCCAGACGTAATTAGAACAAGAAACATTCTAAATAATTACGGTGGTTTCCTAACCTTCGTGAATACAAACAACCTACTTGGACACCAAATAACGAGCACGAGCTCAACAAGGCAACAAGCAGCGGCCAACCAGTGTTCAGTGACGGATAGAACAAATCCTATGATAGGAATAATCATGTAAGCCTTAAAAAGTTATAGTATTTAATAATTTATGAACAACCAGTTCTATCATTCTTCCTATTTTAACTAAACTATCCTAAAAATTTAGCCAAGAAAGAATCTTGAAACTTTATTTCTGACTTAATTTTGATAATTTTAAGAAATTCCAAATATTTGTTTATGTTTATCCCTTTATTAGACTTGTACTTATTTTGGAATCAGTAACAATTTGTTTTATATTTTTTATCCATTATAATTACAAACACTTTACTTCTCATTTTTCATGTTTGTGGTTGTCCAATAAACGGTATATTTTGTTTTCTATTGAGCTTGTTGGACCTTTTGTTAGTTTAGTGAATTGTCCTTGGTTTATTATATTTTGAATTTTGTCATCGTAATCAGTTTTATTTAAAATTACTGTTGCATTGCCTTTATCAGCAGGTAAAATTTTTATAGAATTCTCATTTTTTAAATTTGTAATTGCACATAATTCATTATTAGTAAGGTTATTTTTAATATTCACAGGTTTTTCGAGTTAAATTTTTGCTCTTATACTATATTCCTGAATAAATATAAAGCCATTGACAACGAAGTCAGAATAGACTTTGAAACGTTTGGTTTTTCTTCAATATACGTCGTTTTATTTCGATTGTGGTGTTAATGCCCAAAAAAAACATAAAATTATTCCCGAATATGTTTAAACACAATTATCTGTTCTTGCAATAACGCATATAATTTGGCATCTGATAATCGGCAAGTTTTATTAATTCTCCACATTAAGAACAAACTCCGTGGACAAGCAGCTGAGCAAGTTAATTAACGTTACCCAGGCCAGTTAGCAGATATTCAAAGTCTATTAGAAAATCGTTTTGGAGATCCAAGGGATCTCTCCGCCCTCATTCAAGACCTGCAAAATATGAGGCAATTACCAAACGTGTCCGCATTTTCAGATAGGTTTCAAACGCACCAAGCAGCTGTTAATAAAAAAGATCAAACAGTCAAAGAGAAACAGGACTAGCCTACTTACGGGTCTAGAGCCAAAAATTCGCCAAATTGTGCGAGCCAGTGATCCCAAAGATATCCTGACATTTTAGTCCTTTATTGAAGAACTTAACAGATTACTTGAAACATCAATTTACAATAACAAAAATGCTAACTCTATTTTGTGTGGAGACCTGAATATAGATCTACTCAAGAATTCACCAGAAAAATTGCTACTAGTAGATATTTTAGAAAGCTGCGGTTTTTATTGTTGCATTAATGAACCGACAAGGTACTCTAGCAAAAACGGCTCTGCTATGGATTATATTTGTATTAATTTTCAATTAAATAAATTTCGTGGCAATGGGAGGTGCATTTTTACGGTTTATCTGACCACTCGGGTCAATCTCTAAGTCTTCCATGTGCGTATATGTATAAGCCGCCTGTAAGATTTGTAAGGCAATATAACGAAATAAATTACCAGCAATTTATAGCTAAAGTAAGTCAAGAAACATGGACTGATATATTACATACTCAGGATGTAGAAAGTGTTTTACAGTTTTTATATCTATTTTACGATATTACATAGATGTTGCATTCCCTGTGAAGAAAGTGAGATTAATTCAACAACCGAATGCATGGGTAACTCAAGGAATACGGATATCAGTAAGAAACCTGAAAGATCTTCATTATATGTGGAAGCATCAAGGACTGATAACTTCAGAACACTATAAGAAGTACAAAAGTGTATAGCCAACTTATACCGCTGCAAAGAGACTGTTTAATGACATTTTCCTTGCGCACTCTGTCAATAAATCTAAGGCTGCGTGGAAAATAATAAACTCATCAGTAGTAATCAAAAATCAAGGTATTGGTTCTCTGGAGATTGAGGGAAAATTGGTAAGGAACTCATTTGAAATTTGCAATTACTTTAACAACCACTTTGTAGCAAAACCCTACAAAATAAGTGAAAGTACCAACGTTGTGATGGGAAACCACGAAGATTTAGACTTCAACACAAATCCTATTAAAGAGTCGATGTTCATCTTTCCAGCATGCCACTCAAGTATCTACAATATTATAATGGAATTATTCAACTGGAATTGATCAAATTTATTCCAATATACTTAAATTGGTTGGAAAATATATTGCTTTACCACTAGCTCACTTAATTAACTTGTCAATACAGAATTCCTATTTTCCAGAGATTTTCAAAGTAGTCAAGGTAATAAATACCATTATATAAAAAAGGTGACCGTTAATGTGTAGAAAATTATCGTCCAATCTCCTCGTTAAGTGCAGTGTCAAATGTTCTAGAGAAATTAATATATAACAGTATGATATCATTTTTAAATAAGCATAACATCTTGAGCAAATGTCAACATGGTTTTCGGAAAAATAAAAGCACACAATCGGGAATTTGTCAATTGATAGAAAAATTGTATAGAGCTTTAGATAACGAGGAAAAATGTATTATGGTCCTTTTCATGGATCTCAGTAAAGCCGTACGCCACATTGCAGGAATTAAGCGTAGTCATGTAGAAATTTTTTTAAATCCCTAAAATTGTTAACAGTGCCACGCATATATATATATATATATATATATATATATATATATATATATTATATTTGAAATACTTATGTATGTAAAACCTAAACATTGAAATATACACGTCAAATGCTGAATATCATGACTATAATGCACGGCATAAGCTAATGTTATCCATTCCAAGGTACAGAACGTCTACCTATGAAAATACGCCAAACTACGTGGCAGTCAAGCTTTATAATAGTCTAATTCCAAACATAAAAAGTATGGATAACATTGTCATTTTTAGGAAAAACCTATTAAACTTCCTGCTGGAAAATGCATTCTATAGTTTAGAGGAATAATTTCTGTTCAGCAAAAACAATTAATTATAATTTAGCATACTTAATATAATCATTTCTTTTTTCAATTTTGTAATTGAATGTGCAGTTATTGAATTCATTGCTACATGTATATTAGGTTGTCGAACTCATAATCATATGCACTTTGTCCTATCTATTAGCAGATAAGTATTATTATATCACTGATATCATTACTACTCTCGTTGTAAATTCCTGAATTAAGTTAGTTTTTTATATACTTTTAGTGCTCGATTGGTATTGTTGAAATTGCATGTGTTAGTGCGTAGCTAACTGTATGGCATGCACCTCACTCACTGACCATTCCAATACTATGCTTTTGTAGTCTTCTGGAATAAAGTTTATTGTTCCTCGAAGTTTCCTTGGATTTCCATCGTCTTGAAAGGGTTGATCTCACAACGTTTCAATAGCTGTGTATCTGCTATCGTCATCAGGTGAATGATAGGAAATTCAGAGTATCGGTATTATATCCTTAACCAGTCATGCGTCCCCGGTCGTACCTGGAGGTTGGAATCAAAGTTAGTAATTTTTATATTAAAACGAGGCAATCTTAACTCCAAGAGCTTAGAAGAAGGTTACTTCTATGGGTTTAAACCACATAACGACCATTTCGAATGTAATAGTCCAAGAAATATGGGTTTAAAATTATAATTTGGAAAATTTGGTATAGGATCGCCCCCCTGAAGCATGAAATCGCCACCACGGAAGCACGTGTCTGGATCCGCGCCTGTGGCGATCCAGACTGGACTAAGTAAAAAAGTGGATGTGTTGGTGATTGTTGAGCCCAATGTCAGGTTGACTACAGGCAGGAATAAAAGGGTGGATGTAGCGGTCTGGTTCGCAACTAAGAATGTGGGGGTGAGAGAGCACAAGAGTGCAGCCGGATACTTGTGGGTTGAGGTCGATGACTTCTGTGTCATGGCGTGTTTACATCTCGCCAAACATAAGAACAGAGGTGAATGGGTAATACTGGGTGATTTCAATGCCAAATCGGCGTCACCAGTTAAGGATGCAAGGGACATTCTCTGGGAAGAGTGGCTGGCAGGGTAGGACATGCTGGTGGGGAATGTAGAAAATAAACCTACCGTTGAAAGAGGGATCTCCAGGTCCTTCATAAATGTGACAATCTACTCTAGGGGTATGATGGGGAGGATGAGAGATTGGGAGGTGATGGACGAGGAATCCTTAAGCCTCCATAAATACATATATTTCGAAATTAATGGTAACAGAGTTAAGGTAAGGCCTGGAGGCTGTCAATGTTTTGAGGAGCTGGACGCTCCTGCTGTGCTGGATAGCTATCAAATGCTCAAAGGAAGCATAGGGAGTAGCTATAAGGAATTGGACAGGGTCTTGAAATGTATCCAAAACGGCGGCATGCCTGGGAGGAGAGGAAATAGAAGGATGAATGCGTACTGGTGGAATGATGAGTTGGGGAATGCAAGTAAAGAATTTGTGAGATGCAGGAGATTGCTAACCAGGAGTAGAGCGAGAGGGGGCGCAGAACTCATAGAGCTGAGGAAAAGGGAATATGAGAAGGCTCTGACCATGGGAATTAAACGTGCAAAGGAGAAAAGATGGGACAAGTTGGTCGAAGAGGTTAATAGGGATGTATGGCGACAGGGGTACAGGATAACCACTGATGGGATATAAAGATCCTGCGCTCAATACGATATGCATGTAGACGTAAAGTATAGATTTGTGGATGAGTTATTCCCGGATGTGAGAGGGGAGAGAGATGAGCCGAAGTAGGAGAAACTGCGGATGTTAGGGATTTCAATGCAAATGACGTGATAAATGCCGAGGGCCGAATGAGAATTCGGAAGGCCCCGGGAATGGATGGAGTGAGAACGGAAGTGGTGAAATATGATTCAGAAACGATGATTAGAGGAAGCAGGTCTTCCCGGCGGAGTGGAAGATTGGGAAAACGATCCTTATCCCAAAGGGAGGGCCAACTGAACAGGGAGTGATAAAATACAGGCCCCTCACCTTGCTAAATACCACTGGCAAGGTATATGAACATCTGATAAGAGGGAGGTTATTTAAGGAGATCGGGGAAAAGGGAGGAATATCGCAACAGCAGTATGACTTTACCCCAGGGAGATCAACGCTAGATGCCCTGCAGCAGATAATGCGACTGGTGGGTGAAAGGGAGTATAAATGGGTAGTCTTAATAAATCTGGACATAAAGAATGCCTTTAACAAGGCAGGGTGGAACATCATACTTGGGGGACTACTTGATATAGGGGTTAGCCAATATCTCCGAAATATCTTTACGGAATATTTTATTCAGAGAAAAATCAAGGTAGAAGAGCGGGAGAGGGAGTTGACACAGGGTGTACCACAGAGATCATTTCTAGGGCCGACTCTGTGGAACATAATGCTTAACGTTGCCGGAGGGGTGTCAGACGCTGGCCTACGCAGATGACTTGTCAGTGGTAGTGAGAGCAGGAAGCAAGGAGGAGTTGATGGGGAAGAGTGATGAGACGATTCGTATGTTACTCGGTTGGATGGGGAGTAATCGCCTGGAAGTAGCGGAGGAAAGGACGGTGGCGTTAATTATAAAAGGACCGATGTCAAGGAGGGAGATACAGTTTAATTGTGGACAAAGGGTGATTGTGCCACGCGAAAGAGACCTGGGAGTTATCTTAGATGACAAGCTGAGATTTAACCATCATGTCAGGTTTGTCAGGGCAAAGGCTGCAAAAATGGGTGCAGCTCTGGCTAGGTTACTTCCGAATGTGAAAGGGCCTCAAATGACAAAAAAGAGATTGTTGTATGGGGTAGTGAAGTCTATTTTGTTGTATGGGGCCCCTAGATGGCACAGAGTGATGAGGTTGAAGACATATCGCAAAGTTATAGAAAAAACGGTTAGACCGATTCTCCTAAAGGTGGCATGTGCATATAGGACGGTGGCGATGGAAGGGTTGTATGTGGTTACTGGAGAGGTACCCATTGAGCTTTTGGTTGAAGAGAGAGCTACGGTGCAGATAGAGAGGGAAGGGTTAGAGAGAGAGAAAGGCCCACAAAGTTATAGCAGAGTAGATAGGCTGCAAATGACGAAAAAGCTCAGTGGACCAAACTACTGTTAGGAAGGATAAATGAATAGATGAGTTATATGTTTAGCAAACTGAACTATGGGCTGACCCAGTCTCTAACTGAACATGGGGCGTTCAGATGCTATTTATTGGGAATGAGAAGGGCGGAGGATGATGTTTCTATATATTGCAGCATACGGAAATGGAGTGTCAAAGGTGGGGCGTCGAGAGAGGGGTGATAATAGAGGGCTCGGGAGGGGAGTAATCAAGCCGCAAAATACAGTGGAGACTGTAACCGCCGACCGCATAGGGTGGAAGATATTTAGTTACTATGTGTTAAACATCATAACAAGTTATGAACGGGAGGAACCAATGTACTTGACTGTGAGTGAAGTAATGGGTGAATAGTCACTACGCCGGGGTACCTGAAGATATATCTACGATGGGTTCCAGGTACCTAGAGAGCGATGGAGGTGTTTTAGTGGGTCGAACCCCACACTGCAGTACGCAACAGGAAACTCGTGCGCCTCTTCCTTCGGTTAGCGAATTTCACCTCCCCTGAAAAAAAAAGATAGAGGGTATATGAAAGTAGAGAACTAAGAACACCTAAAAGATTTTTGGTTGTTTTGTTGTTTTGTGTCCAGTTTCCAAACAATACCCAGACGGTCCGACAATAATCCTAATGAGGGCTCATGTACTGAGAACATGTTTGTTAAGCTAACTAATAGAGTCAGTAAAACTGATTTTAATTCCGTATTGTTAATCAATGATCCAAACATTGCATTAGAATTACTATTAAAACTAATAAATAATTGCAGTTGGCAGGCAAGAAATCTAATAAGAGTAAGAACAAGAGGGCAGGAAATTATCTGCGTAAAAAATGGATAACAAGTGCTTCTTCTTGTAACCATAAAAACTATATTTATAAATTAAGGAAATCTAATTCAATGAATATACAAAATAAAAATACTTTTAAAGAGTACACCAGAATATTAGACAAAGTAATAAAAGCAGCAAAAACAATTTATGATAGAGAAGTAATACATAATAATTCTAACAATACCCAAAAGTTATGGAAAATCATTAATCACAAACTTGGTAAAAAAACTCTACAAATAATACTATCAACTATCTTTATAACGAAAATAAACAAAAATAACTGGGTCCAAAGATATTTCGAATAATGTGAATACGTATTTTTGCAATAAAGGGTCTTCAATAGAAATTCTATATTTTTTGGTCCAACAGATCATATTGAGATAATTAAAGAACTGAAAGATACTAGAGAGGAGTGGATAATATAAATTCAAGGACAATTGCAGTATTATCGGAGTTTATTACAAAACCATTAGTTTGTATACTAAATCGATGTTATATTAACACTATCTGACCACAAACACTTAAAAACGCGGAAATCGTTCCTATTTTCAAATCAAGAGACAGGCACATCACATCAAACTACAGATAAATATAACTAATATAAAATATCGCAAAGATATTTGAGAAAATCATATTTGTTAGAATTAGTAATTTCCTCAACAAATACAAGATGTTATCAGAGAGGCAGTACGGATTCTCAAAACAAAAGAAACTAAAGGTGCACTTTAGCACTTGCAAAACATGATTTATGGTAAAATGGACAAAGGAAACCCAATTGCTATAACTTTTCTTGATATAGCCAAGGCCTTTGACTCAATCAACCATTAGATATTACTTGATAAACTGTATAACCATTGTAGTTATTTGCCTCACCTTTTTATGTTACCTTCTTTTCTGTATTTGTTAACAAGTTGAATAAATGCTGCTAAACCTCTGATGCTTGTCTCAAACTGCTTTCTGCTTACTTGCTGTTTATTTTTACTGCATTACCGTTGATTTTTACACTCCAGCCTCCACACTTCTTCGGGATATGAATGTTTTCACCGACTTCCAAAAAGGAGGAGGTTATCAATTCGTCGCGTATTTTTTTTTTGTATGTATGTTACCTGAATTCTTCTCCTGTGGTGAACCGTTTTGTATGAATATGGTCTTGTTTTATAGAGTATATATCCGGATTGGTGAAACTTCAAATTTGGGAAAAGAATTCTATTAGTAAAGTGAAGAAATTTGTGAATGAACACATGAGTGAATGGAAATCGACCAATATCCCTAACATATTGGTCGATTTTTCGAAAACTCTTTATGGATGTGTACAGTTTTTTAACGTTTAATCTATTAAGGAAGATCCCTAGGTGATCTCATATACTTTTCTGCGACGTGCAACTTGCAGTTTTGCAGAAAATCTCTGAAAATTCCAAAATTCTTATCAAAAATTTCATCGAAATGACATAACGGACATTTCCTCATAAATATTTTAATTCCAACGTAATAGTGCGGTAATTTTAGGCACTGGAAGTTTTAATTGCGAATTTTCTATGTACATCTCAAGCATATAGGTAGTAAAGCATAGTCTTTTTGACTTCTTAAATCAATGAGTTTCAAGCTCGTTTTGTTTGTATACCCGGCAAATACCTATTTAAATTATTTTTTTTCCCTTTTGCGAAGACGGTGCTTTTAGTTGTCACATTTTCCCGGCCTAATAGAAAATTCAGTGACAACACATGTCAAGTCAATCTAAACTGCTATTTGTGGGTTTATACACAGGATGTTTAGTTATAGCAAACAAAATCACAAAGTAAAGTGACAGAAGGAGTTGCATTTATATGATGATTGAAATATAAGTTAGGCCGTTTAACTGTATATACAGGATGCATGGCATATAGGGTGAAGTGGACGATTGGTGGTATAAAAATGGTGGAAAAAATGTGAAATTAAAGTTATATAGGGTGATTAAATAACTGTTATATGATATGAACATAAACAAATCATATGCAGGTTGGTTGAAATATATGCTGAAGTTAAATTATATTTATACAGTGTGAATAAAAAATTATTTATTTTATAGCACATAAGAAGTCGCATAAGGTGTGGAGAGGAATTAATGTTACACAGGGCGATAACATAAAATGTGAAAAATGAAATAATTTATGGGGTAGACCACAAGGAGTTATATACTATGGCTCCAATATAGGACGGATTTGACTCCGTATATATAGGATGGATTCTACTCCGTCCTATAGTTTACAGAAGGCAGCTAACAAATTTATGCTTGTCCATGGGCAGTCGTATTTACAGGATGGTTGGTACATAGGGTGGAGTGGAATTATATATAGTTATACAGAGTTGTCAAAAAAAGTTGAAAAAGGTTACATGGCTTGGTCCATAACTTATAAATATATTTTGGTCTTATTAAGTCAACGCGTACTAGTACATATTATTCGTAAACATTTACCTGTCAATTTAAATGAAAATGTATCATTGTGTAATGTTGAGGCTTTCGATGTTACCTGGTCCTGTCTATTAAGGTTATGCATACAAAATAAAAAATAAAGAATGAAAACTACCTGAGTTCAACAAAACTAAAATGTTGAAAATAAAACATTAAAAAAAATATAACCGTCTTCCACCTATAACTAAAAAGCTAAAAATAATTGTAATCTAGTATATTTTTGAAGTCGGTGCCAAGCAACAACTAAGTTTGATGAAGTAGTAGATAAGGTCGCAATGAAGGATTTTGGATGGGCACCTTTTAAGGTTTACATTTTTTACTTCCTGGGTAGGTACGTAACAACATTGAATCTGTTATTTATTTGCTAGAGTTGTATTTTGTTATAATTATTTTTAGCTTTTTAGTTATAGGTGGAACTCGGTTATATTTTTAGAAAATGTTTTATTGAATCCTCATCTTGTTTCTCGCATTTATAGTTCTAAATTTTGACATAGAACCACTTTTCCCTAGTATTTAATTCCGCAATTTCCAATTTCCATTTTTCTATATTATAATTCTTTTGCCTATTATTCACTCCCTATATAATCAATTTTGTAAAATATCTTCTCATTTTTTTAAAATTAGCATTTTTTAATTTTGTTGTTTCCTGCACGTTAGGTCCCCAGTCGTTGCAACAATAACCTGTCTACAAATTTTATAAAATTTTTCATTGTTGATAATTCAATTTCGCGTTCTGTATTTGTCTGACTGCATGAATCTCAACTTGATTCGATCATAGGTTATTTCACAATTTCGCTCCAAAATATTGTTTGAGAGATGAAATATAAATTTATTATTTTTGTATGGAAATATTAAGTTTTCAAAAGTTATTTACCCCAAAATGCTTTAATAAGAACCTAAAGTTGTGATTTGTTACCCCTATTGTCCCTAAAATATGAAATTGTTGAAGTTATGTACCATAGAAAATTTGGCATTTCATTTCCCATGTTTGTTTATCAAAATCATGGTAAAGTTTTAAGTTTTCTATGCCTATTTAAATTCCTACATGCTTTTTAATAAATTTTGTTAAAAATGTCAAATCTCTTATATTTTAAAAGCTATATTTAACTTGTTGTATTGTTTACATTCTTCACTATTGATCACCAGTTCACGGCCTGGATTACTGAACCTTAATTGCATTTCATGTTTTCATTTTGCTTTAACATTTTAGAACCACCGTTATAAATTTTCTATTGCATTCAATATTGGACTTTTATATTACAATGAACTTATTAAATTTAATCTACTAGAGATATTACTGAATTTTGATTTTTTTCTATATATGTTTATTTGTTTATTTCAATTTCAATATATGGTATAACCCATTATATAGTTTGAAATTATGTGTATCTTCTGTCGATACCGATTCAGAGAAGCTTTTATGTCGATACTTTACAGCTAATAGTCTTAGTTTTTGTAACAACATAAATCTGGGTATAAAATTTGAAATTTTGGAGTATAAATCAATAATGTATTGAAGTCTTCTTTAAATTTCTCCGTTACTCATGTTTATTTATTTTAGATCAAGGGGACCAGTGTCCAGTACCTTCTACCATCCCAGACACTGATCCTGTTAAAAAAGTATGTGCTGATGGCCTGAGCTGTACATGTGGGGTATGCACCTAAAATTAAAAATTCTTTTAAAAGATATCAATTTGAAGAAGAAAGCAGTTAAATGTTTGTATCATGAGGAACTTCAGTTAATTGTTTACAAAGATAATAAACCATAAAAAAATATTCTTACTTTAATTTCGTACGTAGCTATTAAAAGAAGCTGTTAAAAGAAATTCATCGCCTAAAAACATATTTTTTAAATATATCTGAATAATTTAACATTGTAAGGACACTGTTATTGCATATTCACCTCCTGTGACACTTGTTCATTTTAATTTGCTGGTTAATATTTTAAACGGCAGTGAATAAAAGTTCAATCGGACATTAACATAAACTTAACCAGATCGACTGATTTACGGAAAGTTAACATTTTATGGTAACAACATATCGCCAATGAACTAGAGGGTAAAGGAATTCAATTAAATACGAGATTAAGGAATTAAAAAATCGAGAACTTAAAAGATAATTATTTGCAATTACCATATAAAAATAATGCCCATTTTAATATTATGGCAACATGTCCAATCTTTTGTTTTAACTTGATCTATCAGTCGTTATAAACCTTCTCATCATATATTATTTTTCTTCAACCTGGAGCACAAGCATTATTAAAAATATTCTTAGTACATTTTTAAACTTATATGAACGAATATTAATTTGTAAATAATGTTCCCAATTGTTCCACAATTAAGACAATTGTCAAAATTTTGTTAAGTATATAATTTTAATGTCATTTGAATGGAACAATTTTATAACATTACACAAACAAACTTTATCTATTCTCAAAATTACTCATGTAGTAATAATAGTTTTTCGAATATGTCTGTAGCAGTATCTTTGCCAAAGACACATTTAAATATGTAATCATAAGATAAGATTAAGTGATTTTCATAAAATAGGTATCCATTTTTTAAGAAAATTCTATTGAGAAATGTAGAAAAAATTATACTAAATTGAATTTTCCATTTCCATTATAGTCAACAGGCAATTAAACAGAGCATTTTGCAGAAAATAGAAACTGATACACCTTACAACTTACATATGATTGAAATTGTAACAGTTCTTTTAGCCACCAGCTCTATATAATTATCACCCTAAATTTAGCAATTTCAGATACAAAAAATTATTTTACTTGTTTATAAAATGGTAATAATTGGTTATTAGTTTCTAGCAATTGTCAGCAATACAAAAATTATCATATGGTATTTAATACTTCAAGTTAATCATTAAAATGATAGCGCTTTCAAAAAATTTTGAATAATACATTCAAAATGATTTTAGTTAATCCTCAACTGGTTAATACATCTTGGAAATATAACTGCTCTGATGACCAATTAATTACGTAATTTACGTTAACTAATTATCAAAATTCGTTCAACTGATATAAGTTGTTATCTTTGAATTGCTGAATATATCTAATTTGTGACCGTTTATATTCGCTTTATTAGATATTTCTAAAGATACAATGTTTGTCAGATGGAGTTATATTTTGATTAATATTTAAGAAATTTGTGTTAATCAGTTATCAAAATCCATAATCAATTGTTTTGGGGCTTGTTAGGATGGCAGTCTTTTATCTCAGATTTAGCCAACACGACATGTATTAGCTTGACATGTTACGTGGATTGTAAACTATTTTGGGTTTTATTGTGATATATAATAAAGATGAAACACAAAATTCAAAAATAATTATAATGTTAATACAGCAAAGTATATGTCTCGAGTTTACGTGGCTTTTGCCCTTATTGTCGCTCTCTTTGACTTAGCAGCCTGGAAACCAGATTTTATACTAACTACTGAGCTACTGATCTTGATCCACAAGATTTAAAAAATATAGACATATATGACACTTAAGATATCTTTAATATACCTTTTAATTTTCTACTTGTTTCTATGGGAATCTCCCTTTGATGATCCACTGGTTGTTACCATCAACAGATCCGCTAGTACCCAATTCGGCCAATAAGATATCCAACGAATGACTCGGTTGAAGATGCATTATTATATATATCACTTGAAAATTGGCGAAAAAAGGTTTCTTCCGACCGATTTTAACAACTCGTGGAGGGCTCATAACGAACATTTGTTTCTTTCCTGCGGCCATGTCGGGACTTTTGTCACGCATAATTTCGAAGACACGATTCAGTAATTCGTTGTATGTGTACAGCCTGTCCGAACCTACCCACAGAATGGCATTTTCGTAAACGGATTCATTTTCCTCAGTTTTCTCTTCCGTTTCAGCTATAATTTGATCCAGCTCCTTCTGCTTCCTTTTGTTCTTACTTATACTAAAATCTTATTTAAGATCTAGGGAACGGTGATTCTAAACATGTAAAAGAGAGATGAAAACTTGAAATTCAATTAAAAGGTCAATACACGTATAGAATTTATTAAATTTTAAAGCTATACAATAAACTGATTTATAAATGAAAAATGCAACTAAAACAACATAGTAAATACATTTTTGAAAACTAATAAATTTGACAGTTTCAACTAAATTGATTAAAAAGCAATTAGGAATTTAAATAAGCATATTCAAATATTCTATAAATTTGATACATCACAATTAAATCATTTATTGAATACAAAATATAAAGTTTTACCTTAATTTCGAGACATAACATCCACAACTGACAGTAGCAAAATGCAATAGTCCAGAATTATTGTAATTTCATATTTTAGCTCCAATAGGGTAATAATTCACAAACTTAGGACCTTAGTAGAGTATTTCGGGGTAAATACTTTTGAAAACTTAATTTTTCTACTTAAAAAGTACAATTTAATTTCATATGTCATAATAACCTTGGATCAAGATTTTGACAGATCTAACGATCAAAACAAGCTAAAATTCATAAGACAAGACAAAGATATATATATATATATATATATATATATATATATATATAGGAAAAATGATTATTATATATGAAAATAAAATTTAAAATATGCGGATTTAAAAAGTTAATAATACTCACTTCTATGTCAAAATTAAAAACTATAAAAGAAAGATCAAACATCATTGTTAAGAGAGTCTAAACATGAGAATGCAGCAGTGAACATTGTTAGAGGTTATAAAGTGACAGTTAGTTGTCAAAGTAAATAGTTTTTTTAAAATTCAAAATTAAAAAAAAGTCATTGTAAACTGAATGGAAACAATCACATCCGAAGACTAGTTGAATTAAACAGTGCAAAGTTAATGGGAATTTACTAAAATATAATACGGGCAAAGCAGTAAAAATGTATAGCAGCAATTATAAAATCAAACAAAGTAATCCAGAATAGAAGCTAAAATTAAATGCTTGAAATTTGCTAACAGAAGTAAATATCAAAGATTTTCATACATTCGTAGCAGAGGATTTTGGCCGACAAATTTTAATAGCTAAGGTTTAAAACATTGGTAGCAGTTATTGCAGTTACAGCGTGTGACGTATCATATAAGATACATTAAGGTGAGACAGCATCCAGCAGCAAAAGCATTTTTCAAAAGGATAAAGTGAAAACACACAAAAATTTTAAAGTGAGTAAGATATTCACAGTTGAAATTTAATTAAACAATTTAAATTTACATTACAAAATTAGAAATTCGAAGACTATATATTTGGGAAATTAATCGTTTTAGTAACGATATAAAATTGAATAGAGCTGCATTTGATTAATCATTGAACTTAAAATATAATTGTTTCATAAAATGGAATCATTCCGAAAAGGACAAATGTTTTTAGATTAATTACTAATCTAATTGTAAGGTATTCTAATCTTTATATTTTTGGGTTACATGAGATTTATTTTGATTGTTGATTGGTTTTATTGATTACTTATAATTAAGTTATTTGATATTATATAATTATTATTGAAAAAGAGAGAAAGAGTTTGATAATATAAAATAAATAAAATTTGGTGTCAATTGGCCCTTATAATTATATTTTCAGAAAGAGTTTCAAGAGCCGGAGCAGTTTTGGAGAAACGAAAATTGCTTGGAGTTTTTTTGGAGTAGAAAATCAAAAGTTAAATAGTAAATATAACATAACATCACACCACAAAACAAGAAAGTCAAACAAGAAGTATATAAACAAAGAAGGCCATGAAGAAGAACAAATGTGACCAGAAGACATTATGGTGGAAATGGACCATGAAGATGAGGAAATAGTCGAGAACCAGGGAGTAGAGGATGTTGAAGATGGTGTTGGAAGAATTGTGGAGACAGTGGCACAAGTACATAAACCGAAAAGAAGAACACCAGAAACGGCAGTTGATCTCAGCATGATATCAACAACAATAATGTAATTCAACAAAAATATAAGAGAACAATTAGGAGAATCAACTGGACATTTAATGGAAAAAAAGAGACAAAGCAATAATTAAACACCAAAATAGATAGAAAAATACAAAATTTGGAAAGGACTCTAAGACAAGAAATGCAGGAGATTCGAGAAGAGATGCACCAGGGACAAGAAAAGGCCAGCAATGAATTAGCAATGGAGAGATGAGAACGTCAATACCAAATAGAAAATATGAAGGTCGAATTAATTCAAATACAAACAAGGTCCAGGATAATGAAAAGCAAATTCAAAATTTAGAAAAAAAGATTTCACAAAATGGCAGAGTTTTCCGGCAACAATGGCAGAAAGAAACTAGTCGGATAGATCAGACAAGACTACCCATGATGTTGGGAAGATGAATAGTAGTTTGAAATTTAATGGAAAGTTCGGAAAGACACATCCATGCATTTACATCAAAACAATGAGAACACAATTGCAAGGAATAAGAAATATTGAAGAAATCAAAATCAGAATGAGACAACAAATGTTCGAAAGTACAGCGTTATGGTTTGCGTCGATAGAAGGGGAAGTAACGTCATTTGGAGAAATCTGGGAAAAAAATTTTAAATTATTACTGGGGAGAAATGGAACAAGCTGAATTCAGAGAAAAACTATATTTTGGAAAATTTGACGAAAAACGGGGAAGTATGAGTGATTATGCTTTATTATGCCTTGAGATTGGTGACGTCGGCGAGACACATGAATCCTCTAATGCGGGAAGAGGAGATTGTGTTAAATATTGCAAGACACTATGGAGGAGGAATTGCGAAAACCATAGTGATCCAAAACATTAAAAAAGTAGACCAATTTATAAATTATTTAAATAGAGTTCAGAGAGTGAAAAATAATAGTAACCAAGGGAATAATTAAAATCCAGTATGAAGTCGAAGCCATGAAAACACGACAAGATGGAATGCGAACCGAAATCATTTTAATTATAACAAGTTATGGAAATATTAGAGGATATCAAGATAGATTTTTTAACAATCAAAGAAATAATAATCAATACAATGGAAGGAATAATTTTAGAAATAACAAAGAATTTCAAAATCAAAATTATTATTCAAAACAGAAAGAAAATGGAAGGAATGCAAATTTAGACAACCAAAGAAATTATTACCAAGGCAGTAAGATGACAATAAAAGAATCAATAACCTCCAAAGAAGAAACAGCCATGAAGAAGTTAAACCAAGAACAAGGAGAACCAATACAAATAAAGTAAATAGAGAATTTATCAGAAGAAGCAGAAGTTGTGAAGCACAGCGAAGGAACAGTTTACCAAGTGCTGAACAACAAGGTCAATATATACCTCAGGATTTTTAAAGCAGCCGAATACCAAAAAGGCTAACGCAAATAATATTTTTAATAAAGACTACTTTTTAATGTACTTACCTACAACTCAAAGAAATAATTGAAGTTGAGGAACCAGAAGAAGAAACTGATGAAAAGTTTGAATTAATTTTTATTTATGGCAGAGTTGAAGAACAATATTCCAAAATTCCTGTGTATAATGAAGTAACTAATTTAAATAAAGATATGGAAAGTGAGATCATATATAGTACTGAAAAAATAATAATTAAAAGAAAGCATGTAACAGTTTTGAATGGAGATAAAAATAATAAGAAAACAATCAAAAATGAAAATAATATTAAAATTTTAATAGATACAGTATCCGAAGGAAGTTTAATAGATGAAGAAATGTTAGAAAAACTAAAAACTGAAGAAAATAATATAGTAAAAATAAAACGGATTAATTTAGTAGCGACAAACAACAAAAAGTTATTCGAGGAAAATAGAATGATTAATATAAAGGTTACATTTTATAATGAAGAAGGATCATTTAAATTTTTAATAGTGAAAAATCTTTCATACCAGTCAATTATAGGCATAGACATGCTAAGAAAACTCGATGCAGATATTAATATTGAAGAAGAAATAATTGTTTTGCACGACAAAGTTATAAGAATTGGTGTTGAATCACATGCAGAAAGTCATGGTGATAAAAATAGTGTTGATAATGTGAATGAAAATAATAATTTAAAAGATTGATGAAGTTTTAATATATCCTAGCAAACCAAGAAGTGAAATAATGAGTTTAATAAAAAAATGAAAAAAAATTAAGTAATAAAGAAAATCGAGTACTAAAAGAATATGTGCAAAAAACCCAGGTGAAAAGTATAAAGAATTTGAAAGTAAAAACCAACCCAATACCATTTCGATACCGGGAATAATTAGAAAATGATCAAATGTTAAAAACTGGAATAATTGAAAAATCAAATTCTAGTTATATTAATCCTATGATGGTAAAGAAAAAGAATGTGTCTGGATGCTAGGAACATAAACAAGTACAGTATCCCACAGTATAAAGCACCATTAACCATCGATTCAATATTTAGTGCAATAACACATGCAAAATTTTTGGCTGATTCCTTTAGATGAAGAAAAACTGGAGAAAAATAGTACAAAACAAAATTTTAAAAAGTTTTAACGTGATTAATTTTTGATCCTTGAGTCAAGAGACTAGACTGGTTTCCAAATTGATAGTAGTATACAGATTTAAAGTAGTACCATTTGGTATTCAGTCGGCATGCGCAGCGTTAGTGAAAGCATTACATAATATTTTAGACATATTTGAATTTGTGTTGCATTATGTAGACGCTATTTTAATAATTTGGGAAGAACGGACATAACATTTGGAACACATAGAAAAAGTATTACACGAATTAGACAGTACAGGTTTAAAAAAAAATGCCAATTCTTCCAAAAGCAAATTATTTATTTGGAATTTAAAATTATAAGACAACGAATTGAAATGGATGAAAATGGGATAAAAGCAATTCAAGAGTATCCTAAACCAAAGAATTTAAAACAATTAAGAGGATTATTAGGAGCCGTAGGATATTACAAAAGACTAGTTCCTGATTTGTCCCAGAAAGAATTAAAATTAATGCAATTATTAAAACAAAATGTAAAATGGATTTGGACTAAAGAAAATGAAGAAGATTTAAAAAATTTAAAGTTTTGTTTTATAAAAGCTTTAAAAATTAGTCATCCAAAGAGAGAAGAAATTTTTTTTGGCAAACGGATGCATCGAAATGCAGAAAAGCTAGAGTGTTAATTCAAAGATATGAGGGAAATAAATATCCAATCTATTTTTTATCAAGGGTAACGAAGAATCATGACAGAAATTATTAAATTCCGTTAGAATTGCTTAGCGTAAAATTTTGCGTCAAAAAAATGAAGATTTATACTATTAGGGAAAAAATTTGAAATTGAAACAGACAACTTAGCTTTAACATATTTCTTAAAAAACAAGTATGGAAACAGCAGGGTTCATTCGCCATTAATCCAAGAATATGATTTTAATATAAAACACTTACCGGGGAAGAAAAATATTATTACAAATGCTTTAAGTAGAGTAGGTGGTAACAGAGAAGAAGAATTTATTAAGATGGGAATAAACATACTCATAGATCAGGAAGGAGAATTGTCAGAGAAGGAAGTGAGAAGAGATCAATTTCAAAATGAGGAAGAAATGGTTAGGAAAAAGTTGGAGAAAAATGAAGATGAAGAACTACTGAACGAATTTTGCTGAATCTTTTTTTGTTGCAAAGCCTATAGTTTGACTTAAAATCTGGTGGAAATTTTATCTCCCTAAATTGGCATAAACGGTAAATATAGCGAAAAAACTTCTACCATGTTGGATAACACAATTACTCTATTGGTTCCACCTCAAGCACCAAATATTAGATACTTGAATCAGCTTAGCTTTTATTCAAAATTCGGAATATGCCAATGTAACATGTTTCGATTTAGAAATAACTAATGATATATCAACCGTAATTTTACAGGGTGTTCTATATATAGGAAACTTAGTGCGGAGTAGAATGACATAGATTTAAAAAATCTAAAAAAGGTATATTACGTGTACTATAAGCAGTTGCATATATACAATGTGGTTGAAATAAGGTGGAGTGGAATTAGTTATACAGGGTGTTTCAAAAAAATTATATTGAGTTGGACATAAATAGTTGCATATACCAGGTGGATCATAAATATTTATATAGGCTGGATAACAAAATGATATATTGTTTGGCTCATAAGTAGTTGCATATAAAATATGGTTGAAATAAGCCTAGAATATTTATAAATGTGGGATAAATTTTTTTTAGAAAAAAATGTATTTTGTAAGCAGTTAGGATCTTTGAATTTTGTTCTTGAGTAATTATGGTTATGAAATGGGTTGAAAAAATGTAGTTGCATATACAAAGTGGTTGAAATAGAGGATGGAGTAGAATTATAGTTAAACAGGTTGGATAACATTTTTTTTAGGATAGAACATGAGCTGTTGCGTATATGCAATATCTGATACGTAGATCGAAGTAAAATTATAGTTATACAGTGTGATTAAAACAATGTTAGAACTGTTGCATATGTGGTTAAAATTTATAGTAGAGATAAATTATACTTTCCAGGGTGGTTAAAAAATGGTCCATAAGCAGTTGCGTAGATAAGATAGTGAGTGGAGCAGAGTTATAATTAAGTGTTATATTTTATGGTCCCGAAGCAGATGACCCTACAGGGTGGTTGAAGTATTTTATAGAGTAAACTTATGGTCCAAAACTAAGTTATCATGTTTGACTGATTGGCAGCAGCATATACAGGACGGTTCAAAAAAATTGTTTAAAGTTATTATATAGGGTGGCCAAAAAGCAGTTGCAGTTTGGGTGAGATTTTAAATAAAGGTTTAGTGTTAGGGTGCCATGCTGTGTTTTCACATTTGTGACACACCGAGGGTTTCACAGGCATTTCCATTAGGGTGGATCGAAAAGTTTAAAATAATTGTTATATAGGGCATGAACAGTTGCACCCTACTATATTATATGATATACCTGAAACATGGGGCGAAGCAAGGTTATAGTTTTAGAGTGTGAATAACACAATGTTAGAAAAGTTGCATATAAAGGGTGATTAAAATATAGTGTGGAGAGAAATTGTACTTCATAAGGTGGCCCAAAACATATCAGAAATAATTGTTATATAGCGTACACCATAAGCAGTTGCCTAGCTGAAATATAGGGTAGAGTAGAGTAATAGGCAGGTGTTAAAAAGGTTATGTTGGGTGACAAATAAACAGCAGCATATACAGGATAGTTGCACTATCGGGTGATGTAGAGTTACAGTTATACAAGGTGATTCAAAAAAATGTCCAATAAAATTGTTATATAGGGTGGCCCATAAGCACTTGCAGTTTGGGTGAAGTATACTCGGGATTGGTGGATTTATAGTTAAGTAGGGTGTTTAAAATAATTTGGAAAAATTGTTATATAGGATAACCCATTTTTTTCATAAGTTATTTCTTTTTGCAATGATTTGTACATTCCATACGGGGGTGAAACCGCGGGTAACGGCTAGTTTATGATAAAAATATAGATGGAGTGGAACTGAATGCAGTATCAAGGTGATAATAAAGTTGCATGTTTTGTATGGACATATTGGAGTAAGGAAACTACGGAAGATGTTTAGAGAAAGTTATTATGCCATAAATGATTTGAAGTTGTGCAAGAATGTAACTAGAACATGTGATATGTTTCAAAAAGTTAAAGCTAAACATTTTCAGAATGAAAATATTCCAAAATCAATAAGAGCAAACGAAATTCTGCAAGTAGTGGCAATTGATTATGTTAGTAATTTAATAGAGACAGAAGATGGAGATAAACATATTTTAATAGTAGTTGATATATTTTCAAAATTTGTAAAATTATTCCCCAGCAAAAGAACTAATATAACACAGATAACGAAAGCATTAAATCAATATTTTGAAAACATAGGAAGACCACAATCAATCAATTTGGACAAAGCAACTTCTTTTTAAAGTTCAAGATTTAGAAAATTATTAGAAGATAAACAAATCCAACCAAAATGTATTAGACATCCAAATGCAAATCCAGCATAAAGACACGTACGTGAAGTGATAAAATATTTAGGAATATATTGTGAGAAACAACACTCAAGATGAAAAGAAAAATCAAGTCGGGTTATAAACAACACACATAACAACGTTGCAGAAAGATACCAGAAGTTGTCATGAATAGAAGACACCCAGAGAGACCATGGATTTTTGTTGAACATACGAAAATTTTAGAAAAAGTCAACAAGAACATGAAGGAATCAGCAAGAAAATATGTCAAGCGGATGAATAACAGAAAGAAGACAAAATTCAAAAAGGAGATCTTGTGGTGGTAATAAATCTTAGACAAAAAAATTGGAAACATCAACAATGGGCAAAGTTAATGTTACCATAAGAAGGCCCGTATGAAATCGATACTGAAGATGATATAAACAACTACAGATTGAAACAAATAGATACAGGAAGAGATGAAGGAGCTTACAACATTAGTTGTATTTATAGATACTATTTTTAGAAAAGAATACAAGATGGAAAAACAAAGACAAGAATATAGTGATGTAAATAGTGGTGGATATAATATTTAAAATTAATATTAATAATTGGACAGAGACAATTCAAAGAAAATGATTTATTATACAATTTGTTAATAGTTAAATAATATAATTCATAACTTAAAGTATTTTGTTAAGTCACATTTCCAAACCAGCATCCAGTTATCTGAAAAATATTAAAAAGAAGGCTTTGTATATTCAAATGAAATGGACATTAAAAATACACAGACTCTACAAAAATTTAAGTTTATTAGTTTCATGTCAGATTGACATTGTCAAAAAATAGGTTGACAGTTATCAAGGTGATATGTTTATTTCAGAAAATCATTTTGAGCAAAATCTAAAATATTTAAATATGCAGATATTAACCAAAAATATTGTTGTTGGAAATTGAAATGGAAATAAACATACACAAAAATATATAAAAAAATAAAACAATAATATTTGAATGTAATGATAATAGTATATTAAAAAAAGTAAACAATGCAGTGCAACATAAAACCAATATTGGAAGGAAATAGAAAATTTGTCAGGGTGATTCTAAACATGTAAAAGAGATCTGAAAACAGCAAATGCAATTAAAAGGTCAATACACGTATAGAAATGAAATTTGACAGTTTCACCTAAATTTATTAGGAATTTAAATAAGCATATACAAATATTCTATGAATTTGATACATTACAATGCAATTATTTAATGAATAGAAAATATAAAGTGTTACCTTAATTTCGAGACACAACATCCATAAAATGCAATAGTCCAGAAATACCGTAATTTCAAATTTTAGGCAAACATTTAGGATCTTAGTAGAGTATTTCGGGATAAATAACTTTTGAAAACTTAATTTATCTACTTAAAAAGTAGAATTTTAATTTCATAGATCAGAATAACTTTGGACCAAGATTTTGACAGAACTAACGATCAAAACAAGCTGAAATTCGTAAGACAACACAAATAAATACTGCATTGTTAAATCCCAACAATGAAAAAGTTTATAAAATGTCAACAAAGGTTATGTATAAAACGGCAGGTGGGAAAAGGATAATAGAACAGCAAATTATAAAATTGCAGATTTTAAGAAAAGTAGAAGATATTATAAAAAAATTATTAGATAGGGATTAAAATATTGGAAAAAGGATTAGAATATAGGAAAATAGGAATTGAAATATGCGGATTGGAAAAGTTATTAATACTCAGTTCTATGTCAAAATTAAAAAGTACAAAAGAAAGCTCAAACATCATTGTTAAGTGAGTCTAAATTTGAGAATACAGCAGTAAACATTGTTAGGGTTTATAAAGTGGCAGTTAGTTGTCAAAGTAAAAAGTATTCAAAATTCAAAATTAAAAAAAAGTTATTGTAAATTTAGTGGAAACAATTACATCCGAAGACTAGTTGAATTAAACAGTGCAGAGTTAATGGGAATGTACTAAAATATAACACGGGCAAAGCAGTAAAAATGTATAGCAGCAATTATAGAACTAAAGAAATTAATAAAGAAGAGAAGCTGAAAGTAGATGGTTGAAATTTGGTAGCAGATGTTAATAACAAGGATTTTCATAAATTGGTAGCAGAGGTTTTCGGCAGACAAATAGCAAAGGTTTTAAACCTTGGTAGCAGAGGTATTGCAGTTAGATAGCAGCTTGTGAGGTATCATCTAAGATACATTAAGGTGAGGCAGCAAAAGCATTTTTCAAACGGATAAAGTGAAAACATTTTAAAAGAGTTTTAAAGTGAATAAGGTATTTACAGTTGGAAATTTAATTAAACAGTTTAAATTGATATTCATTTAAAATTGAATAGAATTGCCTTTGATTACTCATTGAACCTAAAATATAGTTGTTTCATAAAATAGAATCATTCCGAAGAGGACAATTTTTTTTTAGATTAATTACTAATCTAATTATAAGGTATTCTGATATTTATATTTTTGCGTTACATATGATTTATTTTGATTGTTGATTGTTTTGAATAATTACTTATAATTGAGTTATTTGATATTATACAATTATTATTGAAAAAGAGAGAAAGAGTTTGATAATATAAAATAAATAAAATTTGGTGTTTTATTATTGACGAAAAGTCAATTGGGGCTTCTATACATATTAAAAAATAAACCGTCTGAAACCTTTCAACGAAAACGCTGCCTAAACCCTTTGAGATATAACAAAATAATGTATGGTAGAATAGTGTATCTTATAGAGGTCTAATGGGTATAACATGTTATACCCCTTTTAATATTTAAAAAAATGGCCAATTATAAAGCGGTAATTGGAACGCTATTTAGTCAAATATGGTATTAATCCTTATCAGTTAAAATACCTTAGTTGGCTTGAGCATTTCATGAAGAATATATTTTTCCTTTACAGCATGCAAATTAAATGAATACCTTAGTAGGTATAGCAAAATCAAAATATGTAGCACGCAACTAAATTGATTTCGTGTCGCTGTGATTTGATCGGGCCAGGCGGGTTCCCGGTGACCCCGCGCCACGTGTCCAAGACGCAGATGTTACTCCACGTAGTAAAAGGGCCTACTTTTTCCAGTAGTCTTTGTATTAGAGGGTAGGAGTAAGAAGTTTCTGTAAAATTTTAACTTTGAAAATAAAGATATGGTAATTTCGATTTCAAGGTATCAATCTATACTATTATAAAATGGTAAGTTTGTCTCTTTGTTTGTTTGTTTGTTTGTTTGGGCATCACGTAAGAACTATTGAACTAATTTTGCTGAATCTTTTTTTGTTGTAAAGCTTATAGTTTGAATTAAAATCTGGTAGATATCTTATCTCCCTAAATTGACAGAAACGGTAGATATAGGGAAAAAACGTCTACCATGTTGGGTAATACAATTACTTAAATAGTTCCACCGCACGCACAAAATATTAGATACTGGCATCAGGTTAGCTTTTATTTAGAATTCAGAATGTGCCAATGCAACATGTTTCGATTTAACAAAAATCAACTGATATAACGAGTGTAATTTTACAGGGTTTTCTTTATATAGGAAACTTAGAACGGAGTAGGTTTAAATGGATTTAAAAAATCTAAAAAAATATATATAATTATAAACAACTGCATACATACAATCTGGTAGAGGGAGATAAGGGAGAGTACAATTAGTTATACGAGATTGTCTAAAAAAGTTATATTGAGTGGGTCATAAATAGTTCCACATACCAAGTGGTTGAAAAAGAGTAGAATATTTATACAGTTTGGATAAAAAATCTTAGAAAAAATGTGTTATGTTAACAGTTATGATCTTTGAATTATGTTCCAAAGATATTACTGTAATGAAATGGGTTGAAAAAATGTTAGAAGCAATTGTTTATACATAATATAAGATGTAGTGGAATTTTAGTTTATGTTGTGGCTAAACACTTGTTTTAATATCCACCAGCAGTTGCATATATAGGATGGGTGAAATATGTCGCCGAGTATAATTACAGCTATACAGGTGGGGTTAAAAAAATAAGTAATATAATGATCTACAAGCTGTTTCATTTACCGGATGGTTGAAATATAGTGTAGGGTGGGATTCTAAGGATACAGGGTTGTAAATAAGTATTTGCATGTAAAAGGTTGTTGAAATATAGGGGGGTATAGAGTTATAATTATACAGGGTGTGTAAAAATAGTTATAAAAATTTTGGTACAAAGCAGTTGCATATATGGAGTACCTGAAACATGGGGCGCAGTAAGGTAATAGTTATTCAGTGTGATTCATAGCAGGTTAGAAAAACTTTTAAGTGAGGGGTGGTTTAAATGAAGTGTGGAAAGAAATTATACCGTAAAATTGTGAAATAGCGTAATTCATAATAAGTTGCAAAGATATGATAGTTGAAATATGGAGAAGAAATTATGGTAATTTTTAAAAAAAATGTTGTATTGATTAACCAATAAGCAGTAGCGTATACAGGGTAGTTGTAATACATACAAGGTAGTTCAAAAACTTGCTGAAAAAAATTGTTATATACGGTGCCCAATAAGCAGTTGCGGTTTTGGTGAAATATATTGGGCATTGGTGGATTTATAGTTATATAGGGTGGTACAAAAAATGTTAAACTGGGTGGCCGATAACTAGTTGCATATACAAGGTGGTTAAAATAGTGGGTGGAGTAGAATTATAGTTAAACAGGTTGGATATTTATTTTTGTATGATAGAACATGAGCCGTTGCATATATGCAATATCTGAAACATGGATCGATGTAAAATTATAGTTCATGCAGCACACTGTATGAATCACAATTAAAACAAAGTTAGAAAAAGATGCATATAGGGTGTCGTTAAAATACAAGGTGGAGACAAATTATACTTTATGCCTTATGCTGTTCAGCTAAACCAAATAGACATTTCTTTACCATCATGATATCATTCAGTCATGCTACCGACCCACATCTGCTTTGGCTTAATGTTCGTCAAAGCCTGGCTGAAGATTTATGTCTGTATGCATCACAATCGTCAAGATTGGTCATTAAATAATTTTGACTATTTATCTAGTTCTATTTGAATTGAATAAACAAGTAGAATCTTTGTCAGGAATAATTATAAACGTTTTTGATTCAGCTTGCCATTAAGTTTCAGTTTAATTGCAACAATCAATATAGAGTATTTACGAGAAACTAACTAAACTAACTTGAACAATGACCTAATATGATCCTCAAATAATAATAGTAATGAAGGTAAAATATTTTTAGATGCCCCTGGAGGAACAATTAAAACATTTTTAATAAATTTATTATTAGCAAAAGTACAATCCGACAGAAAAATTTTCCTAGCTGTGGGTAGCATCGTCCGGTCTAGCAGTCATACCTTTAGAAAATGGGCGAACCACCCATCCCACGTCTAAACTGACATTATAAATATATAGTGATCGTTACTAGCATTTGCAATATTTCTAAATAGAGTAGTGTCGGAAAATTAATGACGGATAGCAGTTTGATTATTTGGGATGAAGCTTCCATGTCTCATAAAGCTTGAGTTGAGGCACTAGACAGGATAATGGGAGATCTGCGCAACAGTAACTGAACAATGGGTTGTTGTACTGTTTTATTCTGTAAAGATTTCCGTCAAATTTTGCGAGTTATAACTAGGGGAACAAGACGAGATGAAGTCAATGCACCGCGCAAAAGATCGCATCTCTGTCACATATAACGAAATGTGGATTTTATCCTTTAGCGAAGCTAATTGGCAATTTTCTAACGACTTGCTCCAAATAGGAAATAGTGAGTTTCAAGCAAGAAATGTCTATATAAATTTTAACAATATTTGGGTTTTGGTAGAAAATGTGGAAGAAATTATTCAAAAATTGTATCCCGATATTAGTAGCATGTCCACTAAGACACTAAATTGGTTTCAAATTAATATTAAAAGAAGGTGTTCCTATTATATTACTCGGAAATTTTACTCGACTAAAACTGTGCAACGGTACAAGATTCAAAGTAGTTAAGTTACATTTTATTTTTATCGAGTGTCTCATATTAACTGGCAAGGCAACTGGTGAAACTGTTATTATACTAAGAATTCCCATGATATCCTCAGAATTGCCTTTCCAATTTAAACATCTACAATTTCCCCTAAAAATATATTATGGAATGACAATTAATAAAGCACAGGGATAAATATTAAAAGTTGCTAGAGTCAAGGCCGTAGCCAGGAAATTTTTTCCTATGATAATGGGGCTAGAGAGTTCTGGTATTCAAATCAGTGCTGACTCAGCAAAAACTAAACTCATACAAGAGATTAACACAAAAGTCCACAGCTCTCTACAGGAACACTAAAAAAACGGAAATAATGCTCAGCCAGTGAAAACAAAGGGACCTAGATGTTATAATTGTAATAAGAGTGATCATTTTGCCAAAAATTGTAAGCAGCCTAAGACCATAAGCATACAAAGGAGTGAGCTCCAGTCCTTTAGCAACTGTCAAAGAAAACATCAGTGATGCTAAATGGCTTCTAGACTCTGGTGCATCCATGCACATGACTAGTAGAAAAGACTGGATGTACAAAGTAACTGAGCCACCTGTAAAGAATATCACTGTAGCTAACAGAGAGCCATTAGCTGTGAAGGGCGTTGGTTCTGTAGACATCATATAAGTCAAGATAATGTGATACAAGTTAATAATGTTTTGTATATTTCTGGGCTAGTTGCCAATCTACTTTCAGTTAGTACTATTGTCAAAAATGGACATAAGGTTACTTTTTATAAAAAGGGGTGTGAAATTCAAAATGGGAAAGATGAGGTGGTATGCACAGCAACATTGAGCAACAAGTTATATATCATGAATACAAGTAAAGACGCGGCACAATTAACCTCAAGTTCTCAGTATAGTAATAACATTTATCTGTGGCGTCTGCGAATGGGTCATTTGAATATTCCAGATGTGAAGAAGTTGCATAGTAGTACTGATGGTGTGAATCTGACTCAGGACCAAAGTAATGTCACATGCACTCATTGTATGGAAGGTAGGCAAGCTAGGACGTCCTTCAAAAATGTTGGTTCTAGAGCAACAAGACCACTGGAACTAATACATTCAGACTTGTGTGGCCCTATGGAAAACTTATCATTTGGAGGTAAGAAATACTTCATTTCCTTCATTGATGACTACACACGAATGGTCTGTGTATACGTTCTGAAAGATAAGTTAAACATTTTAGAAACATTTAAAGATTTCTAGTTGAAAGTAGAGAATGAAATGAAACATAATATAACAAAGCTTCGCACAGATAATGGTAAAGAATATTGTAACAATAACTTTGAAAAGTTCTTATCTTATCATGGCGTAATTCATCAGACCTCGACTGTGTACACTCCCCAGCAAAACGGCATGGCTGAAAGAATGAACAGGACTTTAGTTGAACGAGCACGGTGCATGTTGTTTTATGCCAACCTGACGAAGAACTACTGGACTGAAGCTCTGGCTCTGGTTCATGTACTTAAAGAGAAACACCAAAAGTGGGATAAAAAATCAGTAAATATGAAATTTGTGGGCTATTGCGAAAACACAAAGGGATATCGTTTTATGGACCCTAAGTCGCACAAAGTTATCAATAGTAGAGATGTTTCGTTTATTGAAAAATATAATGAGTAAGTCAGTGCATCAGTTGATTGTAAAACATATATTCCAGTAAAGGACAGCCAAACAGCCACCGCAAGTTCCGGCTCACTAGATAATGCAAACCTAGGCAGTGAGAGAAATAAAACACACATTCATTAGTCATCCACCTCTGCACCTGTGATGTCCAGCAGAGACTCAGATACATGAGGTAATAGTGAAGACTCAAGTGAGTATGACACTGACACTGCAGAACTTGATGAAACTACTATCCTCCATATCCGATAAGACAAGATTACAATAGTAATGTAACATTGAGGTCAACACGATCACAGGCTAAACAAGATGAGGCACAAGATCGGCCTATTGTGTTTGTTTACTGATTTGACTGACCCACAGACTGTTGAGCAAACACTTATATCACCACAAGCTACTGAATGGAAGAGGGCCATGGGCGAGGAATAACTTCCTTGGTGAAAAATAAGACATGGACTCCCTCCAGGTAAAAAGGCTCTTCCAAATAAGTGGGTATTTAAAACAAAAACAGACCAGAGTGGGAATGTTCTGAAATACAAAGCCACGCTTGTAATAAAGGGTTATGAACAAAGATGGGGCACGGACTATGAAGAAATATATTGACTGGTTGTCAGCCACACAACTATCCGCTATCTATTTGCTTTAGCAGCCAGATATGGATTGGAAATTGATCTAATGAATGCTGTATCTGCTTTTCTGCAAGGAGAGCTTGATACAGTCATTAACATGCAACAACTTGGGTATCAGGTATGCATGCTACATAAATCTATATATGGACTCAAGCAGGCCAGCAGACTCTTAAAAAAAATCTGTTCTACACAAGTTAGGAATGACACAATGAAAAACAGATCCTTAAGTCTATCATAAAACAGAGAAGAATACTTTTATAGCCATCTGGGTGGATGACTTAATTTTATCCACTGCTGAGGCCGAATACATGTCGATGTCCTCGACAGCGCAGGAGGTGCTGTGGCTCCAACAACTGCATAATGAACAGGGCAATCCACTCGTCATATTTAGTGATAACCAGAGTGCATTTAAACTGTCCAATAATGATTGCTATTTGCTTAGATCACGACATATCGACATACTCTATCATTTTCTCAGGAATCACATTAACAATTTAGAAATCAAGTTTAGTTATGTTAAGAGTGAGGAAATGATTGCAGAGATTCTAACTAAGGGCACTACTGCCGACAAACATTTCTGTTGTATAAAGATGATAGGGTTGCGTTCCTAGGGAGGGTGTTAGTATATGGAACGCAACTACGATAGTTATTTATTTATTTATTTTGCCCGTTGCGTTACTGTTCTGTCGGGTTGTATGTCAATGTTAAATATTATTCTAATAAGAGAATGAAACATTCATACACAATAAAATTACGTTTTATTGTTTACCACAACCACTAATTATAATCCTTTAAGAACCCGAGCAAAGCTGGGACGGGTTGCTAGTATAATTATATTTTCAGAAAGAGTCCCAAGAGCCGGAGCAGTTTTGGAGAAAAGAAAATTTTGGGGAGTTTTTATGGAGTGGAAAAACAAGTTAAGTTAAATAGTACATATAAAATATAATCACACCACAAAATAAAAATTCCATAACAATATATATTGTTATAAGCTCCGTGGATTCAATTAATTAATTTAAAAAAATAATATTCACTGTCACTTTCTAGAAACTTTCATTTACATCAAATATTTCCAACAGCTGATTCTAATATTATTTACATCGAAGTCATAACAACAAAATAAGCTGAAAGCACCAAACTCACTACCTCTACTGAAATTAATCTGGCTTTATATATGGTCTAAAAAATTTTCTGGTATTTCTACCTTTGTTCGGTCAGCGTCTAGATTCACAGTTTTTTGTTCTCATCCGAACTTTCTAGTTCTTCTTTTTTTTTTACTATCCCAGCGATTGATATTTAATTGAGATATATAATGCTTTACGTTGTTTTCGCTTGGGACGGATTGGGATAAATGTTATAATACAGCCCTCCCTTTAATTCTGGTCGTCCCGATCAGAAACATACCCTCCATGGTAGGGACCGAGTCGATTTAAATGGACCACCACCTTCAACTTAGCCCTGGGGTTTCGACGGATACGGTAGACGACGCCATTAGTCCTCATGACCACCTCATATGGACCATGCCAGGCGGGTGTAAGTTTTCGAGATTTACTCTTGCTCCGTTGGTGGTTGTACAGCCAAAAGCCAAATCGCAGGGTAATCGCATCTCTTTTCCGAATAGGACCCTGACTGGAGTCAAGCTTGTACTATTATGTACAGCTGATCGATATACCAACAGGAATAGGGGAATATGCTCATCCCAATCACGCTGGTTATTGCTGAGGCCCTTGGATAGGTGTTGTTCCAAGGTGCTGTTGAATATTTCCACCATTTCGTCTGAGTGTGTGTGCAATGCTGTTGTTCTCGTTTTCCTGATCCCCAACATCGTGCAGACTTCTGGAATACATTCGATTGGAAGTTACGACCCTGGTCTGAAAGTAGTTTCATCGGGACGCCAGAGCTGAATCTGCTGAATAGTTGTTCCACTAGCACCGTCTCTACCGTGGTTGCCTCTTGATTGGGTATCGCATAAGCCTCAGGCGATTTGCTGAAGTAATTCATTGCGACCAGAATGTATTTGTTCTCTCTCTCTCAGACTCGGGAAAGGGCAGACGACATCGGTGGCAATTCTCCCAAATGAGACGCCTTCAGTTGTCTGAATGATGTTTCGCAATCCTGATTCCAATGAAAGGTCTCTTTGTCAGTGGTCTGCCGAGGTAGAGGGGCGGCAATGGTGAGAAATCCCTCAAAAAATCGCCTGTAGTAAGAACAGAGACCCAAGAAGCTTCGGAGTTCATGTTTGTCTCTTGGGACTAGCCAATCACGAATGGCTTCTATCTTGTCCTCGTTGGTGCGGATTCCTGACTCGGAAACGACGAAGCCAAAAAACTCTACTTCTTTTTGTAAATGGAACACTTTTTCGGGTTGAGTCTCAGGTTGGCTGATTACCAAGTTTAAAATCGTCCTCAATATCCGCTACCAGAATCCTATGTCGGATTCTGTTGTCCCCCATCTGCAGTACTATATCTGCCTCACCCTGTATTGACATGGACTCGCCGCTGACTGTTCTGAGCTGGACGTTGTTAGTAACTGGCCGGATTTCCGATGCCTTCAAAACTCTGGACTTGGTAATGGACACAGCGGCGCCGGTGTCGATGGTTGTGGTAATTGCTAGGCCATTGATGGTGCCCCTGATGAGTAGGCTGTTGCTATCTCGGCAACATCCCCGGATGGATAACGTTTTGGGGGATGGTGGAGATTTAGTCAGTATTCGCCCTTTTAAGCTGACTGGAGTTTTCCCTGGTTAGTAAGGTCAGTTTGTTGGCTAGCCCTAGTTGGTGATCGTTCCGGTAGTCTTCACTCTACAGTCACGTGGAAAGTGTTCTGTCCGTCCACAGCGGTAACATGCCCCTCTGGTGCCAGTTCTTTGTTCTAATAGTTTGTTCAGACCAGCCAGCAGCGCTTGACATGGTGACTTTGACTCTTCCTGGTTAAAGGAAACTGCTCGGCTTGCACATTTTCATGACGGGCTCTACTTCCATCGCCCGAAGTAAAGCTTCATTACTTCTCTTCCTGTGTGACCAATTGAACTTTAGTTTCCTTTGGCAGGTTTGGGTAGGACAAGTGCACTAAACGTCTAACCTCTGCGTCGAATTATTGAAGGCTCTCTCCGGATTTTTGCATTTTTCCACTTAGTTGCACCTGGTATACTTGGCTCAAAAACTGAATGTCGTATCTTTTGTCCAGGATGGCAATGATCTTGTCAAAATTGCCTTATTCATCGACTGGAATGCTTTGGAGGGGTTCTAAGGCCAGACCTCCTAAGGAAATTACAAGAGAGGTAGATTTTTCTTGGTTATCTCATCCAATAGCTGTAAACACTGCTTCAAATTGCCGTTTATACATGGGCCAAGTTGAACTGCCATCAAATGTGGGTGGTTTACTGAACCTTTGGTTCACGGTTTGCTGGGATTTCACTCTCTGCAAATCTTGTTGTAATTGTTTAATTTCGGTTGCCACTTTGTTTTGGATGACACTGATTTTATCTTGTACCTCACTTTGTACCCTGTTTTTAAGGGAACTGATTTAAAATTTCACCTGGCTCTGGATGGAATCAATGTGATCTACTTTCTAGAAACTTTTATTTACATCAAATATTTCCAACAGCTGATTTTAATATTACTTTCATGGAAATTATAACAACAAAATTAATATGGCTTTATATATCGTATGAGGAATTTTCTGATATTTCTACCTTTGTTCTAGCAAATTCACAGTGTTTTTCCCTTCCGAACCATCTAGTTCTTATTTTTTTTACTATCCCAGCGATCGATGTTTAATTGAGAAGAATAATGCTTTACGTTGTTTTCGCCAGGGATGGATTGGGATAAATTTTATAATATATATATATATATATATATATATATATATATATATATATATATATATATATATATATATATTATATCTTCACAAACACAAATGCTTTTTTAAAAAATTATTTTTATTTAAAACACAAATTAAATATTTTTACTTGAAAGTTACGTTAAACAATAAAAATGAAATAAATTAAAGCGATACACTTAATGACGCTAACAGCCTTCGCATGTGCATTTATAAGCTATGTCTTGCGTTGTCAGCAGTCAGCAGTTTTACACGTGCGTTGGGCATTTGCGTATTTCCTGGGAATTGCTATATCGTGTAATATGACACCATGTGAACGACTCATTTGACCGGTTACACGGTGTTGTCATATGAATATTGTATGTATTGTTTACGACGTATATAACAACTCCCCTCACAAAGAAAAAGTTGCTGTTTACAGAAACTTTTCTGAAAACAGAATTTGTAAATATAATAAAGTATAAGGGTTGCATAAATGTCATTTGTAAAAAGCAAAAATGAATAAAATTGCGTCAATTGTATAAATGTATAAAATAAAAATATAGTTAGCATTAAGGTCCTTAAAAATAAAACCTAAAATAATACTTTTTAGCGATAAATAGGTTTTACAAAACAATTTTTGAAATTATTTTGGGGTACTTAACTCGATGTTTTCATTTTCGTTCTGTCGGAGGTTCGGTCTCAATCTTGGCAACAATTTTGAAATTCTGGTTGTGGGTGATGGACTTTCGCTGGTTGTATTGTGTTTACTCCAAAGCGTTTGTAGGACAAATACAGCGACAATTATTATAATGGAAAATATTGTCAAGTAGGTGAACCAAGAAATGTTCTTTTTGGCGAATGGCTGATTTATTAATTCGTCTAGGTCCTTTGAATAGTCGTTGAGTTTGTGGTTTGCGACGTTTAACTCCTCGAAATTGAATTCATAGAGCTTCAAACGTTTGAGTTCGGGAACGACATTTTTTTCTGGTATGGTATCGTAGCAGTTAAAAGGGATAAAAACTGGTTGATAGTTGTCAAGGGTGTAGCTGCTTTTTGTGGCTTCTGCTTCGATTTTGGTTATCCCAATGAAGGCACTGCAATCTTTCTGAAGTTTTAATAAAGAGTTAATAATGAGTGTTAAGGGTTTTGTATTGATGTCGGTACAGGAGATGGTAATACTGAGAGGCTCGGTAACCATAATTAACCACACGTTGGTTTCGAGTTTTTGAATGTGGTACCCTTGAGCAGAAATCACGGCCTGTGACAACTGTCCGGCACTTTTTCGAAATTTCTTAAAAGTTGGGCCTCGCACAAAGCATGTGAGTCTATCGGATAGGCATAGAGTTCGGAACACAATTTATTTTGATTGTTCAACGGTTTGCACGCACTAAGGTCTTTTATCGAAATATACAGTAAGGAATCGTCGTTTTTTACTATATATTTATTAGTGAATGAAAGTACATGGTATAACCTAGTTCTATCATCATAGATTGGGATTGGGTATAAGCGGAGAGCAGTGAATAATTGCTGTTCAATAAGAGGAATTCTGAGTATAAATGCAAGGTCGGAATCTGTTTGAAAAAAGCTTCTAATTCTGTAATTTCTAAGTATCGTGCAATACTTGAATATTTGACGGGCAAAGGTAAATTATTTTTCACGAGATTCTGTGATATTTCCTGTAAGGCGGCAATGAAATGTTCGGGAGTTAAAATTGAAGTATGGATAATTTTTAGACGGGCAAAAGTTATGGAATTAAGAACATGATTTAAGTTGTATTCTAGAAAGAGATAATTTTCCATTAGTGTTTCCGTCATTTCTTGAAATGAAAGTTTTGTTTCCACGTACGCCATTTTGTCGTTACTTTACGAATCATATTTTCCCTTTTTCGAATATTTTCGTTCGTTAAATATTTTTTCGTCGATTTGAATGTGTTGAATAGTCTCGTTAAAGTTCTTTATAACTGAAGTGGTTACACTGATTTGGTTTTTCAAAAGGTTTTCGATCTGCAGTTGTCCTTTGTTTAAACTATTTATACTGTTGGTGAAGTACTCGCCGTCGGCGGCATCTAAGTTATCAGTTATGGCTTTGAAAATTGATCCGGTGCCATCGATTAGTCCACGTTTGTACCTTCGGGTGTCCATGTGGATTTCAGTGAATTTGTTTTGAGATTTGGTTAAGTAAGTTGATGTGTGATTGAACGTCAGCACGGAATACGTTGGTTGGGTGGACGTTAGTTTTTAGTGATAAAGTTAGGGCATCGAGAATTCTGTGGTTGGTAGCGAAAGCTTGTTCTAGAGCGGAGAGATTTCTATAAACTCTTCGTCCATTTGTGATTTGACACGGCTATACGTGATTCTTGATGATACTTAATCCCTATGGTGTTATTGATTGGTTTTATTTCAAATTGGGATGCTGCCGATTCGAACAGCAGGATGACACTGTAAAGAAATTAGTCTTCTGTGAAAGGTTTCATACGGTCAAAGTTTACTTTGGTTTTTTGGTTAGTACGAGAATTTAGTAAAGTAGCTGAGTTTATATGTAGTTCTACTATTTGAAAGGGGCCATTAAATTTGTTTAGTAGTTTATCTTTGAACTGAAATTTGCATACGTAAACCTTGTCACCTTCTTGATAATTTGCGGTTTTGTTCGAAACATGTTTATCGAATCGAATTTTGGCTTTCTGTTTTTGAGTACCGGTTCTTTCGCCTGCTATTTTGTAGTACTGTGAAAAACGGTTATTTAAGTCTCTGATGTATTTAGTAATCAAGTCTTTTTTCTTATAGAGGGTTTCAGGGGGTCGGCTAGACGTGTGCCCGAAAACGAGTTCATAGGGTGTAAACCCATGAGTTTTGTTAGCGGAGTTGTTGTAGGTAATAATTGCGTATGGCAGGATATTAAAGGGGTGTTCGTCAGGGTGCTCGGCCTTATGAATACGGATCATATCTAACAAATTTGAATGAAAACGCTCTAGTGAGCTGTTAGATTGGGGGTGTCCTACACCAGAGTAGGAAAGCTTGATATCGAACAATTTGCAAAGGTCTTTAAAGAGTGCATTGTCGAATTCACGACCGTAGTCGCAGTGTATTCTCAGAGGCGTTCCGAAGTGTTGGAAAAACACCAAGAGTGTAATGACGACAGTTTTAACGGACTTGTCGGTAATCGGGTAGGCCTGGGAATATTTAGTTAATTCGTCTCGGATAGTGCAAGCGTAATTTCTGCTAGGAACTTCGAGAATGTCGATGTTTATTCTTTCGAAAGGGGTTCAGGGGGTTTCTGTTACTACTAATGGATTGTCAAGGTTTTTACGGAAAGCTTTAGTTGTCTGACAGATTTGACAGTTTCTAATGAAGTCTTTTGTAATTCCTTGCCAGTTATACTTTTCTTTAATTCGTCTAATGGTTTCGTTGATCCCTCTGTTTATGTTGTTTTTACCGTTATGGAATTGATCTAGTATTATTGGTACTTGATCTCTTCCTACTGTTTTTGTTATATTCTGACAGACTTTCCACTTTATGTCTGGTAGGTCTAAGTTATTTTCAAGGCAGTATAGTTCAGAGTCAGTTAAAAGGTCTTTGCTCTTGTGAATTGAGGCAAATAATACCTCGTTCACAGTGTCGAAATCAGTTGGTAAGGGAGTAATGTAATATCGTCTTTTTCGAACGCTTTTACTATTGAAAATATTGATTTTGAATTGCTCGAAGTCGGCGTTCTCATCGAAGATATCCTCAAGAATTTGGTTATGAAAATCTTTTAAATTGCCGGATTGAAAGAAAACTAAGATATTTTTGTTTTCTCTATCAAGGAGTTGACAGTTGGAGTACTGAATTTTACTATAGTCGATAAGTGAGACGGTCATATATCGTTCTACGAATGTCCTAAATTCTGGAAATATTGAATTGTCCTCGTCATCGGATTCAAGTTGTTCTGTCTTCGTTTTCGTTTAAGGGAGTTATCGTGAAGTGTTGGAGTTTGGTGTTTGATTGGAAAGTCATACATTCATCAAAATGGTTGATTCGAATGCGTGAAAGGGCGTCTGCGTTCTTATTTACTTTTCCCGATTTGTATATAATTTCATAATCGTACTCCTCGAGTTTGAAGCGCCATCTGGCAAGTCGACTATCTGGATCTTTAATAGAAAAGAACACGTTAACGGGCGGTGATCGGTCAGAAGTTTAAACTTTCGTCCAAAACGTATTGGCCTGAAGTGTTTAACGGCCCAAACAATAGCCAGAAGATAACGCTCTATAGTGGAGTATCGGGTCTCAGCTTTGCAAAGGGTCCTAGATGCGTACCCAATTGGCAGATATTTGGTCCCTGTGAAAGCACAGCGCCGATTGCAAATGTGCTAGCATCTATTGTCAAAATAAAGGGCTCATTGAATTCGGGGTAAATTGAAATTGGTGTTGAAGTGGGCGCTTGCTTTAATTCATTGAAAGAATTAACGCATTCAGAACTGAAATAGAATGAAATATCTTTTTGGAGCAATTTTGTGAGTGGTTTTGAAATTTTAGCAAAATTGGGTATGAATCGACGATAATACCCGGCTAATCGCAGAAATGATTTGATATCGTTTTGATTTTGGGGCTGAGGAAATTTCAGTATACATTCTACCTTTTATGGATTCGGTTTAATTCCATCTTTGGGAAGCAGATGTCCGAGATAGGCAACTTCTTTGCGAACAAATTCGCACTTGTATGGTTGGATTTTGAGGTTTGCCTTTCGTAGGCATTTAAAAACATCAGTAAGACCAGATAAATGTTCGTTGATAGTGGGAGAGTATGCTATTATGTCGTCCACGACGAGACAACGTTCGTTTTGAATTCCTAAACGAATGTTGTCCATAACCCTCTGGAATGTTGAAGGGGCATTTTTTAGACCAAAGGGCATCCTTACGAATTCGTAGTGCCCATTCTCAACGGTAAACGCTGTTTTGGAAATGTCTTTTGGGTCAATCTCAATCTGATGGAATCCTGAGGCGAGGTCAAGTCTTGTGAAATATTGGCATTTGCCAAGTTGATCTAATAAGTCCGAAATGTTAGGGATATTTGTCATCGACCGTTAGTTCGTTGAGTTTCCGATAGTCAACTACAACGCGCCATTTTTGCTTTCTTGAAGCGTCCAGTTTTTTCGGTACTACCCATAAAGGGGAGGACCAGGGCGAGTTTAAATGGCGTATAATACCTTCGTCTAACATTTTCGTTACCTGGGATTTAACTTCCTCTTTATGTATCTGAGGGTAGCAATAAGATTTCGTGAAAACTGGTCTAGAGTTGTTAGTTTCGATGGTAGGTTTAATCTCGTTGGTGAATGACATATTGTCTCCTTCGAGATAAAATATGTCAGAGTAGTCAAGACATAGTTGCGATATTAAGTCGGATTCTTCTTCATTTAAGTGGTCAAGTCGAAGTTGATTAAAAATTTGCTCTTGTTCTAGTATGTTGTTGTCTGTTGGTTGGGTTTGTGAAATAGAATTCACCCTAAACTGTAAAGGATCAAGTTTAATGTCAGTGAAATTTATAGTTTTAGGGATGGCATTTGCATTTAATACGGATGTCAGAAATTGGCCATTACTATCAACTTTTACTAGAGCATTCGGGAGATGGACTTTTTCAATTTCTATGCCTGTTAATAAGGCGTCTGTATCTCTAAGGTTGCAAGTAAGTTTACAGATTTGCTCTGTACGTGGTTGAATAGAAATTGTGTTGACGGGGTTACATGAAAATTTTTTGGGGATTACTGATTAAATCGTCTGTTACTTTATACAAGGGAAGTGTTTTGAAATTGGTTACTAGCTGCTTCTTTTCGAAATCAACGATGCAATTATAATGTTCCAGGAAATCGGAACCTAACAATCCATCGAACTCGATATCGATATTGCAAATGTAAACCTTATGAGGATCATTTATATTAAACGGGACGAGAGTCGATTCGTTGATATAAATTTTCTCTTATTTTGTCTGTTCATTGGGTTTTCTCTCCTCCAAATTTTTTCCTGCAACAGATAAGTATTTAAAAATTGTATATGTAGAACAAAATGTAGTAAGGCAATTTCTTTAAATTTTATTTTCATTGTTGACAATTTTAGGTCATAGGCTTGACGGCCTGACCGTGGTTGATTTTTTGTCACAGACTGCGACTTTTTAAGATTCGATTTAATTTTCATATAGTACCAGGTAGGTAAGTTATTATAATCATTAAACTACATTGTCACACATAATTGTAGCAAATCTATATATACAAAAAGATCCCGTATTTTTTTTCTTTAAAGCAGTTTGAGTTTTTCATAAACAAGAACAATATACAGGGTGTAAATAGTTTGAGTGCATATATTTTAGGTGGAGGTAGTATACACCAAATTAAACAAAAAACTCTTATACCACTATGGTCAGTAGGCCTTAATAACCACGAAAATCCCTAAAACATATTAAGTAAATTATTGTCAATCCGGCAACGTCGCTCGCGTTCGAAGCAGATTCACTCTTAGCGCGAATAATAAAGGAATGACTACGCCGACAAAAAAAGTAAACACCTGTGTTTTTGTATTGACTGATGACATTGACCTTAGAATCAAATAAAAATGTATGAAATATTTTGTCGAAAATATTTACGTTTTTAATACAAGGTAATGCAATTAGAATTTGTATTTGGCGGTTTCTTTTATGCAATTATACAAAGTTGGGTAAATACATATGATATTCAACTCAAGAGATCTGTAAATGTAGTTTTTTACCAGTTAAATTATTCGAAGAGTCATTATTACTGATTTATTTAATATTATTTATATTAGACAAGTAAATATGTAATCCTACTTACCGAATTTATTATAATGATAGAACTGAGTTAAAACAACGGTTTATTCACAGCAAATGTTCAAAATGCCCACCATTACTATCGACACAAGCACGACACCGTTTAATCCAATTTTCACGTATGCGAGAAAAAATTCCTGGAATATTTCGGATTTCGTCAGCAGCGTCAAAAATGCGTTGTCTAAGGTCATTGTCGTCAATAATTGGAGTCGTGTAAATTGTCGATGTTTTCTGAGGAACAAACGACAGAAATTGAGTCTTGTTGAAAATCATCAATTGAAAGCCCTTGAACCCGCTGCATGTGATATGGTCGATATGGATAGAGCAATTGTTCCCGTAATGTTCTATGAACAACAGTGTGAGAAATTTGCAGCTCAGTTCCAATACTCCGTGTGCTACGATATGGGTTGATGTCGATAAGGTCTAGTTTTTGATCCTCAGCAGCTAAGATACGATTATGTCGCTGTGGTCCGCGATTGTTTATTTGTGGTATTACACTACCTGTTTCCAGAAGCCTCTGCGAAATAGCTACGAATGTCCTAGCATTGGGCAGGCGTCTGTTTGGAAACCTTTCCCTGTATAAGATTCTTGCTATTCTGCAATTACATCTGCTTTCCCCATAAATTAAGAGCATGTCATGTCTTTCCCTAATTGTATAATCGGCCATTATTTATCACAAATAAATACTGTCGCACTATTCTTAATTTTCGAACTTACACACTAATCACAACCGATTTTATTTATTTAAAAAATATATTAAATGGAAAGCAAACCACCAAGTCTACATCAAATAGATATCATTCAAATCACTTTATCGTTTATCTATTCTTATTTACAAGAATCGAAATCGCAAAAAACAATCGTAACTCTCAGTCGCCGTTAAAGTAAAAAATGTAAGTAAGTTGGTCTGTGTGCCACGTTGCCATATCTATTCGGAGAAACTTACACTAAATTATAAAAGCATATTTCGAGTTTAAATAATCAATTTTATTTTTTAATGTGGCTATTAAAGATGTATAAGCTATTAAGTATTTACATATTTAGATTTACCGACATTTTGAAATCGAAATTATTGTATTATTCACTGTAGCAAGGGCTATATAAAATCTAACTTTATGTGTTTTTTTTTGGCAAAACTATAGTTTATTTTAGAAAATGTTATAAAGCTTTTTGATTTGTTTTTGCCTGAAGTATTGTTCTTCAAAATCTTTGCACTCAAACCGTTTACACCCTGTATATGGTCTGCCTTTATAATTTTTCATTGTTGTGTTGAATTCAAGTTACCGTTCTAGTTCTCTTTATCTTTTTTTACGAAATTGCCTTACTACACTTTGCTCTACATATACAATTTTTAAATACTTATCTGTTACAGGAAAAAATTTGGAGGAGAGAAAACTCAATGAACAGACAAAATAATTCAAGACCTCCTCAACAATCTTTTCGAAATTACTTATGAATTTTCTCGTTAGTTATTCCCTGGATGACGACATTTTCTTGGAATCTTTCCCTGAAGCGTTTGAAAGTTTTTGGCTTAAAAATAGAGAGTCCTGCACCGGTGTCCACAAGAAATTTGTAGGTTTTGGATGCATCGGTGATGTAACACAAGTTCTTAGAGTTTACGGACAAGAGGGGTCTTACAGAAATCTCTGTTCGGGGATGTTCAGATTGGGGTCGAAGCTGTCTAAATTCAAGGTTTGAATGTGTGATTGAAGGTTTCACATTTCCGGGGGTTCTGTTTAAGGGGTAGGCCCTGAAAATTTGTCGGAGAAATTTCGTCATAGTTTTCAAAGTAATTTTCGCTATCGAAGTCTGTTCTAAAGTAATCGTTAAAGTCATTCTGGGAATTGTCGTAGGAACAATAATCGTTATAGTCGAAATCTGTGTATTGGTACTGGTTGTGTGTTGGGTTCGAATAATTCTGTTCACTTCTATGATTTTCGAGCTCATGATTATTTATGTGATGAGAACGTTGTTGGCAGTAGAAATTAGGGTTCGGTTTAAATTGGTCCGTATTTAGGGGTTGATTACTTGTTGATGGGCGTTGTTGCTGGAAATTCCTTTTGGGTGGAAAGTTTGTTTGACGAGGTTGCTGGTAATTTTGTTGGTTGAAATGTTGGGCGAATGGAAGGCGAGGTCTTTGAAAATGTTGCCCAAAACTAGTGATGCATTCATTAACTGAATGGCCCATTCCGTTACAGAATGTACATTGTTTTGGAGGTGGCAATTAATTGGGTCTTCTGAAGGTCGGAGTTGTATTTTTGAAGTTAGAAAATTTTTCGGTTTCGAGATGATTTAATTGAATTTCTCTTTAAATTCTAGAAATCGCGATTAAGATATCTCTTGGGTCACTTGCTCGAATTAACTGTCCCATTTTTGGCTCTAGGCCTGTAAGCAGGCTATTTAGTGCCATGGGTTCAATAAAATCTATTTGGGAAGTTATATTTTGTTTTGTGACTGCGGCCAACATTTTTGCCTGGTGGGTCTGAATTCTGGTTGAGAAAGTTAAGGGTGATTCGGATGGTAATTGTTTAATTCGTTGGAGATCCTGAATGAGTGCCGATAGGTCTCGAGGGTCTCCGAAGTGGTTTTCGAGAAGAGTAATGATTTCAGTCATCAGATTAGTGTTTCGTGAATTTACTAATTCCGCTGCCCTGCCACAGAGTTTATTTTTTATGTGAAGTATACGTAGGACCTGTTGGTTATCGGTCGCCATACTGTGGGCGGTTTTACATGATGTGATAAAAGTATTTAAAAAGATGGAGTTACCTTCGTACTCCAGTACTATCGCAAAAATCTCTGAAATTTTTTAGGACTCCACAGTTGGAGTGGCTGCACCTTGCCTTGTAGTGGTCATGTTGTTTAAAAATGAAGTATTTGCACAATATTAAGAGTCGAAATCAGATTATATTGTCAAATTGACTATGAACATAAATAAATATTAAAATAATTAGATCAGGTTTTTATAAGTTGTCGTTCAAAATAATGGTATAAATTTAATATGTAATTATCAATATGTACATAAATGGATCAAAAAAATTTCTTACCTTGCACTTTTACTCAAAATAAATGAACAATGTATTAAAGGTAGTGATGTAATATGTTTAAAATATTTAAGGAATATTAATGGATGTATCTTTGATGATAGAAATGGTGTTGTCATATTAATATTCTAAATATTGTTTACGACGAAGTTATTCCATCGACTAGCAATAGTTCCCAAGCTGAGTCAGCATAACACGTGTCGTCTCCAGTTACCCGCAGACGAACATCCGTGAGAACTGCAAGCGCTGCGACACCTTAGTCAGCGTTCTTAGTTTATAAATTATACTTTTCATTGTAACATCATTCATTATTACTTACAGATTTGTCTAGTTTAGTTTAACACTCTTTTTGTCTTTTAATTGTTATATAAAGTTTTATTATTATTTTCATTGTTATTTTCAAGTTTTATATTAATTATGTAACTTTAAATAAAATCTTTTTTTAAAGGAGAAATTTTGAAAGTGTGATATAACATATATATATATATATATATATATATATATATATATATATATATATATATTGTAATGGATTTAAACAGACAAGAGGTAATACAAAAGTTTAGTAATTTGAATAAGTAAATGATTGGGGAAATGTAAATAAAATTCATACATATCTAAATCTAGGATTTGCAGAAATCATAACAGATAAAGTTAACCTAAAAATATAAACTATGTAAAAAGAATATTTCAAAAGCAAATTGTTGAAAGGATAAAAAGTGGCATATAAAGATAGATAATCTATCATACATATTGTAATAGAATTTGGATACTTACATAAAAAAAATCTAGGCAGGGAGTTACATTTAAGTCAAACAGCAAAAAGGTTAAATTCACTTATGAAAATCACAGTATAGTTTGTAAAACAAGTATAGATCACATATTAGGCAATGACAACACTGAATATAACACATTTTAGATTAAAATTAAGTTTTAAATACATAAATTTGTTAAAAACTTAGAGAATTGAAATGTCAGAATTGTAAAAACCGTTAAAAATTTGAAGGAATGATGGAACAGCAAAGAGATTTATACCGTTAGAAAGAGCTTAGAGCATAGTTTATGAAAATTCAATAGTTCAAAAGATATTAAGTCTTAATTTCAGTAAAAACCAATTTTTTTAAAGTACCTGTTAAATGACTGATGACCAACAGGTTACAAGTGTCAAATCAAAATTTTTGAAAACATGAATTAAGTGATTTAGATAAAATTTATGAGAGTAAACGGTATTGAAATTCAAATTAAAATTTGTTTAGATTTTTGCATATGATTTAGAAGGAACACATTTGGAAAGTAATAAAATAAATAAAAACGGAAATGGAAATGGCAGGTGGCAAAATATATTACATAAATAAAAAATTTGACATTGAAAGGTCCTCTTTGTTTCCCGATCGTCGACCAGAGCAGTTAAAACTTTCGTTCCTGTAAAATTACGTTTCCATGACAACCAGATAAATGATCTGTGATATCATTGAAATAAGTGTTCCATGTCAGTTCTGACAAGAAATTAAGTTTGAAGTTAAAATTTTTGAAGTTTTTGGATCAACAATTTGAAATAAAAAAAAATAAATATTCCATAAAAGGAATTATTTGAAATCCATTGGATGGAGAGATAAAATCAATTTTTGTTGGAAGAATAGAAGTATTGGCACAGCAGTAAACAAATCAATTAAGCAGCAGAATTTAGTTTATAAAAAAAAACAGAAATCAGGAAGTAGTATTCCAAAACCAAAAGTAAGGAAAAGGGAATTCAAGCAAGGCAACTGTGAGTTTTTGAAACATTATTTAATAAACAGATTATTGAAATCTAAAATCAATCAGTGATAGAAATAAAGGTTTTTAAAATTTAGTATAATGAATATTTGTGTTTAGAGGATTGAAATATTTTTGTAACAAATTGATAGAAATTTAATAATATTTAATTACCCAGGAAATTTATTTTGTTGTAAAGGCAATATTATATCAGAATTGTATTGTGGACAATCATTATAAATAAATGGTAATTTGATTGAGAATTTGAAAATTATTTATTAGTCATTTAAAAATCTTAAAAAGAAAAATAAAGTGAAAAATATAATTTCAAAATTTTAAAAAGTGGTAGTGTAACGAAGAAGAAAGAGAGACTTATAAGATAAGTATAGAATTCATTTATTTATTTAATATCTGTAACTTGAACCCAAGCGAAAAGGACCCTGAGATAATCATAAATTTGAAAATTAAATATTACTGTTAGTAATAATATATATATAGTAGTGGAAAAAATTAAAGGATCAAGAAATAATTCCAAATTTTTGGAGTTAAAAAAAAAAGTATTTTAAAGCTTGAAGTTTCTAGTTTTGAGATCTTATGAGAAAAAAAAATTTCAAGCAACGTGTACCGCTCAATCCTAACGAATACCATGACAAAAAAAATTTATTTTTTTTTTTGGTTTTCTTTTTTGGTGTACGAACTTGAATTTTTTTCTTTTCAATCAACCACTACATGGATAGAATAATTTGTTCATTCAGCTTTAAAATTCTGTTTTACAAAGTTCAATACGACCACTTCTCGCTGAGATATCGAACTTTGAGTGGAAAAGGATCTTTTTGTCTTTAACCATCAATACCTCAGCAACCCCCGATCGCACATGAAAATTAAGTAAGGTGTTCTAATCTTGAATAAATTTCCCACAGAAATCAGCTACGGTTTTTTGAAAGTTTTTATTTTTTTTATTCCTTACATTAATTACATTAATCTAGGTAAAAAGCACGTTTGATGGCTTTTGGGATCACCAGCCGCTAAATTGAAAATATTGAGAAAACCAGTAATGTTAAGTGTGCCTTTTACAGTTCAATATGCCAACAAAAACCCCACAATGTTTCGTATAAATCCATCGAGCCGTTTTTTTGTTTTCTTCGATCGAATTTTTGAATACCTTGAAAAGTTGATTTTGATTTTAAATGATCATAACTTTAACAAAATGCAAAAAACTATATTTTTTCTGTTTCTTATACAATATAATTCATAAATCTGTTTAATATTGTAGGAAAACAAAAGAGAAATTAAAAAAAATTTTGGAAAATTTGGAATTTTTTTTTTAACAAATTGGTATTCTTTTTTTAATGACCCAAAGCGTAATCCGTGAAGGTTGCCCGATCGGATTTACGCTTCTTTTGTGTGCGTTTGTGTATTTGAGTGTTTGTGTGTATGTGTATGTATGTTCGTCTGCCCGTTCGTCAGGTATATTAATAACGGGTATTGCCACCCCTGTTCTCAATAACGGCTGCTAAGCGTTCAGTCATATTGATGCAGCGGGCAATCTGAGGTTGAGGGATGGTGTTCCAAATTTGCAGAAGTGCACGCTCTAATGTGGCCAAGTTCTGCACATTTGGATACTCACTGCGCAAACGACGACCCATTATGTCCCAAACATGCTCGATGGGATTGAGGTCTGGACTCATTGGTGGATGCCGCAGCAAAGTGATGTCATGGCGTTCCAAAAAGCGGCTGGTGATGTTGGCTGTGTGTGGGCGTGCGTTATCTTGCATTAGAATAAACTCCCTCTGACGTTGCCGTCTACGCAGTACAATTGGTCGCAAAATTTGGTCAATATAGCGCTGAGCTGTTAAGTTTTCGCGCATAATCACCAGAGGTGTTCTCCAATCTCGCGAAACGCCGCCCCAGACCATGACTGACCCACCACCATACGCGACAGTCGGACGAACAAAGTCCTGGCGAAAACGTTCACCACGACGGCGCCAAACAAGCGGACGTCGGTCGCTCCCATGTAAGTTGAACCTGGATTCGTCAGTGAATAAAACATTTCTCCATTGTCTCAATGTCCAAGCCCGATGTGCGTTGGCATACGCTAAACGTTCTCGGCGATGTCTCGCTGTCAACATGGGTACACGATTAGGATGTCGTGCATTTAACCCATTTTCGCGAAGACGGTTGATGACTGTACGGGAAGAAATGTTTCGTACTTGGTGTCGCTGTTGTACCCGATTTGCAAAATTTCTCGCCACAATGTTCGCACTGATGAAAGGCTCACGTCGAGCGTGTCGGACACGATGGCGTCCTTGTCCAGTACAACGAATGTATTGGTTCGTCTCCCGGTATCGTGCATACGTTTGAGATACGACGGATTGACTAACACCCATCCGGATGGCAACATCACGTTGACTGCAACCTTCTTCGAGCAGAGTAATCAAACGAGCAACCTCTAGCTCTGATAAATACCTTCTAACCATGATCGGAAAGCAACTTGGTTTTTTTTGCAAATTTATGAAATTTTTTGTAACGCAGAAGGAGTGGTTTTGAAAAAACCTGTTTTTTAGCGTTTTAAGAGTTCACGAAAACTAACGATAATAAATTTCTGAAAAGCGTCTAGATCGAGTTCAAAATTCTATTGGGTATATCAACTTTGTTTGAAATTTAATTAAAATTTTAATTCAGTCGAAGTTTTAAAATCAAGAAAATCAATGGAATGCAATAACAGAATAGTGTTATAAATTTTTTGGAGTCATTAAAAAAAATTTCAAAATTTCTTCCATTTTTTTTGGGTCATTAAAAAAGAATACACATTTGTTAAAATTTTTTTTTTTAATTTTCCAAAAATTTTTTTTCCAATTTCTCTATTGTTTTCCCATAATCTTAAACAGATTTATAAATGATATTGTATAAGAAACAGAAAAAATATAGTTTTTTGCATTTTGCTAAAGTTCTGATCATTTAAAATCAAAATCATCAACTTTTCAAGGTTTTCAAAAATTCGATCGAAGAAAACAAAAAAACAGCTCTATGGATTTAAACGAAACTTTGTACGGTTTTTGTTGGCATATTGAACTGTAAAAGGCACACTTAACATTACTGGTTTTCTTGATATTTCCAATTTAGTGCCTGATGATCCCAAAAGCCAACAAAAGTGCTTATTTTCTTGATTTTTCAAATTAATGTAAAAAATAAAAAAATTTTTTTTTCAAAAAACCGTTGCTGATTTTTATGGAGTGTTTGTTCAAGATTTCAGAACCTTTCTTACTCTTCTTGTGCGATCAACGGTTGCTGAGATATTGATGGTTAAACACAAAAAGATCCTTTTCCATTCAAAGTTCGATATCTTAGCGACAACTGGTCGTATTGAACTTTTCAAAAAAACAATTTAAAGCTGAATAAACAACTTATCCGATCAATAGAGTGATTTATTTCGAAAAAATTTTACATGTTCATAGACCAAAAAAGAACATAGAAAAAATTTTGAAAAAAAAATTCTTATGGTATTCGTTAGGATTGAGCGATACACGTTTGCTTGAAAAAATTTTTCATCATCAGGTCTCAAAACCAGAAACTTCAAGCTTTAAAATACTTTTTTTTTTAAAGTCCGGTGACCATCTTCAGGCGAAAACCAGACACTTGAATAACGTCAAAAAATTTGGAATTATTTTCTGATCCTTTAATTTTTTCCACTAGTGTATATATATATATATATATATATATATATATATATATATATATATATATATTATAATGAATTTAATTATTATGATGCCCTTTGTAATGATTTTTAATTAATTATCTATTGAGTTTTTTTAAAATGAATTAAATGCTTTGATATTAAATTATAATTTTACTTTAAATTCATTTAGCAAACATTAACATTTTTAAATTACATATTTTCTTGAATCTTTTAAAACTAAACACATTTTTCAAACATTAGTTATTGCTGAACAATTATTTCAATGCAAATTTCTATTAATACTAGTGTTCAGAAATGTGGAGTTTTCTAACATCAAAATTTACCCATATTACTTATTTTATATATTATATACACCTAACTACTAAATCATGAAATATCAAACAATAACCTTATTAAATAGTCAAACATATGTACAACAATTCAATTAAGACATATTCATCTTTGTTTTTATTTTTGAAACAGTTTTGTAGTAAATACCTTTTATCACTTTTTAAAGCGTCCAGCTGAAAAACTGTCTTCTCTTCTTTGGGTTGTGTTCTGTTACTCCAAGGCTCCCCTACTGTATTATTGGTAAAAATCTTTTATAGTTTGGTCTTTTTCCTCTGCAATTTTTTTATTGTGTTGTACTTGTAGTCATTCTCTTCTCCATGTTCATCCTTTTTACTAATGAACTTTTATTTTACATATGTATTTGCAGTATTTAATTGTCTTTGTTCCATTTTATTATGAACTTTCCTTGTATATCTCCAACTTGAGATTATTTGTCACATGATTAGTTCGGCTTCGTTTACTTTCGGTTTTGAAATGTCACTTTCACTTTCAGTTAATTCAATATGGCAATTTATTCCCACAAAGTCTTGGCACTTTTGTTTAAATACACAATTTTATACTTTACTTGATGAATTTAAATAAATGTAGGTCCATGTGCATTGCAGCAGTGACGGATAAAGACTGGAAAATTGTCAAAAGATGACAGGTAATTTACAGAAATCCGTAAAACATCTGAATCTTTATGACAATTAATTCATATTGACATAATTAATGAAACAATTTTTTAAATTAAACCCTTTTTATTTTGTATCATTAAAATCTTGGAAAAATACTGGTTTTATTCATATATAAAACTTGCGATACAATTCAGTTTTAGTTTTGTATTTTGCAATTGAAATTCTGTTATATTTTCTTTTGAAATTGAATATTTTTCTCTAACATGATTTTCCTGGATATTTTCCTCATGAAATGTATTCTTTAAACTTTCTTGTCCTTTTTGATGTACTTTAACACTTTTGAAATCTTTTTATTTAGTTCTGGACTCTAAATGAAATTCTAACCGTTGATACCTTTATTTATTTTCATCAAAATTTAAGTTTATTGAACTGTTCTTGACCTATTCTTGTTTACATTATACTATTTGAGTCTATGCACGTATTTTTAACTAGTTTCCTTTCTCTTTGCTGTTATATGGTTACAATTTTTTAATACCTGATAACCGTTTTACTCAAACATGTACTTTTTCATGTTCTACCCCCTTAATCTTTATCAATTTAACTATAACTCGTTTTATCTGATCAATTTGTTGCCTACTTTTAGAATTTTATATATTTTTCTCCAGTTATGTGATGATTTTCTGTTTTGCCCTTGACTTTTTTATACCTCAAAATTAGCTTTAATTCCTGTTTAAATTAGATTCTAATATGAGTTTGCATTTTTAGCTACTATGAATGTGATATGAAGATGTGGTTTTACTATGCCATGGAAACTTTTCACTGATTTACTTGATGCTAATGAATGTTGGAACTGCTCGTTTTGGACTTTAGCACTCAATTGTAAGTATATCTTATATTTTTCCCTCTAGATCTATGATATTTAGGGTTTTTACAATATATTTATTCATATACACCATCACAATGACATGTTTCCCTTGTGAACAAACATGCCCGCTTTGCTATTCCAAATACCCTAAATTTCATGTCTGGTTATACAATATTGGCAGTTAAATTTTGATTCTTGGAACCTATGTTATTACACTCACACTTTATTTCTTTACAATATATTTGTTTTTAACAAGGCACTGCCTAATGAACACCTATTTTGTTTACCAGAACCAACGATACAAACAACTGGAAGGAGCTCCAATGGGATCACCACTCTCACCAGTAATAGCGAACCTTTTTATGGAGAACTTTGAGGAGTTGGCACTAAGAACAGCAGGTCTTAAACCTAGTTTATGGTTGTGATATATGAGGCCAAATCACAAATGTATCATACATTTGTGATTTGGCCTCATGGGAGAGAACAACTCAACACATTTCTGATGGCATCCATCACAAGATAAAATTTACCGTGGAGGTCGAAGCCAACAATCAACTGCCATTCCTTGATGTTCTCATAAATAGGAAGGAGGACGAAATCCTTGGCCATACAATATATAGGAAAGCAACTCACACCAACAGATACCTTCATGCTAATTCTCATCAGCACCCAGCCCAACTACAAGCCGTCGTCAACACTTTAGTAACCAGATCACAAAGACTAGCTGACCAGGATTACATCAAACAGGAAATTGACAGTTAAAAAAACAGCCCTGAGACCAAACGGATTTACAGATCAAAATATACAAAGAGCCCTAAAGTCAAAACCGAGACAACAGACGAGGAGCATGAGACACCAATAATAACCACGGACAGTATTGCAAGAATTCTACGGAGACACATTATCGATACTATTTGCAATACAGATAGAAAAATAACAACGGTGTTGAGGACTCCCAAGACGAGGATCCTTTTAGAACAACAGGGAGTGTACGAGATTCCATGTGCAGACTGTCATAAAATCTATGTGGGCCAAATTAACAGAAGAATTCAAGGTAGAGGTGATGAACACCAAAACGCCATAAGAAGGCAGGAAAAAACAACATCAATTGCGGAACACGCCACCACGACGTCACACCGAATAGACTTAAAGAACACCAGAGTACTGACAAATATAGAATACCCGAAATCAACACTCGTAAGAGAGGCAATTGAAATAGCGAAGAGGCCTCACAGTCTAAACGCACCCAATGAAATTCAGATATTATCGAATTGTTGAAAAATTCTATTAAATACCGTATCGGCCCGGACCCGGCCTATAACAACTCAACAGGAAATAAACAATCAGCAAGCGGGAGGCGTGGCCACTGAGCGCCAAGGGCCAATCACACTCAGCCGAGACTATATAACAGCGCGCGCGCTCCTGAAAATCTTAGTATTCGAGTAACTATAAGCGAAAGCAGAAGGCTACGAGAATTATGCGAACCGACCTGAAGAGGTCATTTAATAGTTATTAACTACGCGGATGAATTCCTGAACCAATTTAACACACACACACACACACACACACACACACACACATCCCGGGGTGGTTGTTGGTCCACTACCGGGCGCCTCCCCAGGTGGCGGATAGGGGAACGCTCTTCAGCAATGGGGAGTACTGAGGATTTCCTCAGGGCGGACCAAAATCAGATAGGGGAAGGAACCCCGAAAATAAACCATTTATGGATATGGGTCATAAGGTGAACTTAATACCCCAGGTGGGTACCTCTGCAGAGGATAATCCCGCCACCGGTTCCGATCGAGTGAAAGCCTCGGTGGCCGGTGCACGCTCCACGGATTCTGGGGGGAGCGAATTATCACTGGTTCCGTCACATAGTGACAAGAAGAAGAACACTAGTAATGGTACAACATCCACCATTAAAACTAGAGCTGGCAGCAAGACACTATCCAGCCAAGTCCTCCAAAAGGCGAATAGTGGAGTTGACGTCCAAGAAAGAGCAACAAATTAGGAGCAAAGATCGATGAGCTCTTGAGGTTCATTGGGCCTAGGCACAATGTACATCATGAGATCAAGAAACTGGCACACGCCATTAAGTCAGAATATGACAAATATCAGACGTCAACGACGCGGCCACCTCCTGTAGCGAAACCTGCTACAACACAGACATCGCCATTAAAGTTGTCAAACACTCAGACACAAGGTGAAAAGCAAAAGGAGGTCCCAAAAGCGGCTGCCTCAAAAGCAGCTAACTCATAACCGGCTGCATCAACACCGGCGGCCCCAAAGCAGGCGGCTTCAATAAAAGTAGCCTCTGTAGCAAGGACCTCACCACCGAAGGCCTCGCCTTCAGTAGCCTCATCAAGTAAGGCACCACCACTTAAAACTCTTAAACCGGTGCTAGCTAGCAAGCTAAAGCCCGGTAAGGAAGGTCGCCAGAACATCGGGCAAACCACCCAGGGAACAACAAGTAGGGTGGTCAATTCAGAAGCGGAGAGAAACAATGGATTAAAATCCAAGTTTAAACCGCAGACCAAAAACCAACCTTCAAACCAGTTGACTGACTGGCAAGTGGTAAAGAGGAGAAAGGCCCCGAGGACCAATAAGCAAAAACCAGCGCCACATTGTACGCTGCTTATAAAGAAAGGCGAGAAGAACTCCCATGCAGATATCTTGCGAGGTATCAAAAATGCAGGATATAGGCAAAAAAGTCAATAAGATCCGACGAACAGCTAAGGGAGATCTCCTGTTGTTATTCGCGAAGGCAGACGCTCAGGAGATGGAGCGCTATTGTAACGCCATCAAGAATAAGCTCCTAAGCGGGGCCACTGTACAATCTCGAATACCGCAATTCGAGATTGAAATTAAAGACCTGGATGAGATCAGTACCAAAGAAGACGTGGCAAAGCTGCTCAAAGATAATATCGACGGCCTGGCAGAGATCACTGAGGAGGCAGTGAAATCACTTCGACGGGCATATAGATCAACACAAACGGCAGTTGTTTGTCTCCCAGAGGTCCAGGCCAAGAAATCCATCGCACTTGGAAAGCTGAAACTTGCGTGGGGCACAGTACGTGTTCGCGAGAGGATCAGCCTTCGACGGTGCTTCAAATGCTGGCACTTTGGGCGCAACGCCCAGGCGTGCAGAGGCAAGACTGACCGAAGCAGTTGTTGTCACAGATGCGAAGGCGCTGGTCACAATGCCTCGGCTTGTCAACAACCTGCCAAGTGCTTACTCTGCAAAGAGAAAGATAGTAGGTCAGACTGCCGGCACGTTGCGGGTAGTTGGAAATGTCCGATCTACCAACAGGCGATGAGAGCAGCACAAGCCCGTAAATGAAAGTACTGCAACTCAACCTCAACCATTGCGAAGCAGCCCAAGACCTACTGGTACAGCGGGTGCGGGAATTGTATTGCGACGTAGCCATAATCTGCGAGCAGTACAAAAACTTCGACACCCTGTCCTGGGTAAATGACACAACGGACAGAGCAGCGATATGGGCTTGCGGTAAACTTCCGTTCCAACAACTCCCAAATACCCCCGAACCATGGCTTGTGAGAGCCAAAGTGGGAGGGGTTCACTTCTATAGCTGCTATGCACCTCCTAGTGCACAGCTCGAGGAGTTCGAGTTATTCTTGGACACCTTGGCGGAGGATGTACGGAAACGTGAATCGGTCGCCATCGCAGGAGATTTCAACGCCTGGGCAATTGACTTGGGATGCCGGGACACGAGCGCGAGAGGACGAGCTCTCCTTGAGACCATGTTTTCGCTCAACCTGGTACTCCTCAACACAGGAGCGGTAAGCACATATCGCAAAGGAACAGCCAGCTCCATTATCGATGTGACATTCGTTAGCAGCAACCTAATTAAAGGGGGCTGTGAGTGGCGGGTCGATGAGGAGTTTACTAATAGCGACCACCAAGCTATTATATGGGAAATCTACACCACTCCCAAACGAAGATTGTGTGTCAGTCGTGCGAGGCCACAGCCAGTCGGTTGGAACAAAAATGCTTTCGATGCTGATTCATTCGCCTTGGTTATGGAGCAGGAACCATTGTCAATAGCAACAAGCGCAGAAGCCACTGCCAAAGAGGTAATGACAAGCGTTGTCAAGTCCTGCGATGCTTCCATGCCAAGGAGACGGCAGAACAACAGCCGCCCACCAGTTTACTGGTGGAACGACACAATCTCACAACACCGACGAGAGTGTCTCAAAGCACGAAGGCTGCATCAACGAGCACGAAGACGCGACAGGGTCACAACAGAAGAACTAAGGCTCGACTATGAGATCAAAAGACAACAACTACGAAGAGCCATTCTCTCAAGCAAGAGATCCTACTGGAAGGAGTTGTGTGACGAAGTTGACCAAGATCCATGGGGAAAACCGTATAAAATCGTGATGCATAAAATTAAGGCCCCTCCCATGACATCAATGAACTGCCCCGAATCATTGCACCGCATTGTCACTCACTTGTTTCCTGCGATGCCTGAGCTACCCGCTTATCCTTCGTGGCAGGTGAGGGACGAAGATATACCATCAGTGACTATGAATGAGCTGATGGGCGCGTGCAACCGGCTTCAAAACGGCAAGGCTCCCGGTCCAGATGGCATACCTAACATCGCGCTAAAATGCGCCATAGCCAATAGGCCTGACATGTTTCTACACATGTATGAGACCTGCCTAAAGCAGGGGGTTTTCCCGACTAAGTGGAAAAAGCAGAGGCTTGTGCTCCTCCCTAAAGGGGGAAAGAAACCTCCCGACGAACCGTCATCATATCGTCCCCTCTGTATGTTGGACTCTGCGGGAAAACTCCTTGAAAAGATAATAGCAGATAGGCTGGAGCCCTACGTTGAGCCGAAACTTTCCACCAACCAAATCGGGTTCAGAAAGGGAAGATCAACCATCGATGCCGTGAAACTCGTTACCAACATCGCCAGAGAGGCTATCTCGGGAAAGAGATGGAGAAGAGGTGGAAAAAAGTACTGTCTAATAGCCACCCTGGATATCAAGAACGCCTTTAACTCGGCCCGCTGGGACCGCATTTTGGAGGCTCTTGCCAGGATGGAAGTTCCGCAGTACTTGCGCAGAATGGTTTCAGCCTATTTCAAGGACCGCATCTTGTTGTACCAAACTGAAAATGGGCAAGTAGACTATAAGATCACAGGAGGTGTACCTCAGGGCTCTGTTCTTGGCCCCCTCTTATGGAACGTAATGTACAACGACCTGCTCCTGCTCGATCTGCCTGAGGGCGTCAGGCTAGTGGCATTCGCCGATGATGTGGCATTGATCATAGTGCGCAAGCACATAGAGGAGATACAAACAACCTTCTCATTCGCTATAGCCACAATTCAGCATTGGATGCTCGCAGCGGACTTGAGTTTAGCAGAACAAAAGACCGAAACACTTCTTGTTAGCAGTCGAAAGGCAAGGGAAACCATCACCCTCAAAATAGGCGACACCTACATACAGTCGCAGCCCTTCATCAGCTATTTGGGGGTGCTCCTGGACACACGGCTCAACTTCAAAGAGCACATAATCGCGGCCAGCAAGAAAGCAGCTGGGGTACAGGGGGCATTATCTAGAATAATGCCTAATGTCGGAGGCCCTAGACAGATAAGAAGACAGCTACTGGCAACAGTAACTACTTCTGTTTTGTTGTACGGGGCACCGGTATGGGAGAAATCGCTCGAGCTACCATCGTACCGCCGGAAAATGAAATCAGTCCAGCGGCTCTCAGCGATTCGAGTGGCATCATCCTACCGCACTGTGTCTTACGAGGCGGTGAGTGTGATTGCCTCTACCCTGCCAATCGACATCCTGGCTGCAGAAAGGGGACGGCTTTATCGCAGAAAGTTAGAAAAAGACCAACCGACAGGAAACAGCGATGAAAGAGCCATGAGTCTAGGGTAATGGCAGGAGAGGTGGGACGGCTCTACTAAAGGCCGGTGGACATATCGATTGATACCTAACATCAGTCGTTGGGTCAACCGCCAGCATGGGGAGGTTGGGTTCTACATCACTCAACTCCTGACTGGACATGGATGCTTTCGAGCATACCTGCACAGGTTCAGGAGGGCAAACTCCCCAAACTGCCCACACTGTACGGACGTGATAGAGGACGCGGAACACGTGTTCTTCTCCTGCCCCCGGTTTCAGGATCAACGTGCTGAAGTGGAGAGGATTCTGGAGACTAATATCGTCCCCGAACAATTAGTAGAAGCCATGCTGAAGGGCCCCCAAGCCTGGAACTTGGTATCAGATTACGCGGAGACTATCCTCAAAGAACTCCGCGATACGTTCGAGGAGTAGGCTTTAGAAGCTTTCAATGGAAGAGCAGTAAACATCTGCAATGAACCACCTTTGCGAAGTAGTATTGACTAAGAGTGCCGCAGGGGCCATGGTTGAAGGAGAAAGAGGTTAGGGTTTTAGCGGGTATACGGTATACTGGTTTCAATGCAACGATCTACTCTTGCATTGAAGTCATTGCATCGGGAGTCCCGCACGACGGCCAGCACGTGCTAGCTAAGTACGCAATGTATTTCCCCCCTCTTCGGATAAAAAAAAACACACACACACACACACACACACACACATATATATATATATATATATATATATATATATATATATATATATATCATAATTCATACACACACGTGTTGCTTACTTAGCAAGTATCCGTGAGAAGCGTATCATTTACGATTTCGCAATATCATATTACGTTAACGATATGACAATTCTCAGTACAATCCTGTAGACGCTAAATTGCAGATTTTATCACGTCTTGAATTGTATAAATACTAAATAATTAACGGTATCGTCGGAGATCATTATAGTAACTTGTGTAAGGCGTAACTCTGCCTGTTTAAAATTTGAAATTTGTATTTAAGTGAAAATAATTTTTTTTAAAAGTTAAATTTAAAAGAGTTAATGTAAAAATTGGCGCAGTCAGTAGGATTGTTTAAACACAGTTTAGGCAATTCCTAAAAAATTGTGGTGAATTTTAATTCTTCGTTAAACAACGAAACCCACGGTAAGCGAGCAGCTGAAGGCCAAGGACACCAGGAACACGCACATACCACTCACCAGTGTACCAGCCAACAGACGTCGATCGCCAGACGTAGCATTAAGGACCCTAGATTTTAAGGACAAAAGCAGGCGACACCAACTGAGGCCAAAGGCATCAAGGAACACGCACCCTAGAAGTCGCTCACCGGTGCACTAGCCCCAGAACAAGTCAAATGCTAGGAAGGTACATGTAAGTACTGAAACGAATCATCACGAAATATTATTTTGATCATTTTAATAAATATTGATTTTTATTATTTTAATACATTGATTTTTATTATGTTATTGAACTACGTACATTTTTATATCATTGATGTTCTATCGTTATAATTTTTAACATTTAAAACTTTCACATAGTAAATATCCACAAATATTCACACACTGCTTTACACGTTACTGATCTCCCACAACCCATACTAACACCATCAACAACATCTGAACGAATTATAATTCCATCTATAATTCTGTATTTTGCAACATCTCAAAAACATATTTTAATACATTATGCCGGAAACAAGAGCGCAAGGTTCCGTTCAACCCTACAAATTATCCGAAATTTTTGCCATCATACCGGAGTATGATGGAAATCAAATTTTCTTGAACACTTTTATAACAAGCTGCAATACTGCTTGCAGCATGGCTGTAGACAATCAACTTACCTTAGTAGTGCTACACTAAGGTGTTTTTAATAAAACAAACTTCGCGGTAGAGCCGCAGAATTAGTAAACTCGCGTAACGCGGATAATTGGCTAGACATACGTACACTATTAGAAAACCACTTTGGCGACTCAAGAGATTTATCTCCTCTGACTTTCGCAGCTAGATTACAAACGCATTTAGCTAAAATGTTAGCATCCGTTAACAAACAAGTGCTAACGACAAAAGAGAAACAAGCCCAAAGCGACCTTATAGAAAATATGGCCCTTAATAGCTTATTGTCGGGTTTAGAACCCAAGATAGGTCAAATCGTACGAGCTAGTGACCCTCGCGATATATTAACCGCTGTATCGAGAATTAAGCGCGAATGACAATTACACCATTTGGAAAACCAAAAGTTTCAAGGCGTCAGACAACCACCAACTTCAAACCGTAAACCCATGATTCCTCCAACAATAAAACAATGTTCATTTTGCAAACGCTCAGGGCATACGTACATCGAATGCCAGGCAAGAATGAGACAGTAAAACCCTCCTGGACAGAATTTTCGTCCACAATTTCCAAATTTTAGAAACACTCAACAATCTATGCCTTCAACTAGTACACAACCGCGACCGATAAACCAACTTCCCCTAAATTCAAATCAAACCCCACAAGCTTCAGGTCAATATCGACCAAACCCTAATTATTTCAGACAGCAAAGAACTCATCATGTAAACAATCTCGAATACTATGCACCATACGACCATTACGATACCGCATATGAACAACAATATGACCGGTATGATTATCAATTGACTGACGACCCTCATCAATACAACTTTTCAGAAAACTACTCATCCGTACCCGATGAACAATACGAAACAGTGACTGACGAATATGCAAACTATCCCTCCTATGAACCAACATTAGATGAACCAGGACACCGAAATTTTCGCGAACCCCTCCAGAATTCGAAACCACCCGAATTCGAAGTACCAATACTTCCAATGAAATCCCTGGACTTACAAGAAGTTCAACCCAACTCTTTCAAGATAGAACAGCAGTTTCTGTAAGACCCATCCTATCCGTTAATTCGAAAAACTTATTTTATATTACTGATGCTTCCAATTCTTACAAACTTTTAATCGACACAGGTACAGGACTTTCTATTTTCAAACCCGAAACCTGCCAACGATTCTCTAACAGATTCCCAGAAAATGTCGTAATTCAAGGAATTACAAACAAAAAATTTTAATTAATGAATCAACTCTCGTACCCTTCAATACCAACGATCCCCACAAAGTCTATATTTGTAATTTAGATATAGAATTTCATGGACTCTTAGGATCAGACTTTCTAGAGCATTACGATTGCGTAATCGATTTTAAAAATAAACAACTTATAACCAACTTCAAGTCACTACCGCTATACAAAGTAACTAACGAAACTATCAACCCTAACTCGACACTCTCTACTCCATCAAACCAAAATTTAACGAACTCTTCAATAACTCAAATTAATATGGTAACTATTGAACCACGAACCGAAAAAATCTGTAAATTCAAAAGCAACCTGAAAAACACTGATGCTGTACTTATAGGAACCGAACAAGACAAAGTTCACATCCCAAACGCCATAGTAAAAATTGACAGCAACGGCGAATTTTTAACATCCGTTCTAAACGCGAACGACATTCCAAAAACCCTCGTTTTCGAAAAAATAATATTAGAACCTTTACAAACGGATAACGTTTACAGTTTTAACAAATACCAAAATACAAACATACAAATTGACAGACGAAACGAAATAATAATCAACCAACTTCGCCTCGAACATTTAAACGACGAGGAATGCGAACTTATTACTCAACTTTGTCTCGAATTCTCAGACATCTTTTACTTAGAAGGTGACCAGTTGACATTTACTAACGAAGTGAAACACCCCATCGATACCAACAATTCCAAACCAATCTTTACTAAGTCCTATCGTTATCCCCATATCCATAAAGAAGAAGTTAAGTCACAAATTTCTAAAATGCTTGCCCAAGGCATAATCCGTCCTTCTAACTCCCCCTGGTCTTCCCCAGTCTGGGTCGTACCCAAAAAATTAGATGCTTCAGGTAAGCGAAAATGGCGTGTAGTCGTAGATTACCGCAAACTCAATGACCAAACCATAGGCGACAAATACCCTCTTCCAAACATTTCCGATCTATTAGATCAACTTACACGTTGCCAATACTTCACAACTCTCGATCTTGCATCGGGATTCCACCAAATCGAAATCGAACCCAAAGATATCCAGAAAACTGCATTTACCGTAGAAAACGGACATTTCGAATTCGTCCGAATGCCTTTTGGATTAAAAAATGCCCAGTCCACTTTCCAACGCGTCATGGACAATATACTTCTAGGTATACAAAACGAAAGATATCTTGTCTATATGGACGACATCATTGTCTTCTCGCCCACAATTCATGAGCACACCCTTCGACTCACAGAAGTTTTCAAACGCCTTAGAAAATCTAACTTAAAAATCCAGCCCGATAAATGCGAGTTCATTCGCAAAGAAGTGGCATATTTAGGACACCTCATCACTCCCGATGGCGTAAACCCAAACCCTAATAAAGTCGAATGTATAATAAAGTTCCCTCAACCTCAAAATCAAAAAGAAATTGAGTCATTTTTGGGATTAGCCGGCTATTACAGGCGCTTTATCCCAAACTTTGCAAAAATCTCTAAACCCCTCACGAGACTACTTCAAAAAGATACACCATTCCTATTTGATTCAGAGTGTACTAAATCTTTTAACGAATTAAAACAGGCATTGACTTCAACACCAATATTAATATATCCAAACTTCAATGAACCATTCGTCTTAACTACAGACGCTAGCGCTTTTGCAATCGGTGCTGTATTGTCACAGGGACCAATAGGTAAAGACCTACCTATTGCATACGCCTCCAGAACTTTATATCAAGCGGAGACTAGATACTCAACGATTGAACGAGAACTCTTAGCCATTGTATGGGCTGTCAAAACATACAGGCCGCTAATTTTTGGCCGTAAGTTTCAACTAATCACCGATCACCGCCCGTTAACCTGGCTTTTCTCCATCAAAGACCCAGGTAGCCGACTAGCAAGATGGCGACTAAAACTTGAAGAGTATGACTATGAGATAATATACAAACCCGGTAAAATCAACAAAAAAGCAGACGTCTTATCCCGTATTAAAATCAATAACTTTAACAAATGTACTAAATTTCAATCAAAACATGAACTAGTAACATTCCCAATACTACCACTTAACGAAGACTCAGATAGTGACGTTCCCGAAGACGAAAACAACGAAATCAATCAGGAACACTTATCACGCGAATTCAAAAGCTTCCTTGAAAGATACCAAACTATTTCTCTGATCGACTACAGTAAAACCCAATTTTCCAACGGTCAACTCCTCGACAAAGAAAATAAAAACATAATCGTATTTCCACAACAATCGAACCTCCAAAATTTTCACAATAAAATATTTGACGATATTTTTGAAGAAAATGCAGACTTTCAAACTTTTAGCATCAACGTTTATTCAAGTAAAACTGTACGAAAAAGAAAATATTTTATCATACCGATTCCATCCGACCCGGAAATTATTAATAAAGTATTTGTTGCCTCTCTCTACAAAAACAAAAACCTCTTAACACCTCAAGTAATCTATTGCGTAGAGAACAACATTGACCTACCCATATTAGAGATGCTCTCTTTTATTTTCGCAGACATTGATATAAAATGGAAAATTTGTCAAAATGTTACACAAACTATCGAAAAAGACCAAATTCCCGTGATACTCGACCGATTTCACAACGGTAAAAGTAATATTCACCGCGGAATAAACGAAACAATTCGTAGAATCAAACAAAAATTTAATTGGCCCGGTTTAACTAAAGATGTAGAAAACTTTATTAGAAATTGCGATATTTGTCAAAAGACAAAGGCGTATCGTAAAAACTTAGATAATCCACTTGTAATAACTGAGACTCCTAGGACACCTTTCGAAAGAGTCAACATCGATATCCTCGAAGTACCAACTAAAAACTATGCTCTTACCATCCGTGACGAACTTACCAAATTTTCACCATCTTACCCCATGAGCGATAAATCAGCCAAAACAATTGTTAACACTTTATTACTTTACTTCCAGCATTACGGAACACCCCTTCGCATTCACTGCCACTACGGCCCTACTCAAGGACCTCTGCAAACTTTTTGATATTAAACTCTCATTTTCCAGTGTAGGACATCAACAGTCCAATGGCTCTCTTGAGCGTTTTCATTCGACACTTCTAGAAATGATAAGGATTCACAAATCAGAAAACCCTGATGAACACCCGTTCAACATTTTACCTTATGCCGTGATAGCATACAACAATTCAATAAGTAAAACCCATGGTTTCACACCATATGAACTTGTATTTGGCCACACATCCAGCCGACCCCCCGAAACACTTTATAACCAACAAGAGTTAATTTCCAAATATGTTCGTGACCTTAACAATCGCATATCCCATTATTACAGAATTGCTCGCGAACGAACAGAAATTCACAAGCAAAAAGCAAAAGAAAGCTTCGATAAACACGTTTCTGAAAACCTTCCAAATTACCAAATCGGCGACAAAGTCTATGTCAAAGAATCGCAGCTTAAAAATAAACTTGAAAATTAATTCAAATTTCAAATTTTGGAACTCCATAACAATTCCGCAACTCTCCTAAACTTAGCAACTAATCAAAGGACTAAAGTTAACTTCAATAGAGTAAAGCCTTATTCAGAAAGTTAATTTCTGTTCCAGATTTTTCTTGCTGTTCGGATCAGCAATATCACACTTCGAAATAAAACCAATAAACCTTGGGATATATTATCATGATGAAACAAGGATCGTCGTATCCAACCACAAATGGACTCTTCTAGCCCACCGCAACTTATCAGCACTAGAACACGCTTTTACAACCAATAACCGATTACTTGACACTTTAACTAAAACAGTAAGTCTCGATGTACATCCGACACGAGACGATTTAAACGCGGATTATTAAACGGTGCCGGAACGTTATTTAAAGCTATAACAGGTAATTTAGATGCCTCGGACGGCGAGTTTTACAGAAACAGCATTAATAGTTTGAATCAAAACAATTGCAAATTGAAAACATAATGAAAAATCAAATGAGCATCACAACTTCAGTTATCAAAAATTTTAATGAGACCATTGCGAAATTACAAATAGACGAAAAGACCTTCAACGAAGACATTAACCGGATTAGAAGAACAATCATTCACCTCGCAGACAAAACAGCATATATTCAACCTAAACTTTCATTTTTAGATATATGCGAAAAATTGATAGAAAATTACCTTTATTTACAGGATAACCTAAATGACATTTGATAACCGCCTTACAAGAAATCTCACAAAATTTAGTAAAAAATAATTTACCTCTTCCGGTAAAATATTCAAATGTTGCCAAATATTTAGAGATTATAGATTTTGAAGCTTTTCAAATACCTTCAGATCTTGTCTTTGTTCTCAAAATACCACTCGTACAACAGCAACCCTATACCGCTTTCCATCTTTATCCTATCCCTATTTATGACGATAGAACAGGCCTACACCATGTACTTCAGTTCACCCAGAAATACATTGCGAGAAATGATGATTCTTTAATGTACATCCCAATAAAGGATTTAAGTGCGTGCAAACCGCTAAACTTTCGCGAAAAACTTTGCTCCGAATTGTATGCTTACCCTATAGACACTAACGCCCTATGTGAAGCCCAACTGTTGAAAAACTTTAAAAATGTGCCGGAAAATTGTAAAAGTTCCGTTATTTTCAGCCAAGGCTATAATGTGCAAAAACTTGAATCGAATACGTGGCTAATCATAATTTCAGAACCTATACGAATCACTATCAACTGTGCAGAAACATGTAAAAACTGTAACTATAAATAAAATCTCAGTTCTCAAACTTTACTCGGAGTGCAGTACTTTTATCGGCATCACAAAAGTACAAGCCGAAAATCGGAAATTCATAAATATTACTGATAATTCCCATCCAGTTTACATACCTTATAACTGTTGTAAACCTATACCAGATAAAGTCAAAGTTCCAGAACTCAAACCCTTAAAACTGGACCACCTCAATATCGAAGAATTAGATTTAGCCAGTCATAAACTCGACCAATACTCTAGAGACTTAGATGACTTAATCAATCAACCATTTATAACGAAAAATATTTCATGGTTCACATATGTAACGATTGCAGTTATAATAATCATAGCTGCCTACATCATATACCGCACCATTCATAAGAAATTACAGCTCCGAAGAAGAAACCCTTCTGCACAACATATGCCACAACCGACCAAAAGAAGTTTTAGGCACTTAATTCCAAAACTTCGCCCGACTTTGGACATTCCCGAAAAAGACATTGAATTGAAAGAAACTACTTAATAAAGTATGTACTTTTTCATTCACGATTTTAACATTATATTTGGACTATTTTAATTTTTATTATTATTTCCTTTTATATTGTTTTATCATTATATTCGTAACCTATTTTATATTATTATCCAATTTATCGTATTTTGCTTATTATCATGTTCATGCTTTATTTTGACATTATTATTTTTATGAATTATTAGATATTAAGTTATTTCAGACAATTGTTAAGGCTTTACGTTTCACTTCATTTAAATATCATATTACATTTTAATGTTATTTCAAAAAGTTAATGCTATACCATCAACTTTTCATTTATGATGGGATCATAATTCATACACACACGTGTTGCTTACTCAGCAAGTATCCGTGAGAAGCGTATCATTTACGATTTCGCAATATCATATTACGTTAACGATATGACAATTCTCAGTACAATCCTGTAGACGCTAAATTGCAGATTTTATCACGTCTTGAATTGTATAAATACTAAATAATTAACGGTCTCGTCGGAGATCATTATAGTAACTTGTGTAAGGCGTAACTCTGCCTGTTTAAAATTTGAAATTTGTATTTAAGTGAAAATATTTTTTTTAAAGTTAAATTTAAAACAGTTAATCTTTTAAATTTAAATTTATATATATATATATATATATATATATATATATATATATATATATATATATATATATATTAGATTAACTCTTTTAAATTTATTTATATATATATATATATATATATATATATATATATATATATATGTTTTTGAGTTTTCGTGGGCACTAAATGTATTAGATGGTTTCCGGGAATTCATCCGCGTAGTTGATAACTGATACCTGCCGGGATCCATGGTAAAATGACGACGTTTCGGCAGAGTCACATCTGCCCTCTTCAGGTTGGTTCGCATAATTCTCGTAGCCTTCTGCTTTCGCTTCTAGTTACTGGAATACTAATATTTTCAGAAGCGCTTGCACTGTAATATAGTCGCGGCTCGGCTCCTATTGGTTGGCACCGTGCACAGCTGCGTGTGATTGGCCCTGGGCACTCAGTGGGCACGCCTCCCGCCTGCTGATTTATTATTTTCGGTTGAGTTGTTATTGGACGGGTCCGGGCCGGTACGGTGTTTAATAGAATTTTCCAACAATTCGATAAGTTCTGGATTTCATTGCGTGCCTTTAGACTGTGAGGCCTCTTCGCTATTTAAATTGCCCCGCTTACAAGTCTTTATTTCGGATGTTCTATATTTGCCAGTACTCTGGTGTTCTCAAAGTGTATTCGGTGTGACGTCGTGGTGGCGTGTTCCGCAATGGATTTTGTTTTTTCCTGCTTTCTTATAGCATTCTGGTGTTATCATGTCTAGCTTGAATTCTTCTGTTAGTTTGACCCACATAGGTTTTATGACAGCCTGCACATGGAATCTCGTACACTCCCTGTTGTTCTAAAGGGATCCTCGTCTTCGGAGTCCTCAACACCGTGTTTATTTTTCTGTGTGTTTTGAAAATAGTATCGATATTGTGTTTCCATCGAATTCTTGCAATACTGTCCGTGATACCCTTGACATACGGTAAATACGCCTTGGTTATTGGTGTCTCATGTTCCTTGTCTGTTGTGATATCCATCACAAAATAAAATTCACCATTGAGGTTGAAGCCAATAATCAACTGCCATTCCTAGCAGTGATATCCATCACAAAATAAAATTCAGCATGGAGGTTGAAGCCAACAATCCACTGCCATTCCTTGATGTTCTCATAAATAGGAAGGAAGATGAAACCCTTGGCCATACAGTATATAGGAAAGCAACTCACACCAACAGATACCTTCATGTTAATTCTCATCACCACCCAGCCCAACTAAAAGCCTTCGTCAAAACTTTAGTAACCAGATCACAAAGACTAGCTGACCAGGACAACATCAAACAGGAAATGGGCAGTTTAAAAACAGCTCTGAGACAAAACGGATTTACAAACCGAAATATTCAAAGAGCCCTAAAGTCAAAACCGAGACGAACAGACAAGGAACATGAGACACCAATAACCAAGGCCTATTTACCGTATGTCAAGGGTACCACGGACAGTATTGCAAGAATTCTACGGACACACAATATCGATACTATTTTCAATACAGACAGAAAAATAAGCACGGTGTTGAGGACTCCGAAGGCGAGGATCCCTTTAGAACAACAGGGAGTGTACGAGATTCCATGTGCAGACTGTCATAAAATCTATGTGGGGCAAACTAACAGAAGAATTCAAGCTAGACGTGATGAACACCAGAATGCTATAAGAAAGCAGGAAAAAACAAAATCCATTGCGGAACACGCCACCACGACGTCACACCGAATAGACTTTGAGAACAATAGAGTACTGGCAAATATAGAACATCCGAAGTCAACACTCGTAAGAGAGGCAATTGGAATAGCGAAGAGGCCTCACAGTCTAAACGCACGCAATGAAATCCAGAACTTATCGAATTGTTGGAAAATTCTATTAAACTCCGTACCGGCCCGGACCCGTCCAATAATAACTCAACCGGAAATAACAAATCAGCAGGCGGCAGGCGTGCCCATTGAGCGCCCAGGGCCAATCACAAGCAGCCGTTCACGGTGCCAACCAATAGGCGCCGAGGCGCGACTATATAACACCGTGCGTGCTCCTGAAAATATCAGTATTCGAGTAACTAGAAGCGAAAGCAGAAGGCTACCAGAATTATGCAAACCGACCTGAAGAGGGCAGATGTGACTCTGCCGAAACGTCGTCATTTTACCATCGATCCCGGCAGGGATCAGTTATCAACTACGCGGATGAAATCCCGGAAACCATCTAATAAATATATATATATATATATATATATATATATATATATATATATATATATATATATATTGTAATGGTGGTATTAAATATTAGAGTTTGTTTTAATATTTTACTTCACTTTATTATAATAATATTAGATTCTATATAATAACTCCACACAATCTTTTTATTAAAATACTCCGATTCTTGAAACTCCTCCTCAGTAGGGATTCTAAACTGTTGTAATGACTTCTTAATAAGAACTTTAAAATGTTTATTTACCTTTTCTGATTAACTTACCAAAACTTGATATTAAAAGTAAAACACAGAATAAAGTATATTATTATATAATAACCCTTTTTCTTCAATCAACATATATATAAACTATCAAATTAAATATTAGAGCTTTTCTTTTTTACAATTACTTTTTAAATGACATGAAATTTTAAAACTAGTTATTAAAATTATGAATGTTAATAGTTAAGCCTCAATTAATTTTTTTGTAAATAAATCTTTGTATTAAATACCTTTTTTCACATTGAAGCTTTCAAAGTATTATCACAACGTTTTAACTTCTCCTCTTGTATCCTAGCGATTAATTGACCCTTTTCTCTATGACGATGATGTCCAGGTATACTCTCTGCTTTGACTGCTTCCAAAATATATATACAGCTCATCTCCAATCTATACTGTTTTCTTTCCAAAATTATTTAAATAGATATACTGCTTCATCTCGTACCTTTTCTACTTCTTTCCAAAATTGTTTATATACGTGTACTGCTTTATCTTTAACTTTTGATGCTTTCCTTTTCAAAAATTGGTCAAATAGATGTACTGCTTTACCTCAAGTCGTTACATCTTTTCTTTTCTAATACTTCGTATTGTATTGCAAAACCATATATCAGTTGCCTTTGATTTGCCACTTTTCCTTGGATGATACTTCTTTATTTTGTTCACAACTTCTACTAGTTCTGGACTTCTTTTTACAAAATTCTCAAAGTTCTGTCAAGGTTTGACATTAACTGTCACCTTTTAATCTCAAGTAGAGTTTACTGTTACACTGCCGAATTTATAATCTCCTTTCTGCCTGTCTGCACTCGCTTATATAGTTTTTATTCTGACATTGGACCTATTTTTTTACCTTTCTTCTTAATTTTGATTTACCATTTTAAAATATAACACTCCCTTCTTTCAAACTTGATCTCCCATTTACTCAATTTTGATTGCCACCATTTTATTTAAATAAAATTTCAAAATCATTACTTTTTCACGCCCTGTGTCAAATATTGTCACTTCCAATTTCATTGTTCCACAATGTTAAAATTTCTAAAAACTTCTTACTGTTGTACAAAACACATGATCTATCGAATTCTCTACCCCTCTCCGTCTATCTGACTAAATTTCATATTAAACGCTTCATCTGTTATCTCGTAATTTTGATCCAATTATTTCTGACATTTGTGATTTTCAATTACAAATTTTAAAGTATATTCATATGTATATCTATTGTTACTAATTTGTGCTCTTTTATGAAGCAGTACGTTCACAATTTCTTAAAAGACTGAAGAAGAAATAAATAATTTCGAAAGCTTTCTAAAGTAAGAAGTGTTAACTACTTATTGAACTACCACAAAAGCTGCTTTCCCGTAATATTTTCTACATTGTATATATATATATATATATATATATATATATATATATATATATATATATTATATCACTTCTTTTCAAAATGACTAAACAAATATTTATTATATAACAAACTTTAAAACTTCAGTACAATAATATTAACACTAGAAGTAAGGACTGAAGGTCGTGAATAAAAATTTATAAGAAATAATGTGCTGATTCTAGATAAACTTAAACAATGAAAAGGAAAGCAATTCTGTGAAGTCAAAACAGCAGATGTGCAGATTTTATCTATACGAGACGAAAGTAATTTAATATGAAAGATTAAAATATGAAATGAGATATAGTCCGTGACAAAATGAAAGAAAAGTATAATATTACATTATGCGAAAAAAAAGGTGTTATGAATTACAATGTTATACAATATAATATTAGAACTTATTATTTTAAAGAGTCTATTAAATTCCTATATAACAACTCCATTTATCGCGAAAAAGTTGATGCTATGCTTCAACTTTTCAGACCATTGGTTTGAGTTCATCTTCTTCTATGGGTTCTTGAAGTTGGAGAAGACGCCCACTTCTGGGGAAGAATCTGAAGCGTCTGGTTTCGGTTCGACTTCGCATTGGTGGAGGTGATGGCGGGTCATCACTTGTGGTGGCTATGGCTAGTAGTCTGGACTTGTATGTACAAAAGTATTAATGCGATGATGGAAGTAATGGTTAGAATTGTGAACCAAGATGTATGTTTTTTAATAAACGGCTGGTTTATTAATTTGTCTAATTTGTCGGAATATTGGTTGAGCTTGTGTTGCGCTATATCCCACTTCTTTGGTGGGATGGATTCACAGCAGTTGTAGGGTATCTGAACTTTTGGGAATCTTCAATTAACCTTTTTGAATGGATTCGAGTATTGCCGATGAATGCATTGCAGTCTGATTACAATTGGAGGATTGAATTGGTTGCAATGGTTTTGGTTACAACGTTGTTGCCGCTACACTTTATGGTCATTGGTAGAAGATCGGAAACAGAAATTAGCCATACATTTGAACTGATTTCGTAAACATTGTAGTCTTTGGCATTCAGTATCGAAGTTTGGCAAACTTTTGGAAGGAAGGTGGACTGTTTCAAAAGCTGGGCCTCACAGATGGAATCGCTGTCAATAGGATACGGGAGAACATCTGAACATATCCATTGAACTCGGCTTAAGGGCTTGCAGTTGTCCCAAGTTCCGAAATTTGGTATACAACAATGAATCATCATTCTTCGCGATATATTTAGTTATGGTTGGTAAAATATGATGGAATACTGTTCGGTCGTCCAGAATGGGGATTGGGTATAGACGATAAAGGATAAAAGTTTCAGGATTCACTAAAGGGATTTTCAAAACGAAAATTATTTTTGTATCTAACTGAAATGCTTCTAACTCTATAATGTCAATATATTGTGCAATATTATGGGCGTAAATTGATAAAGGTAAATTATTTTTATGCAAAGATTGAGAAACAAGTTGAAGGGATTGGACTAAATCGGTGGGGTTTATTATTGAACTTTGTAACATTTTAATACGAGCGAAAGATATTGTTGACAGTACATCATTTAGGGCGTCTTGGATAAAGACATAGCTTTCCATTAATGATTCGCATAGATCTAATGTTTTGACTAGTGCTTCGAAAAATGCAAGATCATCTGAAATGTACATGCTAGATTGTTTGAATTTGGCAATGTCCCTGTTAAACGTTTCTTCGTCTATTTGAAGTTTCTGAACTGTTGCATTAAAGTTTTTGATTACGGAAGTCGTTACTGAAATTTGGTTCTTTAGTAAATTTTCGATTTGCTGTTCGTCATGTGTTATCTTGTTGATACAGTCATTAAAGTATTCACCATCACTAGCGTCTAAAGTTCCAGTTATCGATTTCCAAATTGTTCCTATACCATTAATAAGTCCTCGTTTCAGCCTCTTGGAGTTGTAAGGTTTAGTGTCTGCGAATATCTCTTGATATTTTAATTTTACTGTGTCAGATATTTGTTTTAGGAGGCTAATATGAGTTTGTACTTGAGGTTTAAATACTGTCATACGGGTAGTTAAGTTTGAGTGGATAGTGTCATTTAAAGTACTCAAAATGTTGTCATTGTTGGCAATTGCGTCAACGAAAGGGTGAAGATCTTTGTAGACAAGTAGTGTCCATTTATCGTTTGATATTTTGACAGTTCCTTCTTCATGAAAGAAGAGTCCTACTGTGTTGTTTATGGGAGTTATTGAAAATTGGGACGTCACGATTGTGAAGAGTCCAAATAGTCTGAAATAAAGTAATTTCTATTCAAAATACGGTTTCAATCTGTCAAAATTTACTTTTGCAGATTGATTCGTTTCGGGGTTTAGAAGAGTTATCTGGAAAGGGCCATTAAATTTGTTTTGTGACTTACTTGAAATTTGGGATTCTTTTAAATATACCTTGTCGCCTATGTTATAAGTGGGTCGATTTTCGGGTATGTGTTGGTCGAAACGTGCTTTGGTTTTTCTTTTTGTTCTTCGGTTTTGGCTCGCGCTAATTTGTAAAAATGTTCCATACGGTTATTAAGATCTCTAACGTACTTTGAAATGAGGTTCTTTTGGTTGTAAAGCGTTTGCGGTGGTCTACTTGACGTGTGACAAAAAATCAACTCATAAGGAGTGAAACCATGAGTCTTATTTTTGGTGTTGTTATAGCATATGACTGCGTATGGCAGAACATTAAACGGATGTTCGTTTGGATTTTCGGCGATATTTGCCCGCATCATTTCCGATAATGTCGCATGGAAGCGTTCAAGGAAACCATTTGATTGTGGGTGACTTACACTAGAGAAGGTTAACTTTATTTCGTAGAGTTCACAGAGGTCTTTTACTAATACGTTATCGAACTCACGACTGTAGTCACAGTGAATTCTCAATGGGGTGCCGTAGTGTTGAAAATAAAGGATGAGCGTGTTAACAACAGTTTTTCCCGTTTTATCCTTTATAGGATACGCCTGTGTAAATTTCGTTAACTCGTCCCTTATTGTTACAGCATAATTTCGAGTGGGATATTCAAAGATATCGATATTGACTCGCCCGAAAGGTGTTTTCGGCGTTTCTGTGATGACTAGAGGAGAACTCAAGGTTTTTCGGCATATTTTGACTTTTTGACAAATTTCACATTACTTGATGAAATTTTCAACGTTTTTTGTCAAACCGGTCCAGTTATACTTCTCTTTTATTCGCCTTACTGTTTCATTAATTCCGCGATGCAAATTGTTTTTGCCTTGATGGTAGTGTTCTAAAATCTGAGGTATATCATCCTCTGAGGGTGTAGTTATGACTCTATGAGTGCCTTTAAGGCAAGGTATTATTATTTTCCGACTTGACCATACAATGTATGGCATCACACTCCCTCTAAGGCACACATAGTGTGGGAGCCCTGCCAGGTTATCAGGCCCGTGGTTGGCGTCGTGGCTGCAGTTCCCCATGAATTTTCTAACCGTCCGGGCTGTTCCTAACAGGACGGCTTTTTGCATCAGTTGGTAAAGATGTTCGTCCAGACCGAGGTATTTCAAATTGTTTAATAGATGTTTTGGGACTACTCATGTTGTTGACATAACAATTGGTATTGTTCGAGTGTTGTTCATGTCCCATTGTCTCTGTATTTGAAATTCTAAATCCCTGCATTTGGCTATTTTTTCAGCCTGCCTAATATTTATATTGTTGTTGTTAGGGATTGCTATGTCAATTAAGGTTGTTTTTCTAGAGACTTTATCTACCAAAACTATATCTGGTCTATTGTGAGCAACAGTCCGATCGGTCAATATCGTCCGGTCCCAGTACAGTTTGTAGTTGTTATTTTCTAAAATAGATTCTGGTTTGTATATATAGTAGGGTGTTCTTACCGACTGTGATAGCTCGAGTTTCAGCGCTAGTTCCTGGTGCAGTATTTTTGCCACAGCATCGTGTCGTTCTTTCTATTCAGTTGCAGCGAACGCTTGGCAACCTCCTGTGATATGCTGGATAGATTCAGATGTTTGGCAACCATATCCGCATCTGTCGTTGTTGATAAAAGGGTCTTTGACGATGTACTTTAGATAATTCTCAGTTGGAATTACTTGATCTTGGATTTTCAATATAAAGCCTTCCGTTTCAGGGAACATATGACCAGAGATCAACCAGTAGTTCGACGCTGCATTGTCGACATAATCTTGGTTGATGTCATTTATATGTCTTCCATGAAGGGGCTTCTCTTTCCATTTCAGCAGTTTCTGATCTGCGGTCTGGTGGTGTAATTCGACATGTTGTTGTGTCAGTCGCAGTGGTGTTGAGTCATCAACCTGGCACATGACTCTATGTAGATCAGAAAATTCTGCGAGTTTCTGGAAATGACTACGCAAAATAGAAATTTGTTGATCTAATAGTTTACTTAGATCTGTCAATCCCCTTCCTCTTTCATACCGTGGCAAAGTTGTACGTTCGACAGAGCTCTTTGGATGGTGATTTTGAGCTTTTGTTAGTAAAACTCGAACTTTTCGTTCTAATTGTTCAATGTCAGTCTTGTACCAATTAACTATACCGAAAGAGTAACTGAGCACTGAACACGCATAGGTGTTAATAGCCTGAAACAGATTTTTACTGTTTAGTTTGGTTTTCAACAGTCGTCTTACCCTTCTATAAAACTCTGCTGTTAGGTCCTTTTTCATAGTCATGTGATCATAGCCTGCTTTATTGCAAAGTATTTATAAGTATGACCTTCCCCCATAGATTAAATTGAGGTGCCATCTCCCATTTCGAAGTGCTCCTGCTGTATTTTGCCTTTAACTATATTAATAATTCGGCATTTGTCTAGGCCAAATTTCATATGGATGTCACTAGAGAACCCTTCTACTATTTTAAGCATATCATGCAGCTGTTGTTTTGTAGCTGCCATCAACTTTAAGTCGTCCATGTATAACAAATGGTTTATCTTTAATGCTTGTACGTTGTTGTGTTTGAGACTGAATCCAAAATTAGTTGAGTTCAGTTTGTTTGAGAGAGGATTCATGGCAAGGCAGTACCACAGCGGGCTAAGAGAGTCTCCCTGGAATATACCCCTTCTGACTGGAATAGGGTCAGTTTGTATCGAACAGTTGGCTTCATTCAGTGAGATTTTGGTTTGCCAGGTGGCCATGGCATGTTCTAAAAAGTTAATAATACACGTATTCACTTTATAGAGTTTCAGCACCTTAATGAGCCAATAATGTGGAACTGAATCAAAGGCCTTTTTGTAGTCCACATATGCCATGTAGAGATTTCGTCGTTTGGCGTGGGCTTGATTGCAGACAACGGAATCAATTATCAGTTGTTCTTTGCAACCTATCGAATTTTTCGCGCATCCCTTTTGTTGTTGAGTAATTATGTTGTTCAGTTCACAATGTTTGAAAATGCGATGATTAATGCACGATGTTATGAGTTTGTATAAGGTTGGAAGGCAAGTGATTGGTCGGTACTTTGCTGGGTCCTGTCCACATAGGTTGTCCTTTGGTAAGAGGTATGTAGCACTATGCGTAAGGAAACTAGGCATCTTGTGTGGGTGGGCAATTACGTCATTTATAAGGGCTGTTAGTGTTTCGTGGGTTGCGTACAGTTTCTTTATCCAGTAATTTTGCACACCATCTGGTCCTAGTGCTTTCCAGTTATGGAGGTTCTTCATTATGTTGGATGTATCTTCCGTTGTAAATGGTTGGTGTTGCATGGCCTCGCAATTCTGAGATGCAGCCTCCTCCTCATTAATCCAGCTGGCTCTGGAGTTATAGGAGATTGTTGTGGAAAGCTGTGTTTTCCAAAATTTCTCGATGTCTGTTTTACTGGGGTAACTAGGGGCTTCATTATTATTGTTGTTGTTAAGTTTTCTATAAAACCCTTTTTCTGATTGTCGGAGAGAGTGTTGTCTAGTTTCCGTTGGTTACTGGTTTTGTACCTTCTTAATCGACTTGTGTAGACAGAGAGCTTTTGTCGTAGACTGTCCAGACACTGCTGAGATGTGATGTTTTCTCCATCCCACTGGGAGTGTATTCGGTTATTGTCCATGATAGTCTTGACAAGCCTTTCTATTCTGTTGTTCCTGACTCCTCGTTGGTACTCGGTCAGTCTTCCAACGTCTTTCCGAAGAGAATTGATTTTCCCTTCAAGTCTTCTTTGCCAAGGTGGTATTCGAGGTGTTTGTCTAAATTGGGGAGGGTCTTGCTTTGGTCTTACTGCGACCCCAATTATTCTGCAGATGGAAGTTGCAGCACAGTAGATGATTGTGTGTAGCGACTCTAACGTATTAGCACCTAAAACATAGGTTGGCAAGATAAATTTGTTCATAGCCTGCAAGACGATACCCAGTTTCTTAGATGATCTTAGTTTGGGAAGAGCTGGTCTAGTCAGTGGATCTGTTCCACTATACTCTCTAAAAGCTCCTTCCATTTCTGCTTGGATCTTCTCAAGCAGATTAGCGTTGGTTGGCTGTTCTTACTGTAGTTCTTGAGTCTCGTCCGCTCTTTGTGCCAAAGGTGTTCGCGCTCCACTTCGCACTTTATTATTATTATCCGACTTGACCATACAATGTATGGCATCACACTCCCTCTAAGGCACACATAGTGTGCCCTTAGGGGAAAATTCACTAAACCCCAGATATACTACATATCAAAAGGGTTTAGCTCTGTGGGAGCCCTTGCCAGGTTATCAGGCCCGTGGTTGGCGTCGTGGCTGCAGTTCCCCATAAATTTTCTAACCGTCCGGGCTGTCCCTAACAGGACGGCTTTTTGCATCAGTTGGTAAAGATGTTCGTCCAGACCGAGATATTTCAAATTGTTTAATAGATGGTTTGGGACTACTCCTGTTGTTGACATAACAATTGGTACTGTTCGAGTGTTGTTCATGTCCCATTGTCTCTGTATTTGAAATTCTAAATCCCTGTATTTGGCTATTTTTTCAGCCTACTTAATATTTATATTGTTGTTGTTAGGGATTGCTATGTCAATTAAGGTTGTTTTCCTAGAGACTTTATCTACTAAAACTATATCTGGTCTATTGTGAGCAACAGTCCGATCGGTCAATATCGTCCGGTCCCAGTACAGTTTGTAGTTGTTATTTTCTAAAATAGATTCTGGTTTGTATATATAGTAGGGTGTTCTTACCGACTGTGATAGCTCGAGTTTCAGTGCTAGTTCCTGGTGCAGTATTTTTGCCACAGCATCATGTTGTTCTTTGTATTCAGTTGCAGCGAACGCTTGGCAACCTCCTGTGATATGCTGGATAGATTCAGATGTTTGGCAACCATATCTGCATCTGTCGTTGTTGATAAAAGGGTCTTTGACAATGTACTTTAGATAGTTCTTCGTTGGAATTACTTGATTTTGGATTGCCAATATAAAGCCTTCCGTTTCAGGAAACATATGACCAGAGATCAACCAGTAGTTCGACGCTGAACTGTCGACATAATCTTGGTTGACGTCATTTATATGCCTTCCATGAAGCGGCTTCTCTTTCCATTTCAGCAGTTTCTGATCAGTTGTCTGGTGGTATACTTGAACTTGTTGTTCTGTCAGTCGCAGAGGTGTTGAGTCATCAACCTGACATATGACTCTGTGTAGATCAGAAAATTCTGCGTTTCTGGAAATGAGATGTGATGTTTTCTCCATCCCACTGGGAGTGTATTCGGTTATTGTCCATGATCGTCTTGACAAGTCTTTCTATTCTGTTGTTTCTGACCCCTCGTTGGTACTCGGTCAGCTTTCCAATATCTTTCCGAAGAGAGTTAATTTTCCCTTCTAGCCTTCTTTGACAAAGTGGTATTCGAGGTGTTTGTCTAAATTGGGGAGGGTCTTGCTTTGGTATTATTGCGAAATTGCAGCACAGTAGATGATTGTGTGTAGCGACTCTAATGTATTAACACCTAAAACATAGTGTGGCAAGATAAATTTGTTCATAGCCTGCAAGACGATTCCCAGTTTCTTAGAAGATCTTAGTTTGGGAAGAGTTGGTCTAATCAATGGGTCTGTTCCACTATACTCTATAAGAGCTCTTTCCATTTCTGCTTGGATTTTCTCAAGCAGGTCAGCGTTGGCTGGCTGTTCTTGAGTCTCGTCTGCTCTTTGCGCCAAAGGTGTTTCAGGCTCTGGATCTGTTGTATTTCGACCAAATAATTCGCCTTCAACTTCGCTCTTTATTTCGTCCAGTTGATCAGGCGAAATAAGGCCATTTCTCAAGATGACACGATATTGATCTGCGACTCTCTGTTCGGTAACTTGAAGCTCTGGGTACTCACGACAGAACTCTTGATGCAGTATTTGGCGATATCCAGTCTTGTCCTGGCCAAGGTTAGTCACCCTGTAAAACGTGCGCATTATAAATTTATTCATGGCGCTAATCCATTTCATGCGCTGTCTTATCAGTCCCGCTTGAGTGAGCGCTGGCTGTTGATCCTGCGCAACACTTTCTGCGGGTGGAGTTCTCGTTCTCGTTTGACTCCGTTGGTGATGGTCACGTTGTTGCTGTGACTGTATTGGTGAATGTTGTTGTGGTTCTTGGGCTGTAGCTCTTTAGACGGCAGGGGCCCGCCTCCTCAGCACCCTGCCACCGACGTCCCGTATGCTGTCATGTCCAGCGCCGGCTCCAGACATGCCCTGGCGATCCCCAGGCAGCGGCTCTTTTCCGAGGCACCTACTCCTTAGCTCCATTTTCATGGGTGTTGTCACCAATTGACCCTGGTGACCCAGGTAACTCGGACCCGTGGGGTTGTCACTTCCCAGATGAAATGATTAAAACCATTATTATTATTATTATTATTCACAAAATTACATTTTAGAATTGCATGTAATCATTTATCACATTTTAAATTTGGCTGTAAATAAGAAAAGAGCTATTCGAAAACAACAAATCTTTTTATATTAATTTCAATATTTGATAGTTAAGAGTTTGTTTGATGATTACAATTTAATGATGGGTACATTTGATTTTTGATTGATATCATATTGAGTTTGTGTTGATGATTGTTTAAATATTTATAATACATAATATATCATATACTTGTTTTACTTTTTATAATCATAACTGGTAAGTCTTTAAGGTGATTACAAATTTTAATTGATCAGGGCACGTTGTAGAACCCTAACTGAGAAAAGTATTAAAAGCTGGAGCAGTATAAGATAATTGTGTGGAGTGCTTATACGAAAATAAAACAATAAAATTTTACAATAAAAATAAAAAGTAAAACACCGTATATTATATATTTTGTATTATAAATATTTAAACAATCATCAACACAAACTCAATATGATATCAATCAAAAATCAAATGTAACCAACATTAAATTTTAACCATCAAACAAACTCTTAACTGTCAAATATTGAAATTAATCTAAAAAGATTTGTTGTTTTTGAATAGTTCTTTTCTTATTTACAGCCAAATTTTAAATGTAATAAATGATTACATGCAATTCTGAAATGTAATTTTGTTATATAAACCCTTTACTAAAAAATATTTTTCCCAGCAAATAAACTTTTTGAATTAATAATATATAGCGTTGAGCCCCAAATAAATTGTTTAAATAGATTATAAGTGGAAATACCTTGTATCACTTTAACCGTTTCAAGGTCTTCCCACTTAATCCTCCAAGTGTTCCTCTTCTCCACCAGCTATTGTTTCACCTTTTTATTTCTCTGAATGATGTCTCAGTACTCTGCTATATATCAATCTGCTTTCAAACCATGCAACTGTTAATCCTCCTAGATGTCTTTTTTCACCATTTTGTGTGATCTGCTTTACTTGATTATATCCAATTGAATTACTGCTTCTATACCTCCAATAATCAATCAACTGCTTTCCATTTACTGGTTACCGCCTTCTAGTGCAATATCACATACTTTATGCACTTATACTTCTTTATTTTCCTGGGAGATGGTTGTTTTATTTTTGTTTACAATCTTTCTTGAAAATTCTTGACTTTTGAAACTTTTAAAATTTTTGAAAAGTCTTTGACATTAGCTGTCACGTCTTAACCTCGAACAAAGTTTACTGCTGCACTGCTAAATTTTGAATCTTTCTCTGGTCCGGAATTCACTCGCTTTTATAGGTTTTTTATATTGCCATGAAACTTATTTTCTTTATTCGGCATTTTTGAATTACTATTTTAAAATATATCATTCCTCTTGTTAACTTTTAATTATCCATACATTCAAATTAGTTTGAGAACTTTTCATTTTATATAAATTGCAATTTCTTAGTTTTCCGTATCTTATATCAAATATTGCCACCCGTAAAATCGATTGTTATGGATTGTCAAATTTAAATAAACTTTTCATCGTTGCCCAAACTAATGTGTTCTATTGAATTAGCGCTCACTCTTTGTCTAACTGACTGAATTGCAAACCAAACTCTTTGTAGATTGTTTTACAATATCTTTCCAAATATTTTGACACATGAAATTTTGTTTTACTAATTTCGAAGTGGAAATTTTAAGTTTTTTATGTTATTTGTCCTAAAATGTGTTTATAAGAATCTAAAGTTGTGATGTATACAATTATTTAAACTCCTACATGTTTTCTTTTAAAATTTTCAATAAATGTCAAAAGTGTCTAATTTCAAAACATTATATTTTGCTAGTTAAATTGTTTACTTTTCCCTACAAATCATTATTTTATTGTCTAACTTCATAACTGATTCATTTTCATAGGATTATTGTCTCTGAATTGCATATTATGTTTTCATTTCATTTTTTACTTTTTTAAAGAACTATAGTTTCAAAACTTCGATTCCATTATTTAACATTGGTTTTGTTATTTAATATTAGATTTATGAATTTACTTTACTTTAGATATTTTGGTCTTTTTATTGATGCATGTTTATTTCCATTTTAATTTCCCACAAACATTTTAACTAACATCTGCATATTTTAATATGTCAGATTTTGTTCAAATGATTTTTCTGAAATAAACATGACATCTTGACAACTGTTAACCTAATTTTTTTAATGTCAAACTTGACATAACATTGATAACTATTCAACAACTTTTATAAGTTCTGTACACTTTTAATGTCCATATCATTTTCACTATACTATATATATATATATATATATATATATATATATATATATATATATATATATATATATATCACACTTTCAAAATTTCTCTTTTTAAAAAAAGATTTTATTTATAGTTGCACAACACTTTTAATAAAAATAATAACTTGAAAATAACAATGAAAATAATAAAACTTTATATAACAATTAAAAAGACAAAATGAGTGTTAAACTAAACTAGACAAATCTGTAAGTAATAATGAATGATGTTACAATGAAAAAGTATAATTTTTAAACTAAGAACGCTGACTAAGGTGTCGCAGCGCTTGCAGTTCTCACGGATGTTCGTCTGCGGGTAACTGGAGACGACACGTGTTATGCTGACTCAGCTTGGGAACTGTTGCTAGGTTGTTTCATGTAAGTCGATTGAATAACTTATATAACAACTCCCATCCATATAAAAAGTTGATGATACAGCATCGACTTTTAAGGGAGGTTCTGCAATTCCGTATCCTCGACTGGAGGCTATGGAGTTTTACCCTGGGCTTGATGGTTGATGGACCTGGTGGTGGTGCTAGATCGGCAGAAGGGCTGATCGTTGGAGGCTTCTGGAATTTCTTCCTGATGATGCTGATGGAAAGGAGGGCAACCACAATTGCGGTTGTTGCTATTGTGATAATCGTAAACCAGGAGGGGTGTTTCTCCAAGAATGGTTGGTCTAAGAGCTTTTCCAATTCCCTGGAGTATTGGCTAAGCTTATGGTTAGCGATATTCAGGTCTCTGGCATCCAGTTCCTGTAGTCTCATGGGTTTCAACTTTGGAAGTTGACTGATAGTTGGCAGGTTGTCGCAACAGTTGTAGGGGATGTTGACTGGGTGACTCTTAAGTGTGATGTTGTCAACGATGTTGGTGGTCTTTCTGGCATGGACCCTGGTGTTACCGATGAAGGCATTGCAACCGGGTTGGATGGTCAATAGATAATTTGTCGATATGGATTGGGTAACGATATCTTCTCCCTTGCACTTGATGTTGATGGGCAACTGTCCGGAAATCGAGATTAACCAAAGGTTCAGATCAATCTCTTGAATATTATACTCTTCGCATATAATATTAAAGGCTTGCAAGTTGAAGGAAGGGCTGCTGGCTGTCTAAGAAGCTGTGCTTCGCAGAGGGCTTCTTTGTCTATGGTGTGTGGAATAACTTTGGAACAGATCTTATGTTCTTTAGATAATGGCTTTCAGTCACTCAGGTCTTCGAAAGATGCGTACAATAGCGAATCGTCATCTCTCGCGATATATTTTAATTTTGTTGGAAGAATATGGTGAAATCCTGTTCGATAATCCAAAACTGGGATAGGATACAAGCGGTACAGTGTATAAGTTTCAGGATCGACTAAGGGGATTTTTAGTACAAAAACAATTTTAGTACTGATCTGAAAGGCTTCCAATTCTATTAGATCGATGTATCTAGCAACATTTGAACTATAGGTTGGAAGGGGTAAGTTATTTTCATGAAGTGACTGTGATATTTTCTGAAGGGAGTCGACCAAATCTACTGGGTTTATAATTGAGCTATGTTAGATTTTTAGACGGGCGAAAGAGGCTGCAGTTAATACATCGTTGAGGGTATCTTCAATGTATACGTAACTTTCCATTAAACTTTCACACAAATCCAAGATATTGGCTTGAAGTTCATAAAAAGCAAGATCGTCTGTAATGAACTCAATTGACTTCCTAATTGTTTCGATATTTTCCGAAAATATTTTCTCTTCGGACTGAAATTTTTGTAGTGTGGTGTTAAGGCTCTTAATGACCGAAGTTGTTACAGATAATTGTCGTTTCATTAAGTTTTCAATTTGATGTTGGTCTTTAGTTGGTATAAATAATTTTGAAAAGATGTGAGACAACAGTTTCAGGGTCATAGGGCAAAGGTAGAACTAAGTATTTTCTATGCCTGACAGATTTACTGGCCATGATGTTAAGAGTGTCATTACTGAAATTAGGTTCTTCTTCGAAAAAGTCATCAATATTTTTGGCGTGTAAGTCGTTAGTTTTGTTTTGCCAAAAGAATGTAACTATGCGTTTGTGGGACTTGTCTAGAAGTTGAGAATTGGATATTTCAATTTTAGAGTAATCGATTATTGACTCAGTTTTGTAGAGTTGAACAAATCGATTAAACTCAGCGATAATTCTTTCGTCATGTTCGTCGTCATTGTCAGAGTTTTTAGGTTGTTCGGAGTCAGTTTCGTTGTTAGCGAAAATTTTGATTTTGGAAAGGAAATCAGCACATTGCTTAAAATGGTTGATTTTGATGCGAGAAAGAGCATCTGCGTTTTGGTTTACCTTGCCGGGCTTGTACTCAATCTTATAATTGTATTCCTCTAGCCTAAGGCGCCATCTGGGTAGACGACTGCCAAAATCTTTGATGGAAAAGAGCCAAGTAAGCCGACGGTGTTCACACAGGAGGGTAAACCTTCTCCCAAAAAGATACGGTCTGTAGTGCTTAACAGCCCAAACTATGGCCAACAATTCTCGTTTGATGGTGGAATATCGTGTCTCTGCAGCACAGAAGGTGCGAGAAGCGTATGCAACAGGGAGATCTTTTTCAACAGGGCCTTGAGAAAGAACCGCTCCAATAGCAAAAGTACTAGCAGTAGTGAGCAGGAAGGGTTCTTCAAAGTTTGGATATATCAGGATTGAGTCAGATACAAGGGCTTGCTTCAGTTCATTGAAGGAAGACTTGCAATCTGCGTCAAAGATGAATTTGACGTCTTTTTGGAGTAGTTTAGTCAGAGGTTTAGAGATCTTCGCAAAATTTGGTAGGAAGCGTCTGTAATACCCAGCGAGACCAAGAAAAGATTTAATGTCTTTCGAAGTTTGGGGTTGCGGAAAGTTCTGAATACATTCAACCTTTGAAGGGTTTGGTTTTACACCTTCTTGTGTGATAAGATGGCCAAGATAAGCCACTTCGTTTAAAAACTTCTGTTAACCGGGAAATATGTTCATGGATGGTCGGAGAGTAGACGATGATATCATTCATGTAGACGAGACAACATTCATTCTGTATACCGAGAAGAATATTGTCCATGGCCCTCTGAAAAGTAGAAGGTCCATTTTTTAAACCAAATAGCATACGAACAAATTCGTAATGACCATTTTCGACAGAAAAGCCAGTCTTAGGAATATCTTCCTCTTGGATTTCCAACTGGTGGAACCCGGAAGCGAGATCCAGTGTCGAAAAATATTGCCTCTTTCCAAGTTGGTCGAGAAGATCTGAGATATTTGGCAGAGGATATTTATTATCTACAGTCAATTCATTTAATTTCCTGTAATCGATAACTACTCGCCACTTTTGTTTACCAGAAGCATCGAGCTTCTTGGGGACGACCCATACAGGGGAGGACCAAGGAGATGAGGAGTGCCTAATAATACCTTTTCAAGCATTTTTCCAATTTGGGTTTTCACTTCCTCTTTATGAACTTGAGGATATCTATATGATTTAGTGAAAACGGGCTTTGCATTATTCGTATCAATCGAATGTTTAACCTCGTTAGTGAAAGTCAAGACGTCACCTTCAAGATAGAAAATGTCTTGAAATTCCAAACAAAGATCAGTGATTTGTTCGCGTTCTTCGTCATTTAGATGTTCAGTTCTAATTTGTTTTGTAATAGTCGAGTTTCTGTCTATGTATTGGGATTCATGATAATCGTCTGTATTGAAATTCAGAAGAGGGTGAGTTTTGTCAAGTGATTCCAGTTTTAAATCAGAAAAAGTTACTAATTTGGGCATCGCGTTAGCGTTGATGATGGAAGTTAGAAATTCGCCATTTGCGCTAATGTGTACGAGTTCGTTTGGAAGTCGTACTCTGTCAATTTCTTGATTTGGTAAGATGGCGTCGATGTTAAAAAGATCGCATTTAAGTTTAAAGATCTTTTCTGTTCGTGCCTTAATAGTTATTTTGTTTTGTGTGGGTGTTTGTGAGTTAATATTTGGCTTAACATTGGGTGTGTCGGGTACATCAGTCAATGGTTGATCGTTATCGGGAACTTTGTGTAAAGGGATGGTTTTAAAATTTGTTATTAACTGTTTAGATTTTAAGTCAACTATGCATTCAAAGTGTTCGAGAAAATCTAATCCTAGTATGCCGTCAAACTCAATGTCCAAATCGTATATGAAAACTTTATGTGGGTTACGTGGAGCGAATGGAATAAGGGTAGATTGTAAGATAGGGATTATTTCATGGGTAATACCTTGAATCGTTACCCTTTCAGGAGATCTTTGGGTGAAATTCTTTTCGGTATTTTCCTTGAAGATAGAGATACCCGCTCCGGTATCAATAAGTAGTTTGAATTTAGAAGAAGCGTCAAGAATGTAGTAGAGATTTTTGGAGTTAACTGTAAGAAGTGGGCTTAAAGAAATAGTTGCTCCGGGAAGTTCAAGTCGGGGTTCAAATCGTCCAGATTCAGGTTTTGAATTTGGGTTTCAACTTCGCACAAAGTTGTGGTCGAATCGGGAGGCTGGTTTAGGCTCGGAGGCGCTAGAAAATCCTGATAATCGTGACAATTAAAAGGCTCGACGTGGGTATCGTCAAAAGTTTCTTCGAAGCCAGAATAATTTTGATTATCATCCTCGTAATAATAGGGGTTGCTATTATCACTATAATAGTTCGAATATTGAGTGTAATCATCATTTTGGTGTTGATTAAAATGATGAGTCCTTTCAGGACGGTTATTGGGATTGTTCTGTATGACCGAAGGTCGAGAATAATTCGGGTTCATTTGAGACCTAAAAGGGGGTCTCTGGAAGTTTAGTGGACGAAACTGTTGTCCTTCTTGAACAGGGGGGTTATTTGAGGGGAAGTTTGGCCTTGTTTGTTGGTTAGGCCCAACAGGATTTGGCCTATGGTTTTGATTGAATGTTTGAGAATTGTTTTGATTGTTCAATCGGCAATTTACGGCTATGTGGCCTAATCGACCACAATGAAGACACTTAGGAGGTTGTGTCGGCTTTCGTGTTTGAAAGTTGGGTTTGACAGGAACAGATTTGTTCGTTTTCTGATCCTCGAAATAAGAAAGTTGAAGCTCTCTCCTAATCCGGGAGTGTGCCTAGAAGGTCTTTTGGGTTACTGGCACGAATTATCTGACCTAAACGGGGTTCTAATCCCGTAAGAAGGGTATTCATCACCACTGTATCCACTAGAGTGGTCTGGGCGTCTTTTTATTCTGGACTAAGTCCAGCTGTTTTGTGGATGCAGGAGTGCATTTTCGCACTCAATATCTGGAGTCTATTGTAAAACGTTAGTGGAGACTCGTTCGAAAGTTGCTTTAGACGTTGTAAGTCGTGAATAAGGGAAGAGAGAATACGAGAATCTCCAAAGTGTATGGTCAAGAGTTGCTTGATTTCAAGGTACGAACCGGGGTTCCTTGAATTTATCAACTGCCCCGCTTTCCCTTTGAGTTTATTTTTTATATGGATCACTAACAAATATTTTTGGTCCGCCGTGGACATATTATATGCGCAATTACACGCATCTATAAAGGTTCCCAAGGAAATTTGGTCGCCTTCAAATTCAGGTATTACGGAAAATATTTCCGTTAACCGATATCTCTCGGTTTCGGTGGTAACCGGTGTTGGAGAAGCTTGTGCCATTTTTATATTAATCGATATAAAAGAATTGGAACAAGGGTGAAAAAATGAGATATTAAAATTTATAGAAAATTAATGAGTTGTAAAATACGTTAGTGGGAATTAAGGATTGTTTGAACGATAGAACAATAAAGCAATTAAAATCAATAGTTCAAATAAATCAGTTAATCAAATGGATAAATAAATCAATAAAATATGTAAATCAAATATATCAAATGTCCATAAAAGAGATAAAATAAATATATCAAATAAATCAAGTAATGAAATAGATCAATATTTCATTCAAATCAAATATAAAAAAATCAAATTATAAAATCAATAAAAATCAATCAAATCAAATTTATTAAATCAAATTATTAAAAATCAATGCTCAATAAAATAAATCAAATAATATTTACTTAAAACGAATGACGATTCACCATTAATTACATCAACCGGAACATTGAAAGCGCCAATTTGTTATATCACACTTTCAAAATTTCTCTTTTTAAAAAAAGATTTTATTTAAAGTTGCACAATACTTTTAATAAAAATAATAACTTGAAAATAACAATGAAAATACTAAAACTTTATATAACAATTAAAAAGACAAAATGAACTAAACTAGACTAATCTGTAAGTAATAATGAATGATGTTACAATGAAAAAGTATAATTTATAAACTAAGAACGCTGACTAAGGTGTCGCAGCGCTTGCAGTTCTCACGGATGTTCAGTTAGCAGTTACCCGCAGACGACACGTGTTATGCTGTCTCAGTTTGGGCACTGTTGCTAGGTTGTTTCATATAAGTCGATTGAATAACTTATATAACATATATATTGTTACGAAATTTACCCAAAGCCGACCTTGTTTCATTTCAGTACGACAACAATCGATTTGAGATAAAAAAAATGGTTCTCGAAAAGACTCGGCACCTGTAGGAGTGATGACTGATTTTACTGGAGAATTCGACGCTAGTTTTATAAAGCAAACAGGCCACGATCGGGAGTTCAGTTGGTTGTATGAAGAGCTTATATGAAAAATTGTTATTGTGATATTTGAATCAGCTGTTGTACATTCGATGTAAATAAAAGTTTCTAGAAAAGTGAAAGTGAATATTAGTTTTATAGTTTTAAATTGAACCCACGGACATTACAACAAATTGGGTGTCAGAAGTAAAGGATTAAGTGCAGTTAAAATCGTAATTTGATTTATGGAAACACGGAGCATGGAAAAAATGGACGAAACTGCCAAAAAAATAGCAGGTTACTGAGGGACTAGACGAAAAAATAGCCCAGATACTAGGAAAACGTGACAAGAAGGAGAAACAACATCAAGAAGAAATACAACAAAGGTGAGTAAAATCTTTTGATGAAAAACGTAACTTAGAATTAGAAAATCTTGTCACTACGATGAAAAGCGAACAACAAAATCTTGTTTCCACGATAGAAGAAAAACAACAAAATTTAATGGAAGGACTATTCTCAAAATTTGTAGAAAAACAAGATCAACTTGAATTAAAACGACAAAATGAATTTAAATTATTAGAAGAAAAACCACAAAATGTATTTAAAGTATTTGAAGAGAAACAAGATCAAATTGAATTAAATCGACACGAAACTGAAGAGAAAAGACAACTGCAATTTGAACAATTAATGCAAATAGTAGCACAAGTTAATGAAACAGTTAATGACAGAATGCAAATAGTTGAGTCAGACATAAAAGAAATAAATGATGACAGTAAGACCATAAAAAATACGGTGGACACTCTTGAAACCAAAGTAGATGACCTCGATTCCATCCAAAGCCAGGTAAAGTTTGAAATCAGTTCTATTAAAAACACAGTTCAAGATAAAATCAGTGCCATCCAGAATAAGCTAGAAACAGAAATTAAAAAAATGCAACAGGACTTACAGCGAGGAAAATACCAGAACACCGTGAGTACCAAAGGTTCCGTTAGCAAACCACCCACATTTGATGGCAGTTCATCTTGGCCCATGTATAAACAGCAATTTGAAGCCGTGGCTACAGCTAATGGATGGAACAACCAAGAAATATCCTCGTCTCTGGTAACTTCGTTAAGAGGTCCGGCCCTAGAACTCCTCCAAAGCATTCCAGTCGATGAACAAGGCAATTTCGACAAGATCATCGCCATCCTAGACAAACGATACGACAATCAATCCATGAGCCAGGTATACCAAGTCCAACTGAATGGAAAAAGGCAAAAATCCGGTGAAAGCCTCCAAGAATTCGAAGCAGAGATTAGACGGTTAGTTCACTTGTCCTATCCTGACCTGCCAGAGGAACCGAAAGACCAGTTGACCACACAGAGTTTCATAAACGGCATCAGAGATGTGGAAATACAACGAAATCTGAGAATAAGCGGCGTCAAGAAAAGTAAGGAAACTCTAATTCGGGATTTGGAAGTAGAGGCCGTCATGAACATGTCCAAGCCGAGGGTCCGAGCAGAAGAGTCAGAGTCACCATTTGAAGCGCTGCTGGCTGGTCTGAATAAAATATTAAAACGGTCACAAAGAACTGGCACCAGAGGGGCATGTTACCGCTGCAGACGGACAGGACACTTCCAACGTGATTGTCGAGTGAGGCCACCTGAACGATCACCGACGAGGGGTAACCAACAGATCAGCCATATGTCCAAGGACCGTCAGCCAGTCAGCATAGGGGGCGAATGCTGACTGTCCCTCCACCAGCCCCCAAAACGTTATCCATCCGGGGAATTTGCCGAGATAGTGGAAGCCTAGTCATCAGAGGCACCATCAATGGGCGAGCAGTTACCATCACCATCGACACCGGCGCCGCTGTGTCCATGGTGATGGTCCAGGATTTTGAGAGCATCAGAAATTCGGCCAGTTACCAATAACATCCAGCTCAGAACAGTCACCGGCGAGTCCATGTCAATACAGGGTGAGGCAGACGTCGTGTTACAGATAGGGGACAACATGATCCGGCATAGGGTATTGGTAGCGAATATTGAGGACGATTTTATACTGGGAATGGACCTAATTAGCCTGCATGGATTTATGTTCGACCCGAGACATGATGTTCTTCGGTTCCTAAATGAGGAATTTGTTTGACAAGGCCCGTCAACAGTTCAGTCACCTCCATAAAAATTGTGGCAAAGTCTTCAGCTAGAATTCCCGTTCGAACGGAACAGATTATTCATGGGCAGCTAGACAGCAATCCTGGGAGCTTTGTTGAAATGGTGGAACCCGTACACTCAGCTCATGACTACTTAGTTGGACGGGCTATAGATAAAACCGGACGAGATATACCAATCAGAGTCCTGAATTTGTCCAACAACGACATCAGAATTGCCAATGGTCAAGAGATAGCTTGTTTCGAGCCAGTAGACACCATCATCAATTGCAAAGAAGAGTACCAGACGTCGGTGAAGGAGACACGACCCCTTAAAGAGTTCCTACAACAGTTTGCTGACCATATGACACACCTGACACCAGAGAACCAGAAGAAAGCCAAACAATTTATCACATAGCACTGGCAAATTTTTAACAGTCAAGATGGAACCACCGGTCGCACCAACATCATCCAGCATCGAATAGATACCGGAAAAGTTCAAACCCATCAGAATATCACCTAGACGACTACCATTGGGGCAACAACAGGAAGTCGAGGAAAACATCGAGTCCATGTTACAAAATGGAGTTATTGAGCCATCCATCAGCCCATGGTCTGCTTCCGTGGTGCTAGTTAAAAAGAAGGATGGAACCACCCGATTTTGCGTAGATTACAGAAAGCTGAATGATGTCACTAAGGAAGACAGCTATCCACTATACCGAATCGATGACACTTTGACCACACTAGCAGGCTCCCGTTGGTTCTCCACACTAGACCTAAAAAGTGGATATTGGCAGGTTAGTCTACACGCAAACGACAGAGAGAAGACAGCGTTCTCCACCAGTAAAGGGCTGTTTCAGTTCACGGTGATGCCCTTTGGGTTACGTAATGCACCCGCTACATTAGAGAGGCTAATAGAGTATGTACTGAGCGGGTTAACATGGAGGACGTGCTTAGTATACCTCGACGACATTCTAGTCATGGGTCAGACATTCGACGACCATCTGAAGAACCTGGACGAAGTATTCTCCAGAATTAATAATGCCAACCTGAGACTCAATCCGAAGAAGTGTTCCTTGTTCCAAAAAGAAGTAGAGTTTTTGGGCCACGTAGTGTCTGTGTCAGGATTCCGCACCAACGAAGACAAGATATAAGGCAGCCGTGATTGGCCATGAGGGATTTGCCACCATCGCCGCCCCTCTACATCGGCAGACCACTGAGAAAGAGACCTTCCATTGGAATAAGGATTGCGAAACATCATTCAGGAGACTGAAGGCAGCACTATGTTCCAGCCCAATCGTAGCCTTTCCTACACAGTCCGGCAAGTTCATTTTAGACACCAACGGCATCAACACAAATTTGGGGGCCGTCCCAGGTGCAAGATGGTGAAGAGAGGGTGATCGACTATTACAGCCGTGGATTCTCGAAACCGGAAAGAAATTATTGCGTCACCAGAAAAGAACTTATTGCAGTAATAAGGGCTGTAGACCATTTCCACAAATATATCTGTGGTCGTCATTTCTTAATCCGAACAGATCATGCCGCACTCAAATGGCTGCTGGACATGAAGACACCGGAAGGAAAACTGGCCAGATGGATGGAGAAATTACAGCAATACGACTTCAAGGTGGAACACCGTGCCGGCCGTTTGCACAATAATGCCGATGCCCTATACAGAAGACCATGTAGGGCAGAATGCGGACATTGTCTGAAGACGGAACAGCGAGAGGGTATCTCCATCAGGCAGATCCGAGTGCAGGCCAATGAAGACTGGACAACGGAACAGTGCATCCAGGACCAAGTGGCTGATCCAGACATCGAACCAATCCTGTCACTCAAAACGAGAGGGGCACCTAGGCCACGATGGGACGCGGTAGCTAGATACTCCAGCGGCTGAAGTCGTTATGGGCTCAATGGGACTCTCTAAGAGTAGACAATGGTATGCTCAAGCGAGTTTGGGAAAGCGCTGATGGACGAGAAACCAAGTCCCAACTGGTATTTCCGAAGAAAAAGGTACCAGCCATCCTAACCGAAGTACATGATGGAATTACCGGAATAAAACCCTTGGCAAAGTTCGCCAGCGGTACTACTGGGTGAATTACTTCGAAGACGTTAGAGCTTGGTGCCGCAAATGTGCCATCTGTGCAGCCAGTAAGGGCCCGAAGACCCGGACCAAGGGCAGAATGCAGCAGTACAATGTGGGCGTCCCATATGAAAGAATTGCCATCGATGTCGCCGGTCCGTTTCCCGAGTCTGAAAGGGGGAACAAATACATTCTGGTCGCAATGGATTACTTCAGCAAATGGCCTGAAGCATATGCGATACCCAACCAAGAGGCAACCACGGTAGCGACGGTGCTAGTAGAACAACTATTCAGCAGGTTTGGCGTCCCGATGGAATTACATTCAGACCTGGGGCGTAACTTCGAATCGAATGTATTCCAGAATGTCTGCACGATGTTGGGGATCAGGAAAACGAGAAAAACACCATTACATCCACAGTCAGACGGAATGGTAGAAAGTTGAATCTTGGACCTTGGAAAAACACCTATCTAAGGTCGTCAGCAATAACCAGCGTGATTGGGATGAGCATATTCCCCTATTCCTGTTGGCATATCGCATTTGCATAATAGTACAGGCCTGATCCCAGCCTGGGTCGTATTCGAAAAGGAGCTGCGATTACCCTGCGATTTGGCATTTGGCTCTCCCGAAGAACCTCCCCAAGACATCGACGATTATGCCGACCAGCTCCGACATAACATGCTGGCAATACACGAATTAGCCCGAACGCAGATGTTGGCCACCAGTGACCGGATGAAGACGCCATACGACCTCAAGGCCAATTCAGTCGGTTTCCAGGAGAGGGACAAAGTCTAACTGTACAACCCCCAACGGAGCAAGGGTAAATCCCCAAAGCGTAAACCCGCCTGGGATGGTCCATACAAGGTGGTCAAGAGGCTGAATGACGTCGTCTACCGAATCCGTCGAAACCCCAAAGCTAAATTGAAGGTGGTTCATTTAGATCGACTCGCTCCCTACTGACTGATTTTACTGGAGAATTCGACGCTAGTTTTATAAAGCAAGCAGGCCACGATGGTTGTATGAAGAGCTTATATGAAAAATTGTTAATGTGATATTTGAATCAGCTGTTGTACAATCGATGTAAATAAAAGTTTCTAGAAAAGTGAAGGTAGTGAATATTAGTTTTATAATTTTAAATTGAACCCACGGACTTTACAACTATATATATATATATATATATATATATATATATATATATATATATATATATATTATGTGTTAGGTGGTTTCCGGGAATTTATCCGGTATTTGATAACTGATCCCTGCCGATGGTAAAATGACGACGTTTCGGCAGAGTCACATCTGCCCTTATCAGGTCAGTTTGCATAATTCTCGTAGCCTTCTGCTTTCGCTTCTAGTTATTCGAATACTAACATTTGCAGGAGCGCTCGCGCTGTTATATAGTCGCGGCTCGGCGCCTATCGGTTAGCACCGTGAACGGCTGCGTGTGATTGGCCTTGGCGCTCAGTAGCTACGACTCCCGCTTGTTGATTGGTTATATTCGGTTGAGTTGTTATAGGACGGGTCCGAGCCGGTACGGGGTTTAATAGAATTTTCCAACAATTCGATAAGTTCTGGATTTCATTGCATGCGTTTAGACCGTGAGACCTCTTCGCTATTTCAATTGCCTCTCTTACGAGTCTTGATTTCGTGTGTTCTATATTTGCCAGTACTCTGGTGTTCTCAAAGTCTATTCGGTGTGACGTCGTGGTGGCGTGTTCCGCATTGGATGTTGTTTTTTCCTGCTTTCTTATAGCTTTCTGGTGTTCATCACGTCTAGCTTAAATTTTTCTGTTAGCTTGCCCCACATAGGTTTTATGACAGTCTGCACATGGAATCCCGTACACTCCCTGTTGTTGTAAAGAGATCCTCGTCTTTGGAGTCCTCAACCCCGTGCTTATTTTTCTGTCTGTATTGAAAATAGTATTGATATTGTGTCTCCGTAGAATTCTTGCAATACTGTCCGTGGTACCCTTGACATACGGTAAATAAGCCTTGGTTATTGGTGTCTCATGCTCCTCCTCTGTTTGTCTCGGTTTGACTTTAGGGCTCTTTGAATAGTTCGGTCTGTGAAATCCGTTTTGTCTCAGAGGTGTTTTTAAACTGTCCATTTCCTGTTTGATGTTGCCCTGGTGAGCTAGTCTTTGTGATCTGGTTACTAAAGTCTTGACGACGGCTTGTAGTTGGGCTGGGTGGTATTGAGAATTACCATGAGGGTATCTATTGGTGTGAGTTGCTTTCCTATATACTGTATGGCCAAGGGTTCCACCTTCCTTCCTATTTATGAGAAAATCAAGGAATGGCAGTTGAATTTTATTTTGTGATGAATGCCATTAATGTGGTCTAAAAATGTGTTTAGGTGTTCTCTCCCATGACGCCAAATCACAAATGTATCATCCACATATCGCAACAACTTCAACCGTTTGCAGAGGGGGCAGACTCATATGTGAGAAATTCGACACATTTCATAGAAATACTTAGAAAAACGGTCTTACAACCAGAGTGTCTTCTTGTAAGTTTTGACGTAGTGTCCCTTTTCACCAACATCCCTATCGACGAAGCCTTGGATATCATAATAGAAAAATACAAACCACCTCAACACCTTTTAGACTTAACAAAGCACTGTCTGATGAACACCTAGTTTGTTTACGAGAACCAACGCTACAAACAAGTTGAAGGAGCTCCAATGGGATCGCCACTCTCACCAGTTATAGCGAACCTTTTTATGGAGAACATTGAGCAGTTGGCACTAAGAACAGCAACTCTTAAACCCAGTTTATGGTTGCGATATGTGGATGATACATTTGTGATTTGGCCTCATGAAAGGGAACACCTCAACACATTTTTAGACCACCATAATGGCATCCATCACAAAATAAAATTTACCATGGAGGTTGAAGCCAACAATCAACTGCCATTCCGAATATAACCAATCAGCAAGCGGGAGGAGTGGCTACTAAGCGCCAAGGGCCAATCACACGCAGCCGTTCACGGTGCTAACCGATAGGCGCTGAGCCGCGACTATATAACAGCGCGAGCGCTCCTGCAAATGTTAGCATTCGAGTAACTAGAAGCTAAACCAGAAGGCTACGAGAATTATGCGAACCGACCTGATGAGGGCAGATGTTACTTGGCCGAAATGTCGTCATTTTACCATCGATCCCGGCAGGGATCAGTTATCAACTACGCGGTTGAATTCAACCACCCAATACATTTAGTGCCCGCGAAAACTTAAAAACAGATATATATATATATATATATATAATAGTTTGTTTAGTTCGAGAAATTTTACTAGTGCCCACGAAATTTTTGGCTTGAGCCGTCTCTGAATTAAATATCTATAAACTAACAAAACTATTACAACACAATGTAATTGGCAATTTATATAGTAATTAATATTACTAAGTTCTTTATACAATGACATGTCTCTAATAATATAAACAAATTTAGCGTCAATGGCAAGTCAAACTGACAATTAGAATTTAGGTGATATTACACGTTTTTACTGTATAATTACTTAAACATAAGCTAATGTGTAATTATCACACAAAATCCTTATCGGAAAGTGTAGCAAAAATATTTCTAAAAACAAACGCCGACAATTCCTGTGTTTAAGCAGACATTACTTGACTGTATTGGCACTACGCGTTTTCTAGTTACTGTTTCACAGTCATTATGCAATACAATTATTATTATGTACTCATTGCAACCGTATTGTTACATGCACAAATTTCAAATGGCCTTATAGTTTGTGCTCCAGATGTTTGCAATACAGTTGACTGCAATCCAGTTACCTGCAATGAAAATGAAAAGTTAGTTAAAAATGGAGGATATTGCGGCTGTTGTGATGCTTGTTACACAATTCTCAGTAAGTAATGTTGAATATTTTATCAATGGTTTCGGTTGTTTATTATTATTGTGGATTAGATATATTTTACATTATATTGCTAATATGGCCTCATCGTAAGTTTAGGACACTATTGCATACCCCGATTACTTATATTTATGATAAAAGTCAGAGAAACATAAAATATTTGCTTTCAGATAAATATAAATTTAAAAAAATGAAATAGGAGTTTAAACTTGAACATGTTATTACATCAGTTAGTAAATTACACTCATATCTGGTCAAGAACCTTCATTTCAACATTTAAATTTTTATATTACAGCATGACATAATGTATTCCATTATGTGATCAGCAATGGAACACTAGAAAATCGTTTTAAGTAATATCTATGAGAATATTAGTTATCCTATATGTAAGAAAATTTGACCTAAAAACATTCACAACAAAGTCAGAATAGACTTTGAAATGTTTGGTTTTTCTTCAATATACGTCGTTTTATTTCGATTGTGGTGTTATTGCCCAAAAAAACATAAAAGTAAACTAACAGTGTAGAAACACTATTTTCTCAAAAAATCCTGGTGTTGTAAGTTATCTATTGACATTAATAGGTATCAACCCAAATTGTTCAACAAACATAAATGATAATCTCCTTTTAATATCTCTTGTTTAACGTTTTGTTAGTACGTCGAATTTGTACGTCTGAGACGAAGTCACTATTTATTCCTGACCCTGTTCATTTGTCCACCTACACAATTCTTGGGGTGTCAGGATTTGCTGATTAGTTACTATTTGATGATTGGCTCCACTAGCTAAGCGCTTTATTGTTCAACTGAAATCATCACTTGCACCCTTCCCATGATTGGTTTCAACAAAATGCCATTCCGCTTGGACTTGAAAATATTCTTCATGATATAGCAAATTATAACAATTTTTATATTCTATAAATATTCTGAACCTGATTTTTGAGAAACGTCATTAATGCCTCTTCAAAACTGTAAACTGCGGTTGTATTATGCATTAAATTGTCGGGAATAATTACCAATTTATTTGCGAGGCATAATGTTATTTTTAACAGCTCAAACTCTTGCGTATAACTCACTTATTTTGAATTTTGTAACAAAATGTATTACCGATATCTTACTGAAAGCTGCATTGCTTTATATGCAAGCATCGCTAGTGCAGCAAATAGCTATACTATTATTATGTTTACAGTGTGACCTATTTTAACTGTTGCCACCCTGGAAAATCTTCATTAAATAACAGATTTCTCTGCCACACTACTTAAAATTATATCGCATATGTAGGTCTGTTATGCGTAGAAATTTCAATGTTTGAATTAAAAAAGGTCTACTGTTTTAAATTTTCATATTTTAGAGTAGTTAACAATTATTGGTGTAATGGTTAATACAAATTTTAAGGCTTTGTCTAATGACACTGAAAAGTCAGTGGAAAATATTTTAATTAATTCATGTTGAAATGAAATAAGCATCTTAACATTTAATTATTTTTTTAAATAATACCAAAGTAAAGTAAGTAAAAATATACCCTAACTTCCAAGGCACGATCTTCAGTTTCTCAGTCCGCAACATTACCGCTACGCTACTCAGGATCCATTAAAAGTTTTCCTTAACACGTATATTTATTACATGCAATGAAAATTTTAAATATATATTTCTTAGTTTATATAAGTTACCAAAAGCTGACATGTGCTGACATATTTGCTATACTTCTTTTTAATTCAGTTTCTCATTTACTTCATTTTTTGCATTCAAAAAATTACAAATTAAAAATATTCAAATTATTTTGATATTCCTTTATTAATTTACCTTTTGTATAAGAAGTTTAAACATTATTTTAGATTACCGATAATAAGTCGCTTTATTAAGAATTTGAATAAACCTAACCTACTTTTAAAAAATAAGGGTATACAATTAAGTCAAGTCCCTAAACCTTTCCTTTCAGAATTGAACTTCAAAATCTTTGAATAAAATAAGCATAGTATACCCTACAGTATAAAAAATCTGTCAACTATTAAAGATTCTGCACGGGTTGCACCAGCTGAAATGGGTTACACTGTATCTCTAGAAAAGAAAATCCGGCAAACCCACCAATTTTCTTAATGTTTTTGCCAAATGATGATATTCTCGTTCACAAACTTAAATGGAGTTAATTCTTGCTAGAGCTGGTAACATTGTTGGTTAGGGAACATTGGACAGAAAACACTTGTAAACGCCCTACGCGATCAGTAGGTAACTATTTCCGTTATCTCTTGATATTTAAATTTGGAGATTTGTGTAGAAAGTTTATTTGCCATTTCGTTGACTTTTAAGATTTTTTCGTTTATTTTTACGTTCCTCTAAAAGGATAAAAGAAAACAGCAAAAATTTTTTATGTGATTCAATTAGACGGTATACTGTAAGTGGAAAACTGTATAAAATTATTTCTTGTTTTGTAATTTATATATATATATATATATATATATATATATATATATATATATATAATAGATTTTAGCAAACATATTAATTTACATTTTAGAATTGTGCCTTATTTCTTGCCGTTGACAACGGAGTCTGGCCTAGAGTCCGCATCGTTTGAAAATATACAGAAATTTCGTGACTTGTGGTGTTATTTCCCAGAAAGTACTTAAACATGATTTTTAGAATTTTTTAGTACCACCCTCTATTTGTCAAATTAGCAGCAAATTTTCTTAGATTTATTGTCAAACATTCAATGTCCAATTATGAATTATTTAATTCATCATTACGAATCGTTTAATTTTTAATTTTCGTGTTCAGTTGAGTTAAAGTTTATTACCATTGAAAACGGGGCCTGGTCTGAGCTTTGAAACGTTTGAACTATTTGAAATATATATAAATCCCAGCAATTGTGGTGTTATTCCAAAAAAAACTCATATCTTATATTACATTTTAGTTTTCCATTTGAAATAACTTTACTTGTCTGTCCTTTCTATCCTTTCTGTTAAAATAAACTTGTTTCCAAATTGCAATTGATTGTGCTCAGAAGATTATTTCCCCTAGTTTCTAATGAATATTTCATTATTTTTTGCTAACACCAACAGTACTGCCTCCTTAATTTTTTATTTTGAATATAATTTTTGCAACATTTACCTATTTCGTATACTGATACGAAACCATATAGTTTCCTCTTTTACACCCTTATGAATTTTTCAAAGATTTATAACCCATATATATATATATATATATATATATATATATATATATATAAAATATCCGAAATGTGTATTTTTTATTAAAATTATATATAACTTAATCGAAATTTAGAATATAAAAAAATGCTAGCCGTAATGTCAGAGATAAACAAGGTTATAATCAACATAAAAAATGAACGACCGGCACTGATGGTAATGACAAAAAATAAGGAAAAATATACTTGAACTAGGGGTAATAAATTTCTAAACACAATCAATTGCAATTTGGAAACAAGCTTATTTCAGGAAAATATAAAGAAGAGTAAAGCTACCTCATTATGAAAACAAAGTTGAAATTGTCCGAAAAGAAACAAATTGGTCACATGTTGAAGAAACTTTTATTCTCAATACTGTTAATCACGTTTTTGAAATAAACATTTCTTCATTCCGCTCTTTAAAATTTGTTATTTAACTGGAAAATGCAATTTATAAAAAACAATTATCGGTGTACATTTTCTAGGCAACACACCTGCATTCGAAATCATAAATAAATATTTGCTTCTATTTATAATGGACAGATAAGGTTTTGCTCAAATAAATTGATATTGGTTTAGTTAATATCTAGGCTGTCGAAGTAAATACGAAAACAAGCAGGTAGAGGAAAAAACAATATGGCATATAACAAAGAGCTTAAATGAGTTCCACTGTTATTTATTCTATATACATACCTCTCTTAAAAATCGTATTAAATAATATATTACAAACTTCGTGACGATAATGTAAAAATCATAACAAACTGTCATTGTTGTTCTTTATGTATGTGGCTGAAATATATATGAAGCTGATGTTAATTCAGAAAGTATAACAAACATTAAACGAGGGCCTAAATAAGTTATCTGAAAGGTTAAATATCACTTTACTTTAACTAAAGGTAAATAAAACAAAAAATATTATATAAAACAAAAAAAATAATGAAATTCGATTTGTAAATATTTTTGAAATGGCCAGCTTACAGGAGAAACAAAATAAAGCTAGCGGTTTGTGTTAAAATGTAGAGTCAATTAGAATTTAAACAGAAATGTAAATGATGTAATAATATTGTGATTTTTTCCCTGTTTTTTTTATATTCGTGTTTCCTTTTATATGTATCTTTGTTACAATTTATTGAGTGTAATCTTTGTATTATCTACTAGAAATGTTCTATACATAAAATATTCTTATTAATTTGAACATAATCTTAAATTTTGTGGAAATTTTTGATATAATTCAGAAATTTCTATATTATTCCACTTCTACAATTATATCGAAAATTTTAGAATTTTTGTAGTCTCATTGCATTGTTCTCAATATTTGCAAACTCATAAGAATATTCTACAATTATTTGCTTTGTTAAGATATTTCTAGAACTCTTTTAAACTTTTCATATAAATGTGGAAACCTGTAAAATATTCTTTTATTTTTTTAAACTCTTTGTAATTTCTTATGATATATAATAGTTGCCGAAATAGTACTTGAAAATTCTGTATAAATGTATATTCAGAAACTTGAGTTGTTTTGAAATTTTACCGATTTTCAGCTATGATAAATTTTCGAAAAATAACAAAATAATGTAGAATGTTGTGAAATTTGCTGACCATTTCTGATGACGATTTTAATATATAAAATTAGTGTGACCATCGATAAGGAATAACAAACTTCTAGCGGCAATTTATTTTTGTTTCACGGCAAGTTTATGGCTTATTTTTAGCACAACCTCAGCCAATTTGATATGGAATGTAACTCAAACAATCGATAAAAAATGAAAAAATATTGCGGCAACATTTTTATCACTGCAATTATATCTTTAATTGAAAATGGGCGCTGGTCCTGTCAACTTTATATACAAAATTAGCATGACTAACGATAAAAAATAAAAAAATCAAAGCGGCAAATTGTTTTCTCTAACAGCAAATTTTCGTCTAATTTTTGGGACATCCTTAATCATTCTGATGTCAATTTTAATTGAAAAGTTTATATATAAAGTTAGGATGATCAGCGAAAAAAAAAAGATAAAATCAAAGATGCAATTTATTCCTTTATGGCAAATTTACTGCTAATTTTTAGAACATGCTTAGTCATGCACGTGTTTATTTAATTCAAAATCGGCAATTGTCGTGCTAAGTATTTATATAAAGCTAGCAACATGACCATTTTATAAATTTGTAATTACCAACAAATTCTACTACATCATACAATATATTTTGTTAATGTAAATTAGTTTAGTATTAACACTTTTAGCTTAAAATATTGTAAATAGTCTTACATACAGGTGTACATCTGTAAGTTTGGATATACTATGTACAGCTGAGTTTAGTCACTGATGTATAAAGTGTTAATCAAATAAAATAGAAAATAATAAATAAGGATATGAGAAAATATATGTTTGTGATGTTTAATTAATATACGCATCTAGAAATAAAGAAGACTATAGAACAAAACATATTTGTTAAGAAATATCGATTTAATTTATCAGAAATTGCATAAATTATATTCAGATAAAATATATCTCAATAACTGAAACCATGTTTCATCAGAATAAATAGTTAGATCCAAATCTCCATCTCTAAATGATTGGTTAAACCATAAACAATAATTTTATTGATATTCAAAATTTTAACTCTTTTAGGTATTTTGACGTAATGAGATTTTGTAAGGATCCATGTGTAGTTTCTTTTTCAAAACTGTTTGTGCACTTCCATAAGAAGCACCTACAATAGCAAAATTATTATATAAAATGTTATATAAAAATAAGTACTATGCTCCTTTGAGCTGCTAATTTTTTTTTAAACTTATTCTGACTGTTTCTCATTTTGTCCTGTACATCATCCAAGACACCTTGCCGTAATACCGAAAGAGCCTTTTCTGGTTCACATATCAGTACACTCCCAGTTTGCAAATCTCTTGTCAATTCTATTTCAGTGTTGTGAAAATTTCTACATCAGGATATTCAGTAATAAATTGTTCCAAAGATGGTTGCAGCAAGTATGTCCAGGACCCCATTTAAGTAGCACTAAGGAAATGTGCCATGGGATTCACAATAATATTGTCTTTTTACACCGCAAACAGCATTGTGTTGTCCAGCAATATATATTGTTATACAGTAATAAGCTGTAGAAAGAATAGTTAAGAAGAAATAAAAAATAAGCAAAAATCCTATCACAATAATATTGGTGACATTTTATGTTGTTCACAGTTGTCATTTGTCGAAAATTAGAAACAGTGTCTGCAATAGGCACACTGAAAATTTGCCTAAGGTAGGGAATTTGGCATTGCCAACGCAATTCACTTGATATTGATCACTCGGTATTTCCAAGCTTACAATTAAATAATTGCCAGACGTCAACAATTATTTCGTTCAAAATATATTTATTTAGAGCTGGGTATTATATATATATATATATATATATATATATATATATATATATATTTATGTGGAAAGGGAACAACTGTTTTACCCTTCCAAATGGTTCTCAGTCCTGGGTTTATCTATTTTTGATTGAGAAATCTTGGGTTTTTGGTACCATTGAAATAATTCTAATTTAGTTGTTCGTGGTAATTATAATATTTTACGTACGTTTCGACCAATTCTTGGTCTTTTTCAAAAATTTTCTTTATTGTAAATTAATGACAACCGATGAAATATTTAAAAAACAAAAAACTAGTCAATTAATATAATACTGTTACTTACATAATTTTACACACACTTAACCACTGTAAATAAAATTAACATATTTGAAAAGTATTGCGCCACTACAACCAAGATTATCTGTCTGTCTCATGATAGTCAAAATGCAAGTTTTGTTCGCCTCTTCGGGCCGCAAAGAAATAAATCACTAGTTCGTTTGAATTTTAAGTTAAGTTTTTAAACACTTAAGGCTACCGGAACGATCACCAACCAGGGGTAGCCAACAAACCGACTTTACAACCAGGAAAACTCCAACCAGTCAGCATAAGGGGGCGAATGCTGACTCACCCTCTACCAGCCCCCAGGATAGTATCCATCCGGGGATTTTGCAGAGATAGCAGCAGCATAGTCATCAGAGACACCATCAATGGGCGAGCAGATACCATCACCGTCGATACCGGCGCCGCTGTGTCCATTGCCAAGTCCAGGGTCTTGAGAGCATCAGAAATTCGGCTAGTTACCAATAACATTCAGCTCAGAACAGTCACCGGCGAGTCGGCATAGGGTCCTGGTAGCGAATATTGAGGACGATTTTATATTGGGAATGGACCTAATTAGCCAGCATGGATTTACGTTCGACCCGAGATATGATGTTCTTCGGTTCCTAAATGAGGAATTTGTATTGACACGGCCCGTCAACAGTTCAGTCACCTCCATGAAAATTGTGGCAAAGTCTTCAGCTAGAATTCCCGGTCGAACGGAACAGATTATTCATGGGCAGCTAGACAGCAATCCTGGGAGGTGCGTTGTAATGGTGGAGCCCGTACACTCAGCTCATGATTACTTAGTTAGACGGGCTATAGTCAAAACCGGACGAGATATACCAATAAGAGTCCTGAATTTGTCCAACAACGACATCAGAATTGCCAATGGTCAAGAGATAGCTTGTTTCGAGCCAGTAGAGACCATCATCAATTGCGAAGAAGAGTACCAGACGTCGGTGAAGGAGACAGGGCCCAGTAAAGAATTCCTACAACAGTTTGCTGACCATTTGACACACCTGACACCAGAGAACCAGAAGAAAGCCAAGCAATTTATCACAAAGCACTGGCAAATTTTCAACAGTCAAGATGGAACCACCGGTCGCACCAACATCATCCAGCATTGAATAAATACCGGAAAGGCTTAACCCATCAGAATAGCACCTAGACGACTACCATTGGGGCAACATCTAGTCCATGTTACAAAATGGAATTATTGAGCCATCCATCTCAGCGCTTGGTCTGCTCCCGTCGTGCTAGTTAAACAGACGGATGGAACCACCCGATTTTGATTGGATTACAGAAAGCTGAATGACGTCACGAAGAAAGACAGCTATCCACTACCCCAAATCGATGACACTTTGACGACACTAGCAGGCTCCCTTTGGTTCTCCACACTAGACCTAAAAAGTGGATATTGGCAGGTTGGTCTACACGCAAACGACAGAGTGAAGACAGCGTTCTCCACCAGTAAAGGGCTGTTTCAGTTCACGGTCATGCCCTTTGGGTTATGTTTATGCACCCGCTACATTTGAGAGGATAATGGAGTATGTACTGAGCAGGTTAACATGGAGGACGTGCTTAGTATACCTGGACGACACTCTAGTCATGGGCCAGACATTCGACGACCATCTGAAGAACCTGGGCGAAGTATTCTTCAGAATTAATAACGCCAACCTGAGACTCAATCCGAAGAAGTGTTCCTTGTTCCAAAAAGAAGTCGACTTTTTGGGCCACGTAGTGTCCGAGTCAGGAATCGGCACCAACGAAGACAAGATAGATGCCATCCGTGATTGGCCAGTCCCAAGAGACAAGCATGAACTCCGAAGCTTCTTGGGCCTCTGTTCATACTACCGGCGTTATGTTGAGGGATTTTTCAGTACGACAACAAACGCTTTGAGATAAAAAATGGTTCTCGAAAAGAGAATTTTCTATGTTGGTCTTATAAAGGAAGCAGGCCACGATCGCGAGTTCAGTTGGTTGTACGAAGAGCTTATATGTAAAATTGTTATTGTGATATTTTAATCAGCTGTTGTATATTCGATGTAAATAAAAGAAAAGTGAAAGTGAATATTAGTTTTATAATTTTAAATTGAACCCACGGACTTTACAACAATATATATATATATTTTATATTCACTTTGATTCAATTCACTTTTTAAAAAAAATATTTATTTAGAAACATACAATATTAAAAGTGAACAATTAAAATAGTTAAAGTACTTGAATAACTTAATGCTATAAATGATATTATTTGAATGACTTAGTACTAAAAGAGATATTATTTGAATGACTTAGTACTAAAAGAGATATTATTTGAATGACTTAGTACTAAAAGAGATATTATTTGGATGACAACACGAGAACGTTTCCAGTTGCATTTATAACATTGACAAAAGTGCTGATGCAAGTCAGCGTTTTTACTGGGTAAACGGACTCGTGTAGGTTTCCGGGAAGTTGTTTGCATATAATTCAAGATGTAATTTGATATCCCTGAGAAGTCACGTACGCTTTAAATTCCGTTGACTTCTCGACTGTGTGAATTAAGTGCTGATATATTTTGCATATAACAACTCCCCTTACATATCAAAAGTTGATGCTATAACATCAACTTTTAGGAACAGAAACATAAAATAGTATAAAATGATGTTTGAATGGTATGAATAATAAGTAATAAGTGTATAAAATATGAATAAAATAAAGTAATAGGTAAAAAATCAAATTGATATTTGTAAAATAAAATCAAAATATGTTAAAATAAATGAGCAATAAAATAATACGAGTAATAATTAAATGCTTAACCTAAACATATCAAAATAAAATATAAAGTAAAAGGAAATGTGAATAAAAATAATGTGTAGAAAAATAAAAAAGTTAATGATATAAATTAATATTAAAAATGGTGTTTTTAGAGAACATAAAGGGTATACCTAAACTTGCGTCTCTAACCTTTGTTCTGTTTTCAAAACAGGCCTAAGCTTGGGGAAGAATTTGAGTCTTGGCTGAGGCACTGAAGTCTTGTCAGGATTGCAGTCCTTTGGAGGTTTTACCATCCTCTTTTTGACAGCTTGGAAGGTGATGAGTGCTGCTATGATCATGAGAGCAGCTATGGTTGTATAGGTAAACCAAGAGATATTTTTGGTTACAAACGGCTGGTTTATGAGACCATCGAGGTCTCTGGAATATTGTTCCAATTTGTGATTTGCTACGTCTAATTCTTCTACGTTGAGCGTGTTCAGCTTCAGGGGCTGAAGTTCAGGAATTATAATTTTTTCTGGCACTGCGTCGCAACAGTTGAACGGCACTGTTACTGGTTGGAAGGTTTCTAGAACATCGGTTTGTTTACCAGATTCGGCTTGAACTTTTGTAATTCCTATAAACGCACTACACTCTGATTGAAGAGTCAATATGGAGTTGAGGGAGATTGTAAGAGTTTTTGGGTTTGTTTGAGCGCAATTCACTGTAACACTTATGGGTTCAGAAGTAATTATGAGCCATGTATTGGGTTCTAGTTTTTGAACGTTGTATCCTTGAGTGAATATTAGTGAGCTTTTACAGTTGTCGGGTACCTTCTGGACATTTTTTAGAAGTTGAGCTTCACATAACGCGTTTGTGTCAATAGGGTATGCGTAAAGTTCAGAACACAGTTTCTTAGGAGTGGATAACGGTTTACACGCACTTAAGTCTTTGATCGGAATAAACATTAAAGAATCATCATTCTCTGCAAGATATTTTTGAGTGAAGGATAGCATATGGTGTAAACCTGTTCTTTCATCGTATATAGGGATAGGATATAAATGAAAGACTGTGTAAGGATGTTGTTCGACTAAAGGGATTCTTAACACAAATATAAGATCGGTATATGTTTGAAATGCATCAAGTTCAATAATTTCCAGATATTGTGCGATGCTCGAGTACTTTACACCCAATGGAAGGTTACTTTTGACTAAATTTTGCGATATTTCCTGTAATGAGGTAATAAGATGTTCTGGTGTTAAAATTGAAGAGTGAATTATTTTCAGACGCGCGAATGTGATAGAATTTAAAACATCATTTAAATTATCTTCTAAGTAGAGATAATTCTCCATAAGTTTTTCACACATTTCAAGTAGTGCAAGTTTTGATTCGACGTAGGCGACCTTATCATTAATTTTTCCGATAGTGTTTTCCAGCTTTATCATGTTATCGTTAAAAAGTTTCTCGTCAATTCTAAGATTTTGGATAGTTTCGTTGAAGTTTTTAATTACGGATGTGGTGACACTTATTTGGTTTTTTTGTAAGTTCTCAATTTGAAGTTGGCCTTGATTTAAGCGGTTTATGCTTTCGGTAAAGTATTTTCCGTCGGCGGCGTCTAAATTGCCGGTGATTGCCTTAAAAAGGGTACCTGCCCCATCAAGTATACCTCGTTTGTGTCTTTTAGTGTCCATGTGAATGTCAGTAAATTTCTGTTTGATTGAGTTAGAAATTTGATTGAGAACGTTAATGTGGGTTTGTACGTCTGCGCGAAAGTAGTTCATAGCAAAAGAATTGAAGTTAACAGTTTTTACAAGAGTTTGTAATATTCTGTTATTTGTTGTAAATACTTGTTCTAGTGTAGAAATGTTTCTGGGGACTAAAAGTGTCCATTTATCATTGGATACAGTTATTTCTGCTTCGTTATGGAAGTAGATACCTAAAGTATTGTTTATTGGTTGTATTTGAAATTGGGGTACTGCTGACCCGAACAGCAGGCAAAACCTGAAACAGAAATTAACTTTCTGAGAACGGTTTCATTCGGTCGAAATTAACTTTTGATTTTTGGTTAGTTTTAGGGTTTAGTACTGTTGCGGAGTTTCTGTGAATCTCCAGGATTTCGAAAGGACCATTGAATTTATTTTGGAGTTTGTCCTTGATCTGGGATTCTTTAATATAGACTTTATCGCCTATTTGATAGTTAGAGAGATTTTCAGAAACGTGTTCATCAAATCTGACTTTCGCTTTATGTTTTTGGATTTCCCTTCTTTCGCGAGCAATTTTATAATAGTGAGAGATACGATTATTGAGATCTCTGATGTACTTAGTTATCAGGGCTTGTTGGTTGTAGAGAGTTTCTGGAGTCCTACTCGAAGTATGTCCATAAACAAGTTCGTAAGGGGTGAATCCATGAGTTTTGTTTACAGAATTGTTATATGCAATGATTGCATAAGGGAGGATGTTAAAAGGGTGTTCGTCAGGATTTTCTAGTTTATGGATTCTAATCATCTCTAATAAGGTCGAGTGGAATCGTTCTAATGAACCATTTGACTGGGGATGTCCCACGCTAGAATAAGATAGTTTGATGTCAAATAGTTTACACAAATCTCTCATTAGTGTGTTGTCGAATTCCCTGCCATAATCACAATGTATCCGTAATGGAGTACCGAAGTGTTGGAAATAGAGTAGTAAGGTACTAACAACGGTTTTTGCGGATTTGTCGGTTATGGGGTAGGCCTGAGAGAATTTTGTTAGTTCGTCCCGGATAGTTAATGCGTAGTTTTTTGTCGGGACTTCTAGAATATCGATGTTGACACGTTCAAAGGGTGTCCGTGGGGTTTCAGTAATGACAAGTGGGCTGTCGAGATTTTTCCGGTAAACTTTTGCTCTCTGGCAAGATTGACAGTTTTTGATAAAATTGTCAACGTCCTTAGTCAGTCCTTGCCAATTGTATTTTTCTTTTATTCTGCGGTTAGTTTCATTGATACCACGGTGTATATTATTTTTGCCGTTATGGAATTGGTCGAGGATGATGGGTATTTGGTCTTTCTCAACCGTTTGGACGATATTTTGGCAAACTTTCCATTTGATATCGATTTCGGAAAAGATAAACGAAAGCATTTCCAAAATGGGCAGTTCAATGTTATTCTCAACACAGAATACTTCATTTTCAGTAAACACATCTCTACTATTATACAGAGATGCGAAAAGAATCTCGTTGACTATTTCTGGGTCAGAAGGGAGAGGGACGATGTAATAGCGTCTTTTTCTGACACTTTTGCTTGCAAAGACATTTACTCTAGGGGTACGGAAATCAGCATTTTCTTCAAAAATGTCTTCGATGATGTCATGGTGAAAATTTTTCATGAGAGAGCCTTGGGGAAATACTAAGATGTTTTTGTTTCCTCGGTCTAAGAGTTGGCAATTAGAAAATTGAATTTTGTCGTAATCTATGAGAGAGACGGTTTGATATCGCTCGACAAAAGTTTTAAATTCTTCGGAGATTTGTTGGAGATTAATGGGACTTCTCGTCTGGGGTTCTTGTGAGTCATCGTCAGTTTCGTTTGTTGGGAGTACTGTAAATGGTGTTAGATGATTGTTTGCTTGAAATGATATGTATTCATTAAAGTTGTCAACTTTAATGCGAGAGAGCGCGTCGGCGTTTTTATTTACTTTGCCGGGTTTGTAAATTATTTGATAGTCGTACTCCTCGAGCTTAAGGCGCCATCTTGCAAGTCTACTTCCAGGATCCTTTATAGAAAACAGCCAAGTTAACGGGCGGTGATCGGTCAGAAGTAAAAACTTACGGCCAAAAATTATCGGACGAAAGTGTTTAACCGCCCACACTATTGCAAGGAGTTCTCGTTCTATGGTTGAATACTTAGTTTCAGCACTGCAGAGAGTTCTGGAGGCATAGGCTACGGGTAAATCTTTACCTACGGGGCCTTGAGAGAGCACTGCGCCGATAGCAAATGAACTGGCGTCGGTTGTAAGAATAAATGGCTCTTCAAAATTAGGGTATATGAGTATGGGAGTAGAAGTAAGGGCTCTTTTTAATTCGTCAAAAGATTTGACACATTCTGAATCAAACTGGAAAGGTGTGTCTTTTTGAAGTAATCTTGTCAAAGGTTTTGAAATCTTGGCCAAATTGGGGATGAATCGCCTGTAATAACCAGCTAACCCTAAGAAGGACTTGATATCTTTTGGGTTTTTTGGTTGGGGGAAATTTAAGATACAATCTACCTTTGATGGGTTAGGCTTCACGCCTTCGGGAGTTATAAGGTGGCCAAGATACGCGACCTCTTTGCGAAGAAACTCGCATTTGTCGGGTTGGATTTTTAGATTGGCTTTTCGCAATCGTTTGAAAACTTCAGAAAGTCGGGCTATGTGCTCATGTATAGTCGGAGAATAAACGATAATGTCGTCCATATAGACTAAACATCTCTCGTTTTGAACACCTAAAAGAATATTATCCATTACCCTTTGGAAGGTGGATGGAGCGTTTTTAAGACCGAAGGGCATTCTAACAAATTCGAAATGGCCATTATCAACTGTGAATGCTGTTTTTTGGATGTCTTTAGTATCGATTTCGATTTGGTGAAACCCGGAAGCTAAGTCGAGGGTGGTAAAGTATTGGCATTTGCCAAGTTGGTCAAGTAAATCCGAAATGTTCGGTAGGGGATATTTGTCGTCAACAGTAAGTTCATTTAATTTACGATAATCGACGACGACACGCCATTTTTGGGTACCAGATGCGTCTAGTTTTTTGGGAACTACCCAAACCGGGGATGACCATGGCGAATTAGACGGACGTATAATGCCTTGGTCAAGCATCTTTGATATCTGACTTTTTACCTCTTGTTTGTGTATTTGGGGGTACCGATAAGACTTTGTGAAAGAGGGTTTTGCGTTATTCGTGTCTATCGAATGTTTGATTTCATTTGTAAAGGTCAGTTGGTCACCTTCTAAATAGAATATGTCGGAATATTCAAGGCAAAGTTGAGAAATAAGTTCGGCTTCCTCCTCGTTCAGATGTTCTAACCGAAGTTGTTCCATAATTGTAGTTTGTCTATCAGACTGGGTCAAGTTTTGAGAGTAATTTTCAGAAAGAATGTTTACGGAAAAATTGTTTATCGGTTCGAGTTCCAAATTGTCGAAATTAACAGTCTTGGGGATAGCATTTGCATTTAAAACTGAAGTAAGGAATTCGCCTTTTTCATTAATTTTAACAAGGGCACGGGGAAGATAAACTTTTTCTATTTCGGCAGATGATAGGAAAGCATCAGTATTAGTGAGGTTACATTTTAATTTACATATTTGTTCTGTTCGGGGTTCTAAACAGATTGTATTAACCGGGATGCAGTTATTGAAAGTTGAAGGGTTCTGAGTACGCATGACAGTATCATCCGTAACTTTGTAGAGAGGTAAAGTTTTAAAATTAGTGACAAGTTGTTTGCTGTTAAAGTCTATAACGCAGTTATAGTGTTCAAGGAAATCTGAACCCAGTAATCCGTCGAATTCAATGTCGATGTCGTAAATATATACCTTGTGTGGGTCGGCGACATTGAAAGGTACAAGGGTGGATTCGTTGATTAAGATTTTCTGATCGGTGATTCCTTGGATGACTACGTTTTCGGGAAATCGTTGTTTGAAGCGTTGGCAGGTTTCAGGTTTAAAAATTGAAAGTCCTGCACCCGTATCGATAAGAAGTTTATAGGTGTTTGAAGAGTCAGTAATATAATAAAGATTCTTTGAGTTGACGGAAAGAAGGGGTCTTACAGAAAGTTCTGTTCTGGGAAGTTGACATTGGGGCTGAAGTCGTCTAGATTCATTGTCTGAATTTGGGTTTGAATTTCTGAAATTTCTTGGTCTGGGGGTTCTGACTGAGTGGGGGTCAAATGAAAATTTACTTGAGAAGAATCAGGTTCGTCAGAATAAAATTCGTATAACTGTTCAGTATTGAAATATTCTGGTTCATTGTTTTGTTCGAAATCATTAGGGTGATAATCTTGTACGTTTCCGTACTCATCGGGTAAAGAGGTGTAATGATTTTCGTTTTGAGAGTAGTTATAGTCGTTGTGATATGGTCCGAATTGCAGATTGTTCAAGTGATGAGTCTTTGGTTGTTGGCGTTGTTGATGTTTAAAGAAACTCGGGTTCGGTCTGTAATTGCCAGACATTTGGGGTTGTCTACTGGTAGATGGACGAAATTGTTGCTGTGAAAATTGTTGACTGGGATTAACATTTGTAGATTGATTAGCAGGTTGATTGGAAAAATGAGGGCTGTAATTCGAATAGTTCTGATTAGAATTCGGGTTGTGTTGAAATTGTCTCATTCTCAATAAGCATTCGTTGCTTAAATGGCCCATGCGTTTACAAAAAGAGCATTGTTTTGGAGGTGGACCGTTATTTGGTTTACGAGGGGTTTGTTGGAAACTTCTATTACCTGAAAATTTCTGGGTTTCTAAATGTGATAGTTGTAGTTCTCGTTTAATTCTGGAAATGGCAGTGAGAATACTGCATGGGTCGCTAGCGCGAACGAGTTGACCAATTTTGGGCTCTAAACCCGTAAGAAGGCTATTAAGAGCCATTGACTCTATTAAGTCAATCTGTGCTTGTTTTTCTTTGATGGTTAAATTTTGCTTGTTTATAGCTGCTAGCATTTTCGCTTGATGCGTCTGGAGTCTAGCAGAGAAAGTGAGGGGGGATTCATTTGGAGTTTGCCGCATTCGTTGCAAGTCCTGTATGAGAGCCGAGAGATCCCGAGGATCTCCAAAATGATTTTCTAGGAGGGTTTGAATTTCGGCTAATTGACTAGGGTTTCGCGAATTAATTAATTCAGCCGCTCTACCGCGTAACTTATTTTTGATATGGAGAATTAGCAGTACTTGCTGATTATCCGTTGCCATGCTGTAAGCAGTATTACAGGAGCATATGAAAGTGTTTAAAAATATCGGATTACCATCATACTCAGGAATTATGGCAAATATTTCCGATAGCTTATAGGGCTCTACAGTTGGTGTAGCTGCCTGTCTAGTCGTTGCCATTTTTTTTTTAAATTGTATAAATTCGCACAATAAATCGAAATTAAATGTTGAATAAAAGTTTTAAATTGAAATGGTAGAAAATATACGGTTTATCGATTCAGTATTGAGTAATGTTTAATATAGGAGTTGCAAAAACAAATTTGAAATAGCAATATATAAATGGTAGATTAATAATAAACTTGAAATAATGTTTCAAATACTTCGAAATATGTAAGTCAAAGTAATGGAAATAAAATAATAACTATATATGAAATATATAGTTTTAAAATTATTTAGGAAGGTAAGGTTATGAGGAATAAAATATTATATAAATGAAAGAACTGGTGGTCATTCAAAATAAAATCAAAAGAATAAAAAATAGTTACTTCATGTGATTCTTACGTTATTATTCCTCGCATCGGACTGTTCTCCGCGTCACTTAGCACTGGTTAGCCTGGTTGCGTGTTCCCTTGCTAGTACTTGGTAGTTGTTGTCCTTTTCAAGTAGGTTTTGTCCACAATGATTTAGAAATCTCCACAGTTAGTTAGTATTCACGTGTTCTAACTGTGTTGGACAATCCTACTGACTGCGCCAATTTTATATTCACTTTGATTCAATTCACTTTTTAAAAAAAATATTTATTTAGAAACATACAATATTAAAAGTGAACAATTAAAATAGTTAAAGTACTTGAATAACTTAATGCTATAAATGATATTATTTGAATGACTTAGTACTAAAAGAGATATTATTTGAATGACTTAGTACTAAAAGAGATATTATTTGAATGACTTAGTACTAAAAGAGATATTATTTGAATGACAACACGAGAACGTTTCCAGTTGCATTTATAACATTGACAAAAGTGCTGATGCAAGTCAGCGTTTTTACTGGGTAAACGGACTCGTGTAGGTTTCCGGGAAGTTGTTTGCATATAATTCAAGATGTAATTTGATATCCCTGAGAAGTCACGTACGCTTTAAATTCCGTTGACTTCTCGACTGTGTGAATTAAGTGCTGATATATTTTGCATATAACATATATATATATATATATATATATATATATATATATATATATATATATACAGGGTGAGTTTTTTATGTTCAGTATGGGGATTTCGGAAAGTAGCGGAGATAGAGCAATGGTTAAATTGGGAAAGACATTTTCGGATTTTTGTAAAAAAAAATTGTGTCGATTTAGTCAAATTCCTCTAGCTCCTTTGTTTTTGATTTTATAAAAAAAGTGTAAATATCAAAATTGAAGGGAATTGTATCCCGAATTTGATGGTTATGTACTCGTTTGCGTGAGAGCTCTCGTTTTCGAGATATGACACAAACTTCTCTTTTTTTGAATGGAACCATAGTTGGCTATGACCTCAAAAAATCGGACATTTTTAGAGCTTTTCAACGATATAATACTCGATATAGTAATTCAGAAAAATAACGGAGTTATGGATGCTTTTCTCTCTTATTTTCACTTCTAACGTAGGTAGCCATGAAAAATATTGTTTTCACTTTGACGTTTCCTCATGTGAGAGTAATTCCATTAGTAGTGCTGAACTGACAGCCGATATTGTCAAGATTTCGTGATAAAATGGAATATTCTAAAGAAGAAAAACTGAATATGATGGAATTTTATATCATATGCCATAAAAATTCAGTTCGTGCAGCTGAGTAATACTTTCATAGATATTTTAATCGACGTCAACCTGCTATGTACATTTAAGAGGCTATACGATAGTTTACGCAGATATGGATCTTTTACTAAACCACCAAAGGGACGTAATCAAATTAACGAAGCAGCACAAATAAATGTTTTGGCATCAACTCGTGAGATTGAGGCAGAAGCTGGCACATCTCAACGAACTACAGTTATGGTACTGAAAGCGCACAAGTTCCACCCGTACAAACTTTCAGTTTCTCAAACTTTGCATGCTGGTGACGAACATCGACGTATTTTGTTTTGTACATGGTTTAGAGAGCCTTGACAATCCACAGTTTCCATTAAAGGTGTTATGGTCAGATGAAACTAGATTTACTAACTGCGGTATGTTCAATAGACACAATGAGCATATCTGGGCTAAAGAAAACCCTTTCCATGTAGAACAAAGACGACCCCAGATAAAATTTTGTTTTAATGTTTGGTGTGGTATCATAGGGTTTACTATTCTGGGGCCTTTTATATATGACGAATCACTTACTGGGGAGCGCTACTTGCATTTCTTGCAATACACTTTTTTCAAGACATATTGCATAATTTGAATTTGAGAACTCGTTTATAAATTGAGTGGTTCCAACATGATGAAGCACCTGCTCATAACTCGTTATTATTAAGACAACTCTTAGATAATTTCCATCCAAACTCTTGGATAGGAAGAAATGGTCCACGCGAATAGCCACCCCAGTCTCCCGATTTGGAAGTTATAGACTTCTATTTTTGGGGTGCGCTAAAAAACAAAGTATACAAAAGAAAGTATGAGACAGTTGGTGGCCTAAGGGAGGCGGTATTACAAGCAATTGAAGAAATTTTCGAACATAAATTGTACCCATTACTATGTACTTTAATTTCTTAAATTTTTAAGAAGTACCTACTTATATAGATTTTTCGTTAAATCTGATATACCTAATAAAAAAATCGTTCAATGTTTTTTGAAATAGTTATTAATAAATCAATCTATTTCATGGCTAACTACGTTAAAAGTTAAAATTAGAAAGAAAAGCATCCATAACTCCGTTATTTGTATGAATAACTATATCGAGTATTATATCGTTAAAAAGCTCTAAAAATGTCCGATTTTTGAGGTCATAGCGAACTATGGTTTCTATTCAAAAAAAGATAAGTTTGAGTCATATCTCGAAAACGAGGGCTGTCACGCAAACCAGGACATGACAATCTTATTCTTGATACAATTCCCTTCAATTTTGATATTTACACTTTTTTTATAAAATTAAAAACAAAAGAGCTAGAGGGATTTGACTAAATCGACAGAATTTCTTTTTTTTTTCAAAATATCTAGTAAGCCATGACTTTTAACAAAAATCCGAAAGTATCATTAAATTGGGCGAGTAAAACTGCAAATCTTTCCTAATTTAACCATTGCTCTATCTCCGCTAGTTTCCGAGATCCCCATACTGATCATCAAAAAAACTCACCCTGTATATATAGATCGTAAGAACGTTTAATTTTACATTAGTAATAAAAACTAATTTCCCAAAAAAACAAACGGAGAGCAAAAACCAAATGTCTTTACCAGAGAGAAAGGGTGTCATTGTATAGCAGCAGCGTAGAGTAGACGTGAATCGTCAGTGTAATGTGTAATATGAATAGTAGAGTTATATCCATTGTGGATTTTTGGTGTGGAAATAAAGAAGATTATTTTCTAAAGTAAATTTAGTGATTTGAACTCATGGAAAATTTACAACAGTGATATTGGAAGTGGAATTTCGTGGATTTTAAAATCTGCATTGGACGAAACCACTAAGAAAATGTTCAAAACTGTTAGCGAAAAGTGTAACGAGGAATAAATAAATTTCTGGAAAGACAGGGTAAAAAGAAGAAACAGATTCGACAAAAAGAAAATGGCATTTGCAAAGGTTAGTGCCATATTTTGATGAGAAACGAGAAATTGAAATGGAAAATCTTGTAACTGCAATAAATGAAAAATAAGGTCTTATAACTACTATAAAAAATTAACACAATCTAATTGAAAGATTACATTTAGAAATGCTGGATGACCTTAAAATATTTGAATTAAAAAGGCCAAGTGACTTAAATTTCAGAGAGATCAGTTTGAACAACAACTGCAATCTGTTATACAAATCAGAAAGGTAGTTAATAAGAAAATAGAGCTTATGTAATCTAATATGAACGAGATAAATAACGAATTATAGATTCTAAAAAGATCAGTGGTTAATCTTATGTATAAGAAGAGAGAAACTGATAGAAATGATGCATTGCTTTACCAATGATAGAGTTCCCAAAGAAATAATCCGAAGCCGATGTCTGCCGATGCGACAGGACAACGAAAGTAACGAAACAACTCGCCACTCGCCTGTCATTCGTGGTATTATGAATTTTAAGGACTACTCAGAAAAAAATATTTGAGATAATTATCAAACATTTCATTAAATGGATGGTCACATACTTTTTGACTTTATAAGATAACATTTTAAAAGTTGACGGTATGAACCAGATAAATTTCTTTAGGTATAATCATAAATTATTATAAACATTTATACCTTTTGTTTAGAACTACAGGTGGTTAACAATTGTGCAGATGTTTAAAATTTTCAGATACTATAGTCTTGGCTCGATTTGAGACAATGATCCATTGACAACGGGGTCTGATCTAGACTTCGAAACGTTTGGAATATACAGCAATTTTCTTTAAACTGTGGTGTTATTTCCCAAGAAGCACTTAGACATTGAAAAATATGCCACAAGTATCATTCAGAAAACAATGATCCGAATGTTCCAAATGATACATATCTCTATTCTATATCAGTATATTGATCAAGATAGTAAAGTTTGAATTTAGGCAATGATAGAGTTTTACCATAACTATTTCCAACGTGACAGGTTTCCTGACATATCAAGAGGTAGAGAATGGGACATTTATGAGTGTTAGGGAAAGTAATAATGGGAGAGACACCAAGTTCCAACTGCTAGTCCCATGAATAAAACTGGACAAAATTGCTCCAACGATAGTAGTGGGTAAAATACGTTGAAGGCGCCATAGCCTGATTCCGAAAATGTGACATTTGTGCAAGCAAGTCTAAAAAGACAACTCTGATAGAAACGATTAGAACTAATAAGGGGCAGTGTTACAACGTTTAATTTTACAATATTAATAAAGAAATACTGTACAAAATATTTATCGTAATAAAATAGAAATAAATAAATATGGACCAAGACCAATTCTCCTAAATCTACTAATGCAGCTATAAACATCGATATTTCCTGTCCTATACCATAGAGAAGCAGCAATTGGTGAGTGGGGTCATTTATTGTATATTTTTGGGGTAGAAATAAAGAAAATTAATTTCTGTGGTAAATTCAGAGATTTCAACCCACAGAAACTTTATAATAATATTTTAAAATTGAGGCAAGCTCGAAGGACTATGCAAAATAAAATACCTGGCCTAACATTTTCATGTATATATTCATAACCTGTTTCTTATATTATTTCTTTCATTGAACATTTAATGTGACATAAAACGCATAACAATAACTAAATATCTATATTCACATTTATTGTGAAAGGTGCAATAAGTGTACGTATACCATGTGTTATCGTATCAAGAGCCTTTGGCCAATAACCAACCATCCCAGTATAGATTTTTTGGTCCATCAAGTAATTATCGATTATTTTCACTAAATAGTAACTAATTACAATTGTAAAGTCTTTATATAAAAATACTTCACCACGCTAAATTAAAAGTGTTATTTATATCAATCATTTTTATAGGCGCCTGCCTGAATGGGCAATTTCTAGCAAGTCTGTTAAGAGCTTCTACCGTGAATCTGCCTCGTCTGAAACCAAATTGGTTGACAAATAATCCATGTTTTTAGTAAATTTCAGCTTCCAGGCTGTTTTTTTTTTCATGGTTTCCATTTTTAAGCGTTTGTGTTAACTAAGCAGATTGTTCTATATGTCATATTCATCTGAAAGTGTTTCTACGGTTTCGAGATCAAAATAACGCCTGCCCTCTTCCACTCTATAGGAACCATCTAGTCTATTATAAGTTTATTATAAAGAGTCTTCAAATTCCCTGGTTCACACTCAGCTATCATCTTGAGACCCTCTTATCTTATACAATAAGACTCAGCAGCCGTCGGTGCTCTTATTCTTTTAGCCGCGATGTTTAAATATTTTAAGGTATAAAGTTGGTAACGCCTAGAAATCGAAATTCTGGGGAAGTATCGCTATATTTACTTCCACGTTCAAGCTACCAAGCTTTTGTTTTAACTTCTAACGCATACATCCCACTTATATATCCTTGGTGAAAAGAGTCAAAATCTAAGTAATTAATGATCGATTCCAACTAGACAGCCTTGGATTTTTGAATCCTTACTGCTGTCCATGCGATTCATTTCATTGCTTGTCCTATCTCTCGTTATTATCCTCTTCCCCGAGTTTTACAAAGAACTCTCAAGTTACCTATCTCCTCCGTCCATCTGTCAGGCTGAGTTCGAGTTATTTTCTTTTTCGAGGTACAAAGTGTTTGGGAGCAAATCAAAACTTTCTCTCAGTTCTTGTAGTTACCCTTCATTTCAGTTCCCATTCACTCACTTGCTTTCTTAACTCCTCCGGAGACTCCCTCTACTTGGGCTTCAGTTGCTCACTTTAAACATAATAAATCTGTGTAAACAGAGACTCTCCACTTTTTATTCCAGTAGGCATCGTTGTTGCGACAATTGTGACGTCGATTATTAAATGGTTAGTACCTCTATCAGAAGTGGGCATTTAAATTCATCGCCACAAGATCCCGAGTGGCCATCCACTCAGCCCAAATCTTACCCTTTCAGTCCATAATGTTGGTCCCCCCTAATGTAGTTTTAACGTTAATGAAGCCAATAGAACACTTCTTCCCCATATTGTCAACTTACGTTTTGTAACAATCCAGGTTAACATTAAGAAAGCTATAAAATCCCACTACAAAGAATTCCTTTAGTTTTAGAGCAACGAAACCAATCTCTATATGCAAGCCTTAATGTTTCAGTTGCTACTTCGTCGATAAGCGACGTCATGTGCCGCTTCGCTTGTCTTCACAGGTTGATTTGGAGGATTTTTTTCTCTCACTTTCATAAGAAAATTTCATTGACAGTGTTTAAACTAAGAAATATTAGTAATAATACGCTGAAAGGTTTTGGAATAAGTTCAAAATTGATTGTAGTTTATTGTAGTAACCACAAAATATTACATTGTTTTATAATCTTCTAAAATATAGAAGGATTGCCACACTAAGGATATGCCATTAAAAAATGTATATATTTTTGAAAGCCTTTTTTTTCTACAGACGATACTAATAGATGTAGTACAGTTCATTTTTTTGTACTCTTTTTAGTTAATGACCAAACTTCATTGATAATGTTTAAACTAAGAAATAATAGAAATAATACGCTGAATGGTTTTGGAATAGGTTCTAAATTGATTGTAATTTATTGTGGTAACTACAAAATATTACGTTGTTTTATATTCTAACTATTGACTTCTTCTTTGCATACTGACGATTTATTTAATGTGTTATTAAAGTGAGTAATTGTAATAAAGCCTTCATTAAACATGCCTAAAATTAAAGAATTTGCAAATAGTAAACTAAGGGATATGATTTGTGTTTATGCAAAAGCAATTATAATTCCAGTGTTGCAGTAACACGATATGCACAGTTATATCCAAATCGAAATATGATTCATCGTAAAATATTCCAACGATTATACACAAATTTAGGTGAAATAGGTTTGTTTCAAACCAAAAATTCTGGTGGCCGAACTAAAACAATTCCAGCTGATCATGAATCGAGTATATCACGAATTTTATGTACAGAAAAATTGTATGCGTATCACTTTACGCCTGTACCAAATTTATTACCCAATGACTTACCACATAGACTACTGTTCTGTCAGTGGGTACAACATAAAATCATTCAAAATCCAACGTTTCGTGAAAACATCCTATTTTCTGACGACCCTACATTGACACGCCGTGGAGTCGTCAATTGGAGGAATAAACACTATTATGATTTTGATAATCCTCATAAGTACCGTGAATCTCATTTTCAGCATGAATTTTCCATTAATGTCTGGTGTGGAATTATTGGCGATCACTTCAGTGGTCCTTTTGAATTCCCGACGATATTAAATGCATTACAGTATGTGGAATTTTTGGAAAATAAATTGGGTAATTTACTCGAATAAGTTCCTCTTATTTTAAGGCAGCATATGTGGTTTATACAAGTTGGCGCGCCGCCACATTATCCACTTATAGTCCAGCAATGTTTACATGACTACTTTCCGCAGCATCGTTGGATTGGACGTGGGAGTGAATTTCCTTGGCGGCCTCGTACTCCAGAACTTAATCCTATGGACTTTCATGTATGAGATTACATGAGATCTTTGGTTTACAGCAATGAAATTAATATCCGAAACGAACTTTTAGCGAGAATTAAGGAAGCCGCAAATATTCTTATAAATAATCTTGCAACCTTTTTCAAGATAAGACGGCATTTCACAAAAAGTATAATAAAATGCACTGATGCTAATGGTGGTCAATTTCAACATTTGATGAAGTGATTTTTTTTGTTTTCATAATTAAATTGAATGTTTTTGAAACCGTTAATGTTTTATTTAAATAACTAAGCGCCAGTCTTAAAATGGCAATATTTCAAAAAGGCCTTGAAATATGTATACGTTTTTTGTATTGAAATTATAGCAGTTTTATTATTATTGGTCAAAACGCAAATTATATGGGATGTTAAAAAAATAAACATTGATTTACCTAATTCGACCTTTGTAACAACCCTGTAAGAGTACCATGAAAAATGATAACTTGTTTATCGTCCTTGATAAGTATGATGTACCGAATTTGATTTCAATATATAGAGTCGTTTTTCAAATATCTGAAATTTTCAAAAACCAAATACCAACTTTAGGACCCTGTATATATCGTTTACTACAAACATTTTACTAAGCCATGTTTGTGTTAATCGGTATATTTTCACCGCCTCTAACTGCAGTTATCGTATTGTCTATACTTTATGGGACACCCTGTATATACATGTATATATACCGTATATACCGTCCCCTTTCTGTGTAGATCACAAACCTGCCAACTGACCATTTTCGGGAAAATATTAAAAACGTTTATTAGAAGTGTTGGGATTGTGTTTCACTGATAATTTCAATTTCGAAAAAAATGTAGTGATGAACTTTACCTATAAAGGAGACGATTTGTACATACTTATCACTGAACTCCATCCAACTGCGAACTCAAAAGCATTGAATCTCTAATTATCTGAAGTAAAATCATAAATAATGTTACCAATTTCGTGGGTTCAATTAAAATTATAAAACTAATATTCAAGTTCACTTTTCCAGAACTTTTATTTACATCAAATTAGACAGAACAGCTGATTTAAATCACAATAACGATATATAAGCTCTTCGCTGTACTAAATAACTTGCGATCGTGGGCTGCTTCCTTTTAAAACCAGCATCGAAAATTCTCGTAAAATCAATCATCAATTCTACAGCTGCCAAGCCATTTCGAGAACACTTTTTTTCCTGAAAGCGATCGGTGTCGTGCTGCCGGCTTAAGGAAATTTCGTTACACCGCCCCCCCCCCAATTCTGATCGTCCCTGTCAGAAACATCCTCTCCATGGTAGGGAGCAAGTCGATCTAAATGGACCACCTTCAACTTAGCCCTAGGGTTTCGACGGATCCGCTAGACGTCGTCATTAAGCCTCTTGACCACCTCGTATGGACCATCCCAGGCGGGTGTAAGCTTTGGGGATTTACCGTTGCTTCGTTGGGGGTTGTATAGCCAGACTTTGTCCCTCTCTTGGAACCCGACTGAATTGGCTTTGAGGTCGTATCGCGTCTTCATACGGTCACTGGTGGCCAACGTCTGCGTTCGGGCTAATTCGTGTATTGCCAGCATGTTATGTCGGAGCTGGTCGGCATATTCGTCGATGTCTTGGGAAGGATCTTTGGGGGAGCCAAAAGCCAAATCGCAGGGTAATCGTAGCTCCTTTCCGAATAAGACCCTGGCTTGAGTCAGGCCTGTACTATTATCTACGGCAGAGCGATATGCCAACAGGAATAGGAAAATATGCTCATCCCAATCACGCTAGTTATTGCTGATGACCTTGGATAGGTGTTCCAAGGTCCTGCTGAAGCTTTCCATTTCTTCTGACTGTGGGTGTAATGGTGTTGTTCTCGTTTTCCTGATCCCCAACTTCGTGCAGGCCTTCTGTAATATATTCGATTCGAAGTTACGCCCCTGGTCTGAATGTAATTCCATCGGGACGCCAAACCTGCTAAATACTTGTTCTACTAGCACCGTCGCTACCGTGGTTGCCTCTTGGTTGGGTATCACATATGCCTCAGGCTATTTGCTGAAGTAATCCATTGCGACCAGAATGTATTTGTTTCCCCACTCAGACTCGGGAAACGGACCGCGACATCGATGGCAATTCTCTTCCCAACGGGACGCCCACATTGTACTGCTGCATTCTGCCCTTAGTCCTGGTCTTCGGGCCCTTACTGGCAGCACAGGTGTCACATTTCCGGCACCAAGCTCTGACGTCTTCAAAGTAATTTACTCAGTAGTATCGCTGGCGAACTTTATCTAGGATTTTGTTCATGCCCAGATGGCTCCCGGTAATCATGTACTTCGGTCAGGATGGCTGGTACCTTTTTCTTAGGAACTACCAGTGACTTGGTTTCTCGGCCATCGGTGCTTTCCCAAACTCGCTTGAGCATTCCATTCTCTACTCTTAGAGAGCCCATTGGGCACATAACGATTTCAGCACGCCCGAGTATCTAGCGACTTCGTCCCATCGTGGCCTGGGTGCCCCTCTCGTTGAGTGACAAGATTGGTTCGATGTCTGGATCAGCCATTTGGTCCTGGATGCACTGTTCCGTTGTCCAGTCTTCATTGGCCTGCACTCGGATCTGTCTGATGGAGATACCCTCTCGCTGTTCCGTCTTCAGACAATGTCCGCATTCCGCTCTAAAGGGTCTTCTGGATAGGGCATCGGCATTATTGTGCAAACGGCCGGCACGGTGTTCCACCTTGAAATCGTATTGCTGTAATTTCTCCATTCACCTGGCCAGTTGTCCTTCCGGTGTCTTCATGCCCAGCAGCCATTTGAGGGAAGCACGATTTGTTCGGATTAAGAAATGACGACCATAGAGGTATTTGTGGAAATGGTCTACAGCTCTTATTATTCCAAGAAGTTCTTTTCTGGTGACGCAATAATTTCTTTCCGGTTTCGAGAATCCACGGCTGTATTATTCGATCACCCTCTTTTCACCATATTGCACCTGGGATAGGACGGCCCAAATCCTGTGTTTGCTGTCGTCGGTGTCTAGAATGAAGGATTGGGCTGGAACATAGTGCTGCCTTCAGTCGTCTGAATGATGTTTCGCAATTATGATTCCAACGGAAGGTATCTTTCTGAGTGGTCTGCCGATGTAGAGGCGCGGCAATGGTGGCAAATCCCTCAACAAATCTCCTGTAGTAGGAACAGAGGCCCAAGAAGCTTCGGAGTTCTTGCTTGTCTCTTGGGACTGGCCAATCACCGATGGCTTCTATCTTTTCCTTGTTTGTGCGGAATCTTGACTCGGAAACGACGTGGCCCAAAAACTCTACTTCTTTTTGGAACAAGGAACACTTCTTCGGGTTGAGTCTCAGGTTGGCGTTATTAATTCTGGAGAATACTTCGACCAGGTTCTTCAGATGGTCGTCGAATGTCTTACCCATGACTAGAATGTCGTCGAGGTATACTAAGCACGTCCTCCATGTTAACCCGCTCAGTACATACTACATTAGCCTCTCAAATGTAGCGGCTGCATTACATAACCCAAAGGGCATGACCGTGAACTGAAACAGCGCTTTACTGGTGGAGAACGCTGTCTTCTCTCAGTCGTTTGCGTGTAGACCAACCTCCCAATATCCACTCTTTAGGTCTAGTGTGGAGAACCAACGGGAGCCTGCTAGTGTGATCAAAGTGTCATCAATTCGGGGTAGTGGATCTCTTTTTTTTTGACGTCGTTCAGCTTCCTGTAATCCACGCAAAATCGGGTGGTTCCATCCTTCTTTTTAACTAGGACGACGGTAGCGGACCATGGGCAGATGGATGGCTCAATAACTCCATCTTGTAACATGGACTCGATGTTTTCCTCTACTGCCTGTTGTTGCCCCAATGGTAGTCGTCTAGGTGGTATTCTGATGGGTTGAGCCTTTCCGGTATTTATTCGATGCTGGATGATGTTGATGCGACCGGTAATTCCATCTTGACATTTGCCAGTGCTGTGTGATAAATTGCTTGGCTTTCGTCTGGTTCTCTGGTGTTAGGTGTGTCAAATGGTCAGCAAACTGCTGTAGGAACTCTTTACTGGGCCCTGTCTCCTTCACCGACGTCTGGTACTCTTCTTTGCAATTGATGATGGTTTCTACTGACTCGAAACAAGCTATCTCTTGACCATTGGCAATTCTGATGTCGTTGTTGGACAAATTCAGGACTCTAATTGGTATATCTCGTCCGGTTTTAACTATAGCCCGTCCAACTAAGTAGTCATGAGCTGAGTGTACGGGCTCCACCATTCCAACGCAGCTCCTAGGATTGCAGTCTAGCTGCCCATGAATAATCTGTTCCGTTCGACCAGGAATTCTGACTGAGGATCTTGCTACAATTCTTATGGAGGTCGATGAGCTGTTAACGGACCGTGTCAATACAAACACCTCATTTAGGAACAGAAGGACATCATATCTAGGGTCGAACATAAATCCATGCTGGCTAATTAGCTCCATATCCAGTATAAAATCGTCCTCAATATTCGCAACAAGAACCCTATGCCAGATAATGTTGTCCCCTATCCGTTGTACAACATCTGCCTCACCCTGTATTCACATGGACTCGCCGATGACTGTTCTGAGCTGGATATTGTTGTTAGCTGGCCTAATCTCTGATGCTCTCAAAACCCTGGACTTGGCAATGGACACAGCGACGCAGGTGTCTATGGTGATGGTAATTGCTCCCCCAGATGGATAGTGTCCTGGGGGCTGGTGGAGGGTGAGTCAGCATTCGCCCCCTTATGCTGACTGGTTGGAGTTTCCCTGGTTAGTAAGGTCGGTTTGTTGGCTGCCCCTGATTGGTGATCATTCTGGTAGCCTTACTCGGCAGTCACGTTGGAAGTCTCCTGTCCGTCCGCAGCGGTAATATGCCCCTCTGGTGCCAGTTCTTTCTGACCGTTCTAATATTTTGTTCAGACCATCCAGCAGCGCTTGAAATTGTGACTCTGACTCTTCCTGGTCGAAGGAAACCGCTCGGACCCTCGGCTTTGACATGTTCATGACGGCCTCTACTTCCAAAGCCCGAAGTAGAGCTTCATTACTCTTCTTGACGCCACTCAGTTTTAAATTTCTTTGGACTTCCACATCTCTGATGCCATTTATGAAACTCTGTGTGGCCAACTGGTCTTTCGTTTCCTCTGGCAGGTCTGGGTAGGACAAGTGCACTAACCGTCTAATCTTTGCTTCGCATTCTTGGAGGCTTTTACCGGATTTCTGCGTTTTTTTACTCAGTTGGACTTGGTATACCTGGATCAAGAATTGATTGTCGTATCGTTTGTTCAGGATGGCGATGATCTTGTAGAAATTGCCTTGTTCATCGACTGGAATGCTTTGGAGGAGTTCTAGGGCAGGACCTCTTAACGAAATTACCAGAGAAGTAGATTTTTCTTGATTATCCCATCCGTTAGCTGTAGCCACGGCCTCAAATTGCCGTTTATACATATGCCAATATGAACTGCCATCAAATGTAGGTGGTTTGCTAACGGAACCTTTGGTACTCACGGTGTGCTGGTATTTCCCTCTCTGCAAATCTTGTTGCAATTTTTTAATTGATATTTCCACTTTATCTTGTACTTCACTGTATAATGGGTCTTTAATTGAACTGATTTCAACTTTTACCTGGCTTTGGATAGCACTTATTTCAAATTTCACCTGGTTCTGCATGGAATCGATGTCATCTACTTTGGTTTCAAGAGTATCACGATATTTTTTAGGACCTTTATGTCTTCGTTTATTTCTCTTATATCCGATTCCACTATTTGCATTCGTTCATTAATTGCAGGTGTCTTTTCTCTTCAATTACTTTAAAATCATTTTGTCGTTTTAATTTAAGTTGTTCTTGTTTTTCTTCAAATACTTTAAAATCATTTTGTCGTTTTTCTTCTAGTATTTTGAATTCATTTTGTTTTTCTACAAATTTCGAAAATAACCCTTCCATTAAATTTTGTTGTTTTTCTTCCATGGCAGTGACAAGATTTTCTAATTCTATTTTATCATCAAAAGATTTTACTAACCTTTGTTGAATTTCCTCCTGGTGTTTTTTCTCTTTATTGTTACGTTTTTCCAGAATCTGGGCTATTTTTTCGTCTAATCCCTCCGTAACCTGCTTGACTGTTTTTTGGTAGTTTCGTCCATTTTTGCCATGTTATGTTTCCATAAATCAAATTACGATTTTAACTGCACTTAATCCTGTACTTCTGATCACCAAATTGTTACAAATTTCGTGGGTTCTATTAAAATTATAGAACTAATATTCACTTTCACTTTTCTAGAACTTCTATTTACATCAAATTATACAGAACAGCTGATTCAAATCACAATAACCATTTTACATATAAGCTCTTCGCTACTTGCAATCGTAGGCTGCTTCCTTTTAAAACCAGCATCGAAAATTCTCGTAAAATCAATTATCAATTCTACAGCTGCCGAGCCATTTCAAGAACACTTTTTTTCCTATCGGTGTCGTACAGGGCGGGCTTAAAGAAATTTCGTTACAATAAGAAGAATTTAGAGAGCTGAGAACTTAAAACCCTACCTTGAATTCAACTACTATCGTTCATTTACGCTTAACTTGGCATTGTGCGACATGACCTGTTAACAATTCAAGGACATCGGTACATTTTAAGAACTACAGCTACATTGTAGATTTAGAATTGCATACTACAAACGATTGTACAAAATGTAGAACCCTTCGAGACTACAAATTGTTTTACCAAATGCCCTAAAGTGCGTTTGTATTGATTCAAAAGCAAAAAAGGAGTTAAAATACACGTTTTAAATAGTTTCCCGAATTGTTTCCCTTTTGCAGATTTGTGATTTACACAGAAAGGGGATGGTATATGTATAGTTATATTTATTATTCTAAAACTACAAACAATTTCGAATCTGAGGCTCATGATTGTGTTAAAATGTCGACTTATTGAAGAGTTCCACAGTCACTTCAAACATCTTAATTTCGCTACACTCACCTACACAGTTTGTAGTTTTGGAATAAGTGCAATTTTATGATTTCAATATTGTATCATACTTGCTACACTTTAAAAGAATATAAAACAAAGTAATATTTTGTTGTTACTGCAATAAACTACAATCAATTTAAAACTTATTCCAAAACCATTCAGCGTATTATTACTAATATTTCTTAGTTTAAACACTATCAGTGAAGTTTTCTCAGTCACTAATAAAAGTACAAAAAAATGAACTGTACTACATATATTATTATCGTTTATAGATAAAATAGGTTTAAAAAATATGTTGTTTTTAAAGAGGGTTCCAGCGTGATGAATCTCATAATAGGCTGTATTTCGTACTTAACCTAACTTGATCTATTTAATTTATTAACGATAGGATGGGACCAAGTTAGTGTCCGACCAAAGGTCAGATTATGGCCAACAACGAAGCCGATTTTTCGGCCTTCGCGTTAACCGTCAGCCGAAGCAGACTTTGTATAAATAAAGTAAGGCAACAGTATTTAACATGACATCCCACTAAACTCCTTAAGTATTTGACTGGTTTTTATTATAGAATACAGATAGTATAATACATATTAAATATTATTAACCTATTTTAATTTATTACTAAATTATAGCGAGTATTTAAAGTTATTAAAATCGTAAGTTGATCAGTTCTGGTCATTTTTTCAGCAACAGTACAAACAATTTTAGTATCAATTGTAAGTTTGCTGCTTCTTAAGTAAGTAAGCAAAAATGTACAAAATTTACCAAAAAACTGTATACTGGTCTGCTATCCAAGTACTGACGGCAAATGAAGGACAGAGTCATTGCCGATAACTGTCAAAGGTCTTATTCTGCAGTTAAAAGTTTTGCCGCAAACAAACAGAAAACCGAAATGCCTAAAACCATTGAGATACTTACCATGTAAATATCCGACATTATGTATACTTGTAACCCCGTTTTCTAATACCTTGTAGACTGCCATAAATGCATTATCCTGTATACTTGCATCCTCTATACTAATATCATTTATGAAGGTTTTACTATTCGCTCTGTGCGCGACTTCAGCGCCATGGTATGGTTGAACTACAGGGGGCTATTGTAATATATTTTACTAAGTATTGAATGGCTGTCAGTAATAATAATATCGAATGATAAATAAAAAAATGCTTTTTTAATTAAAGGGAATATTTATAATAAATATTTGTTAATGTAAAGTGTTCTTGTGCATTACAAAATAAAATGTAAGTATAGTTAATACTGAAAAAGTAGCATAGAAGTTAGCACACATAAAGATAGGTTAACTGAAATCAAATAAAAAGAAAATAGAGAAAAATTTTTATAAGTAAATTTAGATTGAACGAAATTACCAAAATATTTTATTGTTTCAAAATTCTACAAATTAAAAGTGCTGATTGTTTTTGAGTACAAAAAAATAGATTATGTTTGCTAACTAAAATTAACATATTACAATTCAATAATAAATCTGAGAAAAATTGTTAAACGATTAAATTTATCATTTTTATTTTTAGATTTGGATTTAAAATGGAAACCATAATAAAAACGGGATTTCAATCAATAACCCACGAAATTCAGTTCCAGCCACAGACATTGGTAAAAGGAAAAAAGCTGGTTCTTGCTGAACATGTCCGAGAGGTAGAAGAGTTTCGCAAAAATAACGAAAGCTATTTGATTAAATCGCGAGTAATCAGGCAAGCATCTGTCCATGCTACAGCTTACACCACGAGTTTAAAATTAAATGTAGAACGATGTGTTGTTGATGTGCAATGTAATTGCGTTTATAATCAGAGTAAAAAATGTAAACACATTTTTTTTTTAATTAATAATAATATTTCCTAGTATTTTCTAAACTTACTATTTTTTTAAGTTTCACTCCTTTCAAGATTTTTATTATTACGGATAGTAAGGTTATGATTCTACTTACTTTTGTCTCCTAACAGCAGCTATCCATTTTTTCCTTTGATTTATTTTCCAACTTGCTGTAGGAAATTTATAAAAATGACAAGCACTTTTTCTACCTGTATTCTTACAACTTACAACACAACAACTTTTGTGACTCATTTTATGTTATTTTATTTAAATAAATTTTAAATAACAATTCACTTGTATATTTAGCTAACTCGAAACATAAAAACAGCCCGCCGTAGTATCGGATATAGTCACGGGTAGCGCTGACGGTAAATCAGTTTCTCCCCACCATGGCTTCGCACTGAGCGAATAGGACGAAAGAACACCCTCAACGTATAAACCGTTCACAATCAAAGACGATTACTTAGAAAATACAAAATAAAAAAGCAGCCATATTGTAAATCTCTGTGTTAAAAAATCTTTTTTACCAATTAACGAAGCACTTAATCAAGGTTATAGTGTCTGTGTGCCAAATTTACACTAAATCCATACAGTGGTTATTGCGTGATTATGTGTAACAATCCAAATTTACAAACATTCACATTTATAGTCTTATATAAGTGTGGAACAACCAAGTGAAATAAATTCGATAACGAGTAAAGGAGGTCTTGTAAGGAAAAACGCTTGGACGTCAATTTGTATTTTTTTCTTTCTTAGTTTAAATGCAAGCCCCTGTATATTATTTATTTTTGGATTCTGCAGAAAGTTCTAGACATAACTCATGTAATGTTCTACACCTATCTTCAACTTCAAATTAACATTAAAAAAAGAAAATTATTTTATTTCACAAATTCGCTACATTACACTCAATACTAAATTCTCATTTAGCTCTTGATATTGAGATTGTAAGCAAAGACCATTCCTGCGTTCCTTTTTACTGATTTGAGAAAAAGTTTTGTTTAATTGCGTCAAAACTGATAGCCTTAGGATATTCCTGTCTGCCTGCCTGACAGTGGTGATCAGTGTCAGTGCTATTGTCGTTTTAAATTTGTTAACTGTTAACAATGGTTCATTTAACAGAAATGCACAAAATAACCATTCTACAATTGATTGGTTGCCGCCTGTATCCCAAGCAACAATTAGCATTTTGAGTCTTCATGTGGTTTCAAGAATGGTGTAGATTTACAATTCCGTCCAATTTGAATTGTTGTTAATTTTTTATTTATAAATTGTTTTTGATTTTGGAATTTTTAAATTGGATCCGGCAAACTGCGCTACGATCGCAGTATCGAATATTCAATAATACTCTATTTTAATTCCAGTTTGTCTCGACAGTTGGTGCTGCGATCAAGTTAAGAAAAACTTCGTTTATTATTGTGGTACAAAAAATCGTGTGCTAATTGAAATATTACATTAAGACGTAAGTGTTAGTGCGGAATTGAAGTATTTTCTACCAAATGTACACGTGCGTTGACTAACAACCACCCTAACCTATCTTTATTTGTGTAGCTAATTGATTTCATAACAAATTGTTTAATTCCTTTTTGGAAATATTAAATAAGAAAAATACATATTTTCTATCTAAAATTTGGTACTATGAATCTTTTCCAGATTGTTACAATTCTAATTTTCGAATTAAAGACCTATGTACAGGACAATGTGTGTCAGGTCCGCTAGTTTTATAAAGTTATATATAATCGGCTGTCTTCCAGAAATTTCTTAAATAATTTTAATTTGAAACTTCTTCACACTTTTCTAGACCTTATTCCCAATCTTGTGAGCATCATCTATAATACAGCTTAAAAATATTGTTGTTTAGAAATTATCATATAGCACCTGGAATTGTCCTATTCTGGATAACTGTCTTATTAACAGACTTCCAAAAAAGAGGAGGTTATCAATTCGTCGCGTATTTTTTTTTCTATGTATGTTACCTGATTTCTGCTCCTGTGGTAAACCATTTTGAATGAATATGGGCTTGTTTAATAGAGTATATATCCGGATTGTTGAAACTTCAAATTTGGGAAAATGATTCTATTGGTAAAGTGATGAAATTTGTGAATAAACATATGCATACATGGAAATCGACCAATATCCCTAACATACTGGTCTATTTTTCGAGAATTCCATATATATAGTTTTTTAACGTTTAATCTATTAAGGAAGATCCCTGGTGATCTCATATACTTTTCTGCGACGTGCAACTTGCAGTTTAGCAGAAAATTGCCGAAAATTCCAATATTCTTATCAAAAATTTCTTCGAAGTGACGTAACGGATATTTCCTCATAAATATTTTAATTCAAACGTAATAGTGTGAGAATTGCAGGCACTGGAAGTTTTAATTGCAAATTATAAAATATTCAATGTACATGTCAAGCAAATAGGTAGTAAAGCATAGTATTTTCGGCTCCTCAAATCAATGAGTACCAAGCTCGTTTTGTTTGTATACCAGGCCAATACCTATTTATATGAAAATTTTTCCATTTTGCGAAGACCTTGCTTTTGGTGTCACGTCACATTCTCCCGGCCTAATAGAAAACTCAGTGACAACACATGTCAAACTCTAAACTGATATTTGGTGCGTTTATACACAGGGTATTTTGTTATAGCAAACAAAATCACAAAGTAAAGTGATAGAAGGAGTTGCATTTATATGATGCTTAAAATATAGGGAGTAGATAGTAGCCCATAGGCAGTCGTATATATAAAATGTTTGGAATATAGGGTGGAATGGATCTTTGGTGATATAAAAATGTTGGAAAAAATGTGAAATTTTAATTATATAGGGTGATTAAAAATCTGTTATATGATGTGGACGTAAACAAATCATATACAGGATGGTTGAAATATATGGTGGAGTTGAATTAAGTTTATACAGTGTGATTAAAAAATTATATATTTCATAGCCCATAAAAAGTTGCATAAAGTGTGGAAAGGAATTAATGTTACACAGGGCGATAATATAAAATGTTACAAATGAAATAATTTATGGGTAGCTCACAAGTAGTTATATACGATGGTTGAAATATAAGACGGATTTGCCTAAATTTGAAGACGCGAAATGTAAAGGAGTACTCTCAACGACGTTTTAACAGCTTAAAAATTTTACAAGTTCGATTATAAGCCCAGTAGATTTGGTTGATTCCCTTCAAAAATTTCTTAGTCACTCCATGAAAATAATTTACCACTTCCTATTTACAGCTCAAATGTTGCTCAGTACATCGATTTCATAGAATTAGAAGCTTTTCAAATCAACACTAAAATCATTTTTGTACTCAAAATTCTTTTAGTTGATCCTGAGATTTACACTTTTTATCACCTTTATACTATCCCAATTGTGGATGATCGAACAGGGTTTTATCACATACTATCAATAAAAACCAAATTTATCGCGAGAGATGATGATTTATTATTATATACATCTTTCGAAGACCTGAGTGACTGCAAGCCATTACACACATAGCATAAAATTTGTTCCAAGTCAATTCCACATCCGATGCCAACTGCGAAGGACAACTTCTCAGACTGCCAATGACACTTCCCACAACCTGCAAGACATTGATATTATATGCAGAAGATTATAATATAAACCTGTGGTTGATCTCCATCTCCAGACCTTTGCCTACCACCATCAAATGCAAGGGAGAAGATGTTGTTACACTAACCGTACAGAAGAATTCATTAATGGAAATTCAGCCCTACTGCAACGCTATTATCGACAGTAGCAGTGTCTATGCCAGACGGACAACCAAAAAGACTATTACACTCAAATATCATCCAGTAAATATCCCCTACAACTGCTGCGACGAAATGCCTACCGTCAGTCAACTTCCTATTATTGAACCCCTAAAACTACAAGAACTAGATGTCCCAGACCTTAACATTGCCAATCATAAACTCAGCCAGTACCCCAGAGATGAACCAACTATTCGTGGAGAAGCATACCTTCTCTATATTCACAATTATCGCAATCATGTTAGCAGTAATTGTTGCCGCCCTGCTCACGGTCACAGCAATCCGGAAAAAGTTGAAGTTTACTAAGTCTAATCCTACTAGCGAGCCAGCACCACTACCATGCCCAGCGAACAGCAATTCCAGAAGAAAGCTTCACAGCCTACTAAGCAGTACCGAAGACATAGAACTAACATATCAGGGTGATCCCAGATATGTTACAAACTAAATGTTTTATTGGCTGGCCCAGTTGCATGTACAGACTGTTTAGAATATTGAATGGAGTGCAATTGTAGTTATACAGGGTGGTTAGAAATAATAATTATATAGGGTAGCTTTTTAGCGGTTGCATTTATAGGGTACTTCGAATAGAGGGCGCAGTAGAATTATAGTTAAACAAAAAATATTATATAGGGATACATATACAGGTATGGTGGAAATAGGTGCTGGAGAAAAATCATAGTAATACAGTGTGGTTTAAAAAAGTTAGAACAAAAATTCAACATTTTGTAGCTCATAAGCAGTTGCATCTATAGGATAGATGCAATATAGAGTGAGAGGAAATATTGTTGAAACTATTAGAAAACGAAATGATTTATAGGGTAGCCACTATGAGTTGCATATATTTAATGATTGAAATATAAGGCGCACTAGAATTATAGTTACAGAAGGTAGTTCAAAAAATTTACAAACTAAAAGAGTTAATATTGCCCCTTAGTGATTGAATATACCTATACAGTGTGGCATAAAAATATTAAAATAAGACTGCAACATAGGATATATGCAATATAGTATACAGGGTAATTACAAAAAATGTTAGAAAAGGAAATGTTATATTGGGTAGCCCACCATGAGTTGCATATACAGTTAAATTGGGAAAGATTTGCAGTTTTACTGGCCCAATTTAATGACACTTTCGGATTTTGGTAAAAAGTCATGGCTTATTAGATATTTAGTCAAATCCCTCTAGGTTCTTTGTTTTTGATTTTATAAAAAAGTGTAAATATCAAAACTGAATGGAATTGTATCCCGAATATGTTTGTCATGTCCTCGTTTGCATGACAGCTCTCGTCTTCGAGATATGACACAAACTTTTCTTTTTTTGAATGGAAATCATAGTTGGCTATGACTTAAAAAAAATCGGACCTTTTTAGAGCTTTTCAACGATATAATAATATAATACTCGATATAGTTATTCATAAAAATAAGGGAGTTATGGAAGCTTTTCTCTCTTATTTTCACTTTTAACGTAGGTAGCATGAAAAAGATTGTTTTTACTTTAAAGGTTTCTCATTTAAGAGTATTCCATTAGTAGTGCTAAACTGACAGTCTATATTGACAAGCGATAAAATGGAATATTCTAAACAAGAAAAACTGAATACGGTGGAATGTTATATCATATGCCATAAAAATTCAGTTCGTGCAGCTGAGGAATACTTTCATAGATATTTTAATCGTCGTCAACGTGCTCTATGTACATTTAAGAGGCTTTAGGATAGTTTACGCAGATATGGATCTTTTACTAAACCACCAAAGGAACGTAATCAAATTAAGAAAGCAGCACAAATAAATGTTTTGGCAATGGTAAATCAAAATCCATCTACATCAATTCGTGAGATTGCGGCAGAAGCTGGCACATCTCAACGAACTGAAGTTAAGGTACTGAAAGCGCACAAGTTCCACCCGTACAAACTTTCAGTTTCTCAAACTTTGCATGATGGTGACGAACATCGACGTATTTTGTTTTGTACATGGTTTAGAGACATGTGCCTTGAGAATCCACAGTTTCCATTAAAGGTGTTATGGTCAACTAGATTTACTAATTGCGGTATGTTCAATAGACACAATGAGCATATCTGGGCCAAAGAAAACCGTTTCCATGTAGAATAAAGCCGACCCCAGATAAAATTTGGTTTTAATGTTTGGTGTGGTATCATAGGGTCTACTATTCTGGGGCCTTTTATCTATGACGAATAACTTACTGGGGAGCGCTACTTGCATTTATTGCAATACACTTTGCAAGACATGTTGCATAATTTGAATTTGAGAACTCGTTTAGATATTGAATGATTCCGACGTGATGGAGCACCTGCTCATAACTCGTTATTAGTAAGACAACACTTAGATAATATCTATCCAAACACTCTTAGATAGGAAAAAACGGCCCACGCGAATGGCCACCCCGGTCTCCCGATTTGGCAGTTATAGACTTCTATTTATAGGGTGCGCTAAAAAACAAAGTATACAAAAGAAAGTATGAGACAGTTGGTGACCTAAGGGAGGCGGTATTACCAGCAATTGAAGAAATTGATAGGCGGTCTGTGAGAAAAGCGGTAATGTTAATCTTAAAAAGATGCAATTATTGTCTAAATAACAATGGTAGACTTTTCGAACATAAATTGTAATCATTATTATGTACTTAAATTTCTTAAGTTTTTAGTAAGTACCTACTTATTTAGTTTTTTCGTTATATCTGATATACCTAATACAAAATCATTCAATGTTTGTTGGAATAGTTATTAATAAATCAATCTATTTCATGGCTAACTACGTTAAAAGTGAAAATAAGAGAGTAAAGGATCCATAACTCCGTTATTTTTATAAATAACTATATCGAGTATCATATAGTTGAAAGTTCTAAAAATGTCCAATTTTTTGAGGTCATAGCCAACTATGGTTTCCATTCAAAAAACGATAAGTTTGTATCATATCTCGAAAACAAGAGCTGTCACGCAAACGAGAACATGACAATCATATTCGGGATACAATTCCCTTCAATTTTGATATTTACACTTTTTTATAAAATCAAAAACAAGGGAGCTAGAGGGATTTGACTAAATCGATAGAATTTCGTTTCTTCAAAATATCTAGTAAGCCATTACTTTTTCTAAAAATCCGAAAGTGTCAATAAATTGGGCCAGTAAAACAGCAAATCTTTCCCAATTTAACCATTGCTCTATCTCCGCTACTTTCCGAGATCCCCATACTCGTCATCAAAAAAAAACTCACCCTGTATGTAATGGTTAAAATATAGTTAAAAAAATTAGAAAATTAGAAACAAAAATAGTAAATAGGGTGGCTCATAGGCAGTCGCATATATAGAATGGTTGGAGTAGCACCAAAAATGTTAAAAAAATATGATGCATTGTTCATGAGCAGTTGTATATACAGGGTAGTTAAAATATATTCCAGCGTAGAATTATTATAGTTACATAGGGTGGTTAGAAAAATGTTAGCAAACATTTTTGTATTGGGTAGTCCATTAGCAGTTATATATAAAGGGAGTTGAAAATATATTATGAAGTGGAATTATTATAATGAGTAGTTTAATAAATGATAGAGAATTGAAATTAAACTGAAACATTTCATCTTGAGAAGAAATGTCCGATTATATATGAATATATATATATGAACCAACATTATTGATAAATCCTTGAATTTAATAGTAAAGTTCGGTCACCCATGTAGTATTTGTTGAATGTACAAATGGAAATTGAATAAGTTATAATAGATTATTTTCCAATTTCTAGATATATAATTTCTACTTTATTCCTATTCAATACTTTTAAATGAAATTGTCATTTACCTATATTATTATACCGGTTAAAAGCTGAATTAATTATTTCTAAGAAATTTCGTGGTAGCTAAATTTTTGTCTTTGATTTCCACAAAGTGCCTCTTTGTTTTATTAAATTCAGAATTACCAATTTCAACACAAATAAAGTCCTATTAATTATATGTGAAGAAGAAGCTGTATTTCATTACTCATTGACATAACTAGTTAAATTAATTGCGCATTAATTATTTTATTAGCCAATCACACATTACACCCCGATTAAAATTTACTTTTATGATATTGATTGAGAGTAAAAATCCCAGAAGAAATATAATTCATATTCACAAACTAGTAACCAATTGTAGATAATGCGCTCCACGCGTTGAGTTGACTTTCGGATGTGGCTGCATACAATTATGCAGGGGTTTCCCTTAAAATCGTGATTGGTCGTTCCCTTCAGCCCTATTCTGTCGATTACGTTAGAACGCAAAATTGTTGAGTGACATATGGTTTGTTGGGTGTAAACCTTCGAGCATAAAATATATATAGAGGGGTAATGTCGTAGATTAATACACAGGTTTGTTTGCCTCCAACATATGGAAAAGGAATTTATATAAACAACAAAGATAGGAAACTATTTGTAAATAAACTGGTACAACTATACATGCCAGTGGCGGGTCAGTTTCAAATTGTTAAAGGTTTAATATCGTAATATTTCTTCATTACAAAGATTAAATTGGAAATTGCTGGAGATAGTTATATGAAAATAAAATATACTTAGATACAAATATTTATTAATAATAAATTTATGACAATAAGACAATTACCATAATAAATTACCAATTTTAAAACATATATGTTCTATCAATAACCACATCTATATCAAATTTTTAAAATTCTAACATAAGTATAATACTTTTTATAGAAGAGATCTCTTTATTTTTCTGAGTATTAATATTACTGGGTAATTGAGTGAAGATAAATAAGTATATTTTGAATGGTGCTGCCATTATTATCCCCATAAAGTCTGCTTATATTATTTCTGAATTATAATATTCCCAGCGATATATATATATATATATATATATATATATATATATATATATATATATATATATATATGTTTTTAAGTTTTCGCGGGCACTAAATTTATTAGGTGGTAAAATGACATTTTACCATCGATCCCGGCAGGGATCAGTTATCAACTACGCGGATGAATTCCCGGAAACCACCTATATATATATATATATATATATATATATATATATATATATATATATAACGCTACTTGTGGGTGATACTTATGATGCAAGAAAACCAACTTTTCTGCTAGTCGATAAAATTGAATCTGCGCCATAGTGAAGATGAAATATATACTGTTGCACCTCTCTTAAACGTTTAAACATACTATTTACTGGAATAGGTAAACGTGGCTTTTTGTATATATATTTAGAAAAACGGATTCGTGAATTAAGTATGTCAAAAATGTCATTGAACATTATCAAAAACTCTTCTGTAGACTCCGATCCATTGAAGTTTGGTAGTCACTAGGATATCTGATCTGCTTTACCCTACAAATAATTCATTTACAGATATTTATATTTAACATTTCAATAATTAGTGTACCTTCTATATTTAGGTTTTATAAATGCATTATTAGATTCACTTTTTTTTCCCTTTTGTTCTGTTGTTACATACAGATGTTACATCCCTTTTAGTTATTTTTCTCCTGTAAAAGATATTGACATTTTTTATATTATACATAATGGAAATGTTGGCAAGTATTTAATAACATACAGAAAACAGTAAATGTAATGTGTGAGTATTCTGAAGTACCTTTTTTGTTTTGGTGGGGTACACGAGAGCTGGTCAATTTCATTGCAAATTTCAGAAGCAGTTACTGTGGATGAGGATGAGCTTTTAACAGTTGTATCCTCTAATAGTGTGTCAATTCCAAGTGGTTGAAGTGGTGTAGCTCCAGCTACTGTGTAATAATCTCAACTAAAAAACAAACAATTACATGTTATTACTGTAAATTTTAACTCAAAACTGAGTAGTAGCAATAGTAATATATTCAGTAATGTAATCAGAAGCAAGTAATATTTCCCTCAAATATTTTTTATAACCGAAATAATGTTTTCAAACATACTGCAAGGAATTTGTAAACATCCCCAACAATAGGTAGTAAACCAAAAAATCTAACATACGGTTTACGATGAGGATGAACTTCTAGCAGTTGTATCCTCTAGGAGTGTGTCAGTTCCAAGTGGTTGAAGTGGTGTAGCTCCAGCTACTGTGTAATAATCTCAACTAAAAAACAAACAATTACATGATATTACTGTAAATTTTAACTCAAAACTGAGTAGTAGCAATAGTAATATATTCAGTAATGTAATCAGAAGCAAGTAATATTTCCCTCAAATATTTTTTATAACCGAAATAATGTTTTCAAACATACTGCAAGGAATTTGTAAACATCCCCAACAATAGGTAGTAAACCAAAAAATCTAACATACGGTTTAGGTTTTGGTGGTGTACATGGTAGCTGTTCATTTTCACTGCAAATTTCAGAAGCTGTTAAAGTAGAAGAGGAAGAACTTCTAACAGTTGTATTCTCCAAGATTGTTTCAGTTCCAAGAGGCTGAAGTAGTTTAACTCCAGTTACTTGATCATAGTTTGAACTTTTGAACTACAAAATACAAATGGTATATCATTACTGTAATATATACTTCAAAATTGACTGTATAAAATTAATAGTAGGCTTTAACTTTAATTTAGAGACAACCAAAAAAATTGTTCATTAATTAATTATTTAGACATCTTAGTTCCATATTCCCTTTACTTCGATCTACGCCCATGATACATATTATATGTAAACAACGTATTTACTTACCAATGAAGCGATTGTTGCAAACACCAGTAATTCACAAAATTCCGAAATAAACAAAAACCACTATTCCAACCCAAACAAATACAAAATGTTTTCAAAACAATGTACAGCGTTGCCAAGCCTTACTTTAAGCCATGAAAAGAATGCATTATATATTATTCCTATTAACAACAAAACCATAACGTGTATCTTTTTTTAATTAAGAAAATTAATAGTTTTTCTCCGATAATTTATCATTTAACACAATCAAACAATTTATGTATCTAAGAATTTTACTGAAAAACAATATATTACGTTAGTGAACATAGGCGTATTGGACTGTAAGAATAGGCAACATAGAACATTCCAGTTTGTTAGTAAACTAAAGATGTTGGGCTCACTGTTCCGAGACCTATAATTGGTCTACTTTAATTTATGGTCGAAGGTGTAAACAACCTAATAATTCCGGTTTCCGGTTTCGATTGTGTTTTGGGGTGACACCTACAATATCCGCCCCGAGTGCACCCATGCTAGCTACGCCACTGCTTGGAAATTAGATATATTTATGCCAAATATCATCTCGAAAAACTAATAAATGTTGATTTTATTTAAAAAAAATTCAGCTAATTGTATTGAGCTGCCTTGCCGAAAACTAGTACTTAATATTTCCCAATTATGAGTCAACAAAACTTACGTAATAAAATTTACATCAGAATGATGCCAATATAATAATAAACATGTAGTTTACGTGGGAATGTTTAGATAGGAGAATACCAATGCGTTATAGAAATAATGAAATTGGTTAGAATTTTCACACGGAAAATATACAGTTTTAGAAAATTACGTTGGTTACCAAGTATTTGTCCTCTTGCCGACGATGAACCAATCTTTAAAGTATTTCACTCTTATAGTGTTATTTTTGTTAACGCAATTTGTCTACAGTCGAATTGTTTGTAGAAATAACTTTTGTGATACGGTTCGCTGTAACGAAACAACATGTCTTGAAAATACTAAATTAGTTGAACGTGGAGGAATTTGTGGTTGCTGTGATGCGTGTTACAGAATACTTAGTAAGTAGAAAATTGCAGTGCTGTCTTTCATAATGTAAGTTGTTAATCCTTTATTTAATAAAACAAACATTTTGTTTTGTTTGATTTTCGCTTATATGCAACATAGCTGGTAACTCACTGATAACTATTATACATATATTTGGTCATAAAAAATTAAAAACCACTCAATTGAACAGCTATATAATAAAAAGCAATGAATGAATTGACATGCGGTCTACTGAGAATCGGAAATCCTTCTTAATGAGCGTTTATATATCCTGATTGGATAATTTTATACTGAGTAACCTCTGAAAAACTGGTGAAAAATGATTTGTTTTTCAGGAATTTATAACTTTCTGGTAATTAACAATGAAATATAAATCATCGTCAAAACGATTGTTTATGATGTTACGTTTATATCCGCTCAGGATGGATACTATGGAATAAGAGTAGTTTTTAAAAAATTGGAATATTAATAATTTAGACAAATATTTTGCACATCACTCCATATTAACGAGACTAGTCCGATGGGAAAATCCTAAAGATACTTTGAACGGTTCATAAATTCCACTCCAATTTGTCTAACTTGGAATTTCGCTATAATGCCGTTGCACTGACAATAGCTGTCAACACACATGGGCGGATCTAGAATTTTCTTGAGGTGGGGGACACGAGATCAAAATTATGGTAAATTGTATTATTATTTGTTTATAGGTTTTAATTTACATAACTATTACCTCCACATAAACTTTTTCCACTGACTGGATCGGCCTCTGTGAAAACATTGGAGGAAAAATAAGGATTGGTAGTTTAAGCCAAAATACGCAAGCAGTATTAATATATTTTACAGCATTATAACAAAAAACCAATATAAGCCAAGTAGAGTGCATTTTATGAGCTTTCAAAATTTATTTTGCATATTGCTATCGAACTATCATAGTTAATACGATACGTTCTGCAAAATGTTTCAACAATTTTATTGTTTAAATTGCAATTCTGCCAGATCTATTTAACATACAATATCGATCTTTAGCCTTATTAATCTCAACGGTATAAGCTATCATTAGGAGCCAGATTAAGGTTTCAGCTTATATTACTACGAAGTTATGAATTTTTTTAAAATACTCACTTTATATCGGTTTTTCCAGCTTTTAATTACGAAAAATGGTGGGATCAATATTGATAGACATTAATTTTGAAGAGTTTGTAATTCTCTACAATTTTTCTATTGACGGCATTATGAACATTAGGTTTTACACTATAAGCAAACAAATGAAAATACCCCAATTTTGGGGTTTTTTAATATATGTAATTTTGTGATTGTTTGTGCTACTGTGGTGTGTTTTTAATCAGAATTAAAAGAAGTAATGGGCGTCTAGAACGGTTTATCAGTAGTGGAGATAAGCAAAACTTCTTATTAGCAGTTTAAGCAAAATGTTAATTCTACGATTGTTATTGGATCAACTGTTAAAATTTTTCCAAATGGGCGTAGGTGATCCTTCGTAGAAGAATAGAAAAGGATCCGATAACTATCAACGGTCAGCAAACCGTCGTAGCAAGCAACTACCCTACACCTGAACTTATTAAAATAGCTGAGATAGATGGCAAGAATGCCAAAATAAGTAATTTTTGAATGGTTGAGGCCACATTATGTGTTGACAATATTTATTTTATAATTCCCTATTGCTAAATAAATACACAAATGAAGAAATTGCACTAGTATAGCGTTATATGATTTATACCTCACTATTTAAGAACACACAAATTTACCTTTTTCCGAATATTTATTAATTTTTCAATCCGTCGAGTTTTCTTCAACGGTCTCCATACTCAAATAATAAATTTTTTGCCGTACAATTCTATAATAAACTTCGAAGGAGTATATTTTCATTTTACTGACAATTAACGTCAAAAATCTTTGATCATATATAAGACGACGCGTGTAAAAGTAATCAAAAATATATGTCAAATAAATATTTTGTCAATGATCAAATATCTTTGACAAAAATGTTTGATCAAAGGTATTTGATCAAATATTTGACAATGTATTAGCGGCCTAAATCCAACGTAATAGTGCGGTAACTGTAGGCGCTGAAAATGTGATAGCGAATTTGAAAATTGTCTACCTACATCCCAAGCATATTGAGTATAATTAATTTTGCTAAACATATTTCGGCTCCTTAAGCAACGAGTACCAAGCTCACTTTGTTTGTACACCTATTAAATATCGATTTACATTAAAAAGTTTCACTTTTGCGAAGAAGGTGCTTTTGCTGTCACCGACTTGCGTAATAGAAAATTCAATGTCAACACGTCAGGCTCTAAACTGCTGTTTGGTGCGATTATGCACAAGGAGTCGGGTGTCTAATATATCAAACAAAACCATAAAGTAAAGTTATAAAAGTAGTAGTAATAATAATTAATTTTATTAATCACATTTCTGGCTTATTAAGTCAACGCCTGCCAGTTCATGTTAATTTTATAACTGTTACATATTAATTTAAACGAAAATGTATCATTTTGTAATGTTGGGGTTTTTGGTGTTACCTGGTCCCGTTAATTTAAGGTTATACATAGAAGAGACATGTATTACATGTGTCATGGTGCCATAGCATACATACTTCAGCTCAAATGTACAGGGGTATCTATATCTTACCTATGAAAACCGCTGGACAGGAAGAGGTGCACAGCCTTTTTGGCCGCCTTGTTCAGCAGATTCTTTGGATTATTGTGCATGATGATATCTGAAATAATTAGTTTACACTACCCAGGATATTCAAGCTCTAAGTTATTGCAAAAGTGCATCATGTGATGTTGTAATAAATGATATTTCAGCGTATTAGACGCTCAATGATGTCTAGACTATATGTATTGCATTGTAATGAGCCATTTTAAACACTTGCAGTAAAAAATGTACGATGTTTTGTTTTTATTTGAGTTGCATTATTTAAATATTTTTTAATAGGTTTGTTTGAAACTATTTTAAAATGTGAATGTGGATGAAAGGGGGTCCAATAGATTATCTTTTTATAATAATAATTTTATAATTTTCCTCGTTCCGCTATCTAGTGATTTATATTTTATGGTTTAGTTTAAAATCGGTAAAACTTATGAGAATAATGCAAGAGATCAAGAGTTTCTAAGTTATTTTTCCGCCAGTTTTGAATCGCGATATATCCCTACTGATTAACTTTTGGCCTAACCTTTATACAACAAAACTGCCCCCTATTTTGAACAACTAGTCGCCCCTTAAAGTTTCTGGCATTTGTTTTCAAACGTCTTTTATATATTATTAAATCTGTCCTAAGACAAGTATCAACACAACCCTCTCCAAAGTTCCCGATGCAGAACTTTCATGATGTCAGTGAGCATCCCATTCTTGTCCCCGTCGACTGCCAACACCATGAATTTCTCCTTCCACTACTTTCCGTTGAATACAATCTCTCCTTAAAAAGTATCCGACCATTTAGCTTAAGACCTTTTCATTTATTGTATTATCTATTTGATGATGTCCATTTTCTCTAAAGACACATTTCCAAACCCTCAAGGTATTTTACTTCTTTTGTCTTTGTTTTTTCCATGTTGATGATCCGTATAAAACCACAATCGAGAGATAGCAATTCGCAAATCTTTTTCTCAGTTTCATCGAAATCTTTCTTTCGGTGAATAGGTCCTTTTCATATACGTATATGATATTTTTTTTTACAGTTTTTAGTAGCTTTCGTAAGTACGAGTTCAATAGTATGTACCACACCTCATTGATTGTTAATTTTTCCGTAGAAGAAAACAGCGATAAAGTTAAATAATATATTCATAATAATTAATTGTTTTGTATCTTCTATTTGGCCGCTGATTCTGCTTGGAGGGGAGAGTATAAACTATCGTCCTCCCTAAGCGGTGACGACTTCAGCTTTCACGCCACGTCAATAATATAATGTCAATTGTGAAAAATGAGATGTCGCCAATGTAGTGTTATTAGTTGTAAAAATACATTGAAAATTAATGTTGTTCCATAATACAGCTTACCTAAATATATTGCCGTAAGCAGAATGAGAAACAAAAGTGGACTTCCATCGTGAGATAGCAGGATAACTTGAATAGTGCATTAATTACAATTAGAATCTATTGGGTCAATAAGTAAGGAAATTTAATTTCTTTATCATATAGAATTAATAGATTTATTTGTGTTAAAATTCGTAATTCTTCATTTAATTTGGCAAAGAGACAGTAAATGGAAATTAGATAAAAAAAATTAGTTACCAGGAAATTTCTTAAAATTAAAAAATTCATTAATTATTAATTAATTAATCAATTAACCGGTAGAATAATATGGAAAACAGAATAAAGGAAATAAAGAATTGATTAGTTATGGAGTAGAAAGTAGAAAAGTATTTAATCTTTTTGTTTCTCAATTTTTTTAACTATCTTCTGTAACTATAATTCTCCTCCGCCCTGTATTTCAATCATCATGTATATACTACTGATAGTGGGCTACCCAATAAATAGTTTCCTTTTTTTTAACATTTTTTATAATAATCCTATACAACTATAATTCCTTTCACCCTATATTGCATCTGTCCTATATATGCATCTGCTTATGGGCTAAGAAATGCTGCATGTTTAGTGTAATATGTTTTAAACTACACTGTATAAATATAACTCTACTCCAGCACATATTTCCACCACCCCTTTATACCAAGAACCCTGTAAATTCAACAGCTAATGGGCTACAATATATAATTATTTTTTCTAACGATGTATAATTATTATTGCACCCTGCATTATTTATTAAATGGGCCACCCAAAAAATATTTTGTCTCGAACATATCTGGAAAGACCGTGTATAATTATAATCTACACCGCCCTATATCTAAATAAATTTAAATAGGCATATGTAATAGCTATGGGCAACATATAACATTTATGAACATCCTGTATATCCTATAACGATATCGCTTGACTTTCAAGACAACTTCATTGTATGCCTCAAATTAACATAACACGCAACTTTTTACCCATCCAAAAATTACCTAACCACCACTTTTTACTTTAATTTCTTTTAGGGTTCAGTTGTAAAAATGTAATGGTAGAATAATATCAAATATTGGTAGAATTCTTATAAAAATCCTACACTTCAATTTGTAATGAAATAGTTCAGTTCCAATCTCACGTAGGTTACCCGTATTGAAACTCTTGAAATTGTAACAATCGTTCTTTCAATCGATAATACGATTTTTCCCGAACAATCGATTTCTAGACGCCGAAACCCCGAAATGGTGAAATTTTGACAAAATCGTTACTGCCGTTTTTGAGAACTTAATTAATATAATTAAGATGTATGCAAATAAACAAAATTATATGAATTATTTTATTAGATAAAAATATTTACAGAGTTGTGATAAATTCATGGCTGACGGGTTACATACTTAATTCGTGATGATCTGAAATGATATGTATCAATTAAGCTTAGAACCTCTAAAAAATTTCATGGCTCTTCTGTAAATGCGAAAATATTGCTCACTAATATTAGCTGTTGTCAATGACAACTTGTCATAATTTTTGTCAAAAAGTACCGTCACAGATGAATAGGAAAGAATGGTTTAGAGCATATATCTTAGTAAATGAAAGTCAATGTCAAATTTCGAACAGATTAAGGCTTAAGCTATTTGTCCATAGATGACACCTCCTCAAATAATGTATATGTAATTTATTTAATGGAAAATAAATAAATAAATATTCTTTATATATTCTGCACATCTAAGGCATATTTCCTTTCGAATGGTATACTTTATATTACTTATTACTTTATACTTTATCCTCCTTTCAAAATAAAGGCCGAAAAATTGGAGTGCATTTCGGTCCTAACGTATTAATAATAGTATGAGGTTCTTATAAAAACTATTTTTGGTATTTTAACACCATGTGATCTTCAAATAAAACTTGCATCATGTTTCATTTTTTTTCTAGAAGATGGAGTTTTATTGATAGCAATAATAACATCGGTTTTACCGACTTGACCATACAATGTATGGCAGCACACTCCCTCTAAGAGACGCATAGCGTATCTTAGGGGAAAATTCACTAAACCCCAGATATACTATATATCAAAAGGGTTTAGTTCTGTGGGAGTCTTTGCCAGGTTATCAGGCCCGTGGTTGGCGTCGTGGCTGCAGTTTCCCATGAATTTTCGGACCGTCCGGGCTGTTCCTAACAGGACGGCTTTTTGCATCAGTTGGTAAAGATGTTCGTCCAGACCGAGGTATTTCAAATTGTTTAATAGATGTTTTGGAACTACTCCAGTTGTTTACATAACAATTGGTACCGTTCGAGTGTTGTTCCAGTCCCATTGTCTCTGTATTTGTAATTCTAAATCCCTGTATTTCGCTATTTTTTCAGCCTGCTTAATATTTATATTATTGTTGTTAGGGATTGTTATGTCAATTAAAATTGTTTTTCTAGAGACTTTATCTACCAAAACTATATCTGGTCTATTGTGAGCAACAATCCAATCGGTCAATATAGTCCGGTCCCAGTACAGTTTGTAGTTGTTATTTTCTCAAATAGATTCTAGTTTGTATATATAGTAGGGTATTCTTACCGACTATGATAGCTCAAGTTTCAGCGCTAGTTCCTGGTGCTGTGTTTTTGCAACAGCATCGTGTCGTTCTTTGTATTCAGTTCCAGCGAACGCTTGGCAACCTCCTGTGATATGCTGGACAGATTCAGATGTTTGGCAACCGTATCTGCATCTGTCGTTGTGGATAGAAGGGTCTTTGACGTATAACATCGGTTATTATTATTAGCACGCAAACCAGTAGACAGTACAAATGGGTAAAACATATGCGGTAACCACACTGACAAACATCCCCTGGAGCTTTAAGTATGTAACTTCTTTAGGACTCTGTCAAATCAGCTCAATCCGCCAATAAGGTGGTTAATTAATGATAACAAATGTTGGGTCATTCTTAGCGACTGACAAGAAACATTTCTTTACAGTGAGTTACTACACTACACTACACTACAGTCTTCATCACAAAATTATTTATAAAATTGCTTAGTGGTATCATGACCAAATCAGTTGGCTCTGATAGAAGCTTCTCTGATTCTAGAAGATGTTGCAACACAAGTAAATATACCTTTTCTTGAAGAAAGAATATTTAATGTGAAAAATTAACAAGGAAGATTTCTGATGGCTCGCTTCTCGAACTGAAATTCGTACTATATGTAATTTTTCATTAATTTATCATTCCTTTATGGAACTAATAGATGTAATATTGTCCCAACTCCGTGGGCACATACATATTTGCATTCCACGCTCGTACATGTATCTATTAATAATAATGCAACCTAAATTGATATTATTTATAAAAGTAATATATACTAAAGACAATAATATTATTTACTAATCTTACTTACAGGTGAAAACGAACGATGCGTCTCGCCGTTTGTTGGAGGTGGTCCCTTTGAAGCACTGTGTGGGGACGGATTGAAATGTAATGGATCTGTTTGTGTCAAAGATGGAGGCAAAATTTGTTAATGCCTAAACAACCGTAACTAAAATTATTTCAATTTACTATTGCTGTAAAGCTAGTACTCTTGTTATGTGAAACTAAATAAATAATAAAAACATACCTCTGGAAAACTTGTATAACCTTAGGTGTCTCAAAAATGTGTAAACAATAGTTTTCTGCCCTAATGCCATAACTTTACTTTTAATTCCTAAAGTTGCCTCAACAGCCTAGCTGCTAGCTTTGTGAAGTAAAGCAAATCCTTTTGACAGTTTGGCCATGGAAACAGCATTGAATGTCGAAAAAACTAAATTTTGGTGCGGCAATGGTAAAGGAAGTAATCAATATAGCGTTTCTGGAAAGCAAACAAGTTAGGATGTGACACAAACCTGGTAATTATAAATTCAGAACACTTAAAATCCACAAAAAACCTACCTTGGTCTGGTCACAATTGCGAGGCAGCTGCTTTTCATCGGGAACAATAAGGGATGCGGGTAAGAAATTAAAACACACAATTTGTTTTGATTAAGAGTAAGAGAACATACATTAAAAACCAAAAAACAGTATGAGATTGGGATGTTCTTTCACAGCGGCTATATTTTATACAATATTTGTTCCTTCTGAATTGATTGCTTATTATTTTATTCTGTTCTTACAAAATTGTCTTCAATACTTTCGCGTGTCCTTAAAAAATCTCTTCTCAATCGATAGGGTATAATAAAAAAATACGTTAAACGTAAACAGAGGGGAGTGTAATATAAAATATATATGGTATGGAATTCCAGATAAATGATTCAACCAGAAAAAAAAAATGGGACACTCTTTGTAATGATGAGATTAAAAAAGTTACTGTCTGTATTGTGAAAAGTTAAATTATTTACAAGAAAATTCATTTTGAAAATTTATGTTTACAAAAAAAATTATCAAATGAAATTCGAAAAAAAGTTGTACTCAGCTATAATCATATAACCGAAAATGATTTGTTCAAGAAAAAAAGAACCGGCATAATCTGTTAACAGAAAAACCTACCTTTACAAAAGATGTTCTGAAAACTTGTATAGCCATATTTTAACTGAAATGATTATTTGGACTGTACTTCTGATCCTGGAAACTCAGAGCCAAATATTATTGAATCCCATTAAATTAACGGTTACTTAATCACTTTATGCAATCAAACTTAACTCCACCGCTGAAAATACTCCATTTAAATGTTCAATAGGCCCAACTCCAGATAATAGCTTCAAAATCATACATCTTAAAAAACTAGCATTCTACTAAAAGCAGGTTCCTAACAGTAAAATTGGATTCCATCGTAGAAAATCTAAACTTAAAATACTATATTAGAAAATCCAATTGAAACCAAGGTCCCATCATAAAAAATAGGTTACATCAACAAACCAAGGTCCCATAATTAAAATAGGGTCCCATCATTAAAATAAGGTTCCATCATTAAAATAAGCTTCCATCATTAAACCATATAATTGATTATCGCACATGACGATTTGATTTTAGCTACAAGGTCCCACGCTTACCTTCTCGACGAAGGGTCAACCTAATGGATAAATTCCTCGAACATCGGCACATCTTTCTAATTTATTCGACACCAAGAATAGAAAATTCACCCATCTACTACTACGGACGTGAAAATGTTCTCATAAATTCGCCACATCGGGAACGGCAACACGTTCACCTCAGCAACAGAACAGAAGGTGCTCGATTTCTAAATTCAGCTTTGAATCTCAAACACTCCCTACTTTTTGTTTTTTGGTAAATTTTTAAAAATGCAAAACCGTCTACAGTATTAATTGACGAAAAAAGTTTACATTAAAAAAAGTTCACCAAACTTTACCATATTTTAATCATTTACTTCTTACTCTAGCATCTATGTTTGACCAAATTTTTGTCAATGAGTATATTTCGATATCTCACAAATTATCAACCGCAAATCCAAGTTTACACACATATAAAATATATCTTATTCTATGTGCCAGTATCATTTTGCAACCTTTCGTGCTGTGCTGTGCACAAAAAATTTAAATAAAACATAGTAGGTACAGACCGCGCCAGGCGCGTTTCTGGCACAACATAAAGCATATGTCAACGCGCTGACATCATGAATGACATCAAACTGAACAGACATTTTGCTGTGCTAACAAAAAAGGTACTGTCTTAGGTATCGCCGGCTTAGCAGAAAGACGGACAATGGAGAAGGTACTCAAGGATCACTAGAACGCTAATTGGTTCAGAGAACCTATAAAAAAACAACTCTAGCTAAAACAACTCCACAGTTCTAGAGGTACATAATTTCCATTAGTTAAATTGTAAGGTTAATCAAGAAGGCTTGAATTTTTTACATGTTACAAAATTGTACCTTAATGAAAGAAAACAAGAAAAATAGAAATGTAACCAAACTGTAAGATGAAACTAAGATACACGTGATCAATTTTTCAAAATGGATTCGAATGGTACAGCTATTTCGATGAGTAAAACCAAACGAACTTCATCGAAGCACATTTATCATTTTTCCTTTCATATAAAGAGCATAACGAACTCAAAATGACGTAGTCGAAAATTTTATTACTAATCGTGGAGTGACCTGCTATTTGGTGGATTAATTTAAAAATAGTATGAGGTTACCGAGATCCACTCGGTCAACTCCCATTTTATGTACTGGTTGGGCAATTTAGAATGGGTGTCATCCATATTGTACAACTACACGCCAAATGGAGTAACTGAATTCAAGAAGTGAATGTCACTTAGTTTTCGATACTTTACCAACAAACGCTTTTAATTCCGGTTTGGATTAACTTATATTTGAAAAGTTGGGATGGTTAACTTTTACTCTTCTTCGCTTGTCGTCTTTCTTTTATTAACCATTCTAATACTGAAACGATAAAGAGCGCTATTTATACATAGAAACCATATGGACAACGGGAAATGAATGATGAATAAATTATCAACAATTTTGGGGAAACCGAGTACCGATATGGCATTCCCAACAAGGGTTACGCTAAAACAATATATCAGCGGATTTTTTCCCCGAAGCTGTATTATAAGCCTTTGCTGTTTATTAGATAAAGTCTATGAGACAGCGAACATTATTAAATGTTTACTCTCTTCGAGGTGTCATTCTTTTGTAAGCAAGACAATATATATGATATATATTGTTTATGGTCGGGAACCTTCATCACTTACTCTTCCCGCAATAAAATGTTCTCTCAAACAGTAATTTATGTATTTGATACACAACTGTAAATTTGTAGACGCGAGATGTAAAGATCGACATCTAGGATTTTCGGGGAAACTAGCACACAGAGGTTCTAATCTGAAGCCATTCCGTGTAATTGCTGTCCACCCTTAACTCCTAGGTTAAGATAAAATTTTCGTGACATTCTAACCTCTCCCTGTCTTACATTAGTTCTTCAGAGAGTGCTGTTTAACTTGATGGATCCCGAAATTAATGTCATTGCTGGAGAATGTATTGGTTTCAGAAGTTCTAAGATATCAGAGAATCTGGTTTTGGGTGAAGCACATGTACACTTAATACGTTACTTCAACAAGTTTGCTGCTAAAATTATGTCAATTATGACTCATAAAATATTATTTTCAGGATAGGTAATGCGGTTTGCTGTTGAATTTTATGTCACCTAAAAATTTTTATTGACTGATGTATATGGAAGTGGCGTACCTGACATTTCTTCATAAATATTATGATTTAAACTTAATAGTGGGGAAACTGTAGGCATTGAAAATTTAACCGCCAATTTGAAAATTATCTATCTAGATCGCAAGCATATAGCAGAGTATAATTAATTTTACTAAACAATTTTCGGCTCCTTAACAAGTACCAAGCTCATTTTGTTTGTACATTTGTTAAATATCGGTTTACATTAAAAAATTTCACTTTTGCGAAAAAGATGCTTCTGGTGTCACCGACTTGCGTAATAGAAAATTTAGTGACAACACATCTGGCTATAAACTACTGTCTGGTGCGATCACGCACAATGTGCCTAGTGTCTAATATTAGAAACAAAACCATAAAGTAATGTGATTAAAGTAGTAGTAATAATATTTAATTTTATTAATCACATTTCTGACTTATTAAGTCAACGCGTGCCATTTCATGTTATTCTTATTACTGGTACATGTTAATCTAAACAAAAATGTATCATATTCTAATGTTGGGGTTTTTGTTGTTATTTGCTACCGTGGATTTAAGGTTATACATACCAAATCCTCTATTGGAACATTTATCTTTGCGAACTAGAAGAGACATGTATTATAGCTCGTTTACATTATGTCCCAACCGCTTCTGCTTCAGATGCTGGTAGGCTGCTGGAATTATTGCCGAAATAGGGTCGAAATCTCGTCCACGTTATGCCGAAGTAGACCGGGAAGAAGACAGGTAACTATGAAGAGCAGTATATGAACATCACTGCTTAGTGCTCTCCAAAAGAGCGATTTTTGAGCGACAGTCAAAGGACTGACCCGTTAATTAATCGTTTATAGTCCAGGTGATTTAAATTTATGCTGGACAAAATTGATATCTGCAAAGGAACAAAATTCAACATTTTTTATCAATGGATATTTTTTATTAAACAATAAAAACCTTTAAATAAGGACAAACATTTAGTTTATTGTTTTTTGTGCAAAATCTAATCATAAAATGGACTTTGGTATAATGGACATTGTTGAAGAGAATTTAAAAATCCAAAAAGTGAACTACACTAAATTTAATTTCCTCAATTTTTAAATAAAATACTTTAAACAAAAGGCAAACAAGGCAATTTTTATACTTCTAAGTTGTTTAATTTTACTTGTAAACATTTTTAATATTAATAATGTAGATTTTAACACACCCAATCTACGCTGGGAGTTGTAGGTTCAGTAGTGGGATTAAAAATATTAAGTTAATTTTAATTTTATATTTCAATGTTGTAAGAGAATCCAAAGATTAAAGCTATAATTAGGTAATATGGATTATATAATATAAAATTATCACTATTAAATAAAATATGAAAAACTAGTGTTTAAAATTAACAAATATTTACTTATTTTATAAATAAACCCCAAAGATAGCATAAATAAAATATGAAATTAATTTTTGAGTTGTATTTCTTGCGTGGTAAAGGGATGTAATTTTCAGCTTTTATTTATTTTTGTAAATTATGTGAAAATTCGTGAGTAAAAACATATGCTTATGAAAGCTGAAGGTATGTAAAAGTAAGGTCTATCGAATGACTGCATCAAAGTTGTAAAATATTGTTTTGTTGCTGAGCAGATTGCATAAAACCCTTGACTACTGAAACCGGGTGACAGCTTTTGTGTTGCGAAATTATGTGCGAAGTGTCAAAGAATTTTTTAATTTTAAAAAATACTTTTTTGACCCCATTTTCTAGGCTCGCGCGATAGAAAATTTAATTAATTCACAAGCACGCAGTAACCAGATTCTTCCTCGCTGTAAACTCAATTCTGGAAGATTACACTTATTTTTGTTGTAAATTGACTGTTTACGCTAATTTAGCAAGTCAAGAGCAATTTATTTAAAAAATATATTAAGCTTAAATTGCTTTGCCATAGAAGTAAGTAATTAGTCAGGTATTGCAAAACTATGCTTTTTGCAAAGTGCAAAGCAACAAAAGAAAATGTGTCGATTCTATTCCATAGATCTTGCTGTTACCTAGAATATTGCCATTACAACTTATTGCTCAAAGAAAAATATTATTTTTTAAGATTTTATCAATTTCTATTTATTACAAAAAACAAAATCTGATATATTTTGGATTTTTCCATGTACATGTTACGTGAGTCAGTATGAAAGACCCCTTTGTGCAACATTGTATCTTATCTTTGATATTTCCTTTCAAGTAATTAATATTTCTGTTTATTCCAAAATTGCTTATTTAGAGGTGAGCTTAATAGCTAACAATATTCTATTGTTTAAGTAAAACTGCACGTGTTATTAAGGCCACCTTAGTTATCATGGCATAACCTATAAATTGTTTGTAAAGCTGTAGGAGAGTTGATATTAGCACGTTCATTACAGATATTAGCACGTCCATTACTAACATTAGTACGTTCATTACATATATTAATATATTAGCACGTTCATTACTGATATTAACACGTCTATTATTGATATTAGCAAATTCGTTTTTGATATTAGTTAGTTCATTTTTGACATCTCTCTCCCGCGACTGTAAAACTCGGCATAATTTATTGAAATAATTTTTATAATTAATTTAAAAGTAACCATTCAAAGTGTAAAAGTTAAAGTGTCTTAGTAAAAATATTTTTTTAAGTTATTAATTTTATTATCGTCGTAACAAAACTTCATTCGGATTTCGTGAACGTTTCTAGAACACGCGAACGCTCACTAGAAACGGCGGATTCCAATCCCTTGCCGAAACAAAGGACCAAAGCCAAAAATCTACTTTCCTGGTTAAACACGGACCACGCCTTACTGCTAGAACAAGATAGATCGTCGGAAGAAGCCGGTTGAACACGGAATTTGCCTCACTGCTGGTGGATACCTACGACAAAGGCTCAAGCTCCATGAAAACAAGAGAGATCAAGTAAGAGATAATGGTTTCTTTAATTTTTATGTTTATGTTCAATTTGTTGCATTTTACGATTATCAGTGCTAATATCCATCCATTCCTTAAAACCTTTTAATTTGAAGAATTTTGTTTTGATTATTTAAAATATTTTCGAAGGTGGAAATATTATTTTTGTTTTATAATCGGACAAATATTTTCGGAGGTGGAAATATTTGATTATTGTTATTATCGGACAAATATTTTCGCAGGTGGAAATATTATTTTCATTATCGGAAAAATATTTTCGGAGGTGGAAATATTTAAGAATTTTAATAATCGGAGGAATATTTTCGAAGGTGGTAATATTCAATTTAAATAAAACGGTAAAGTTTTAAAAAACACGATTTAAACGCGATTTATTTATTAAGAAACGTTTTAGTTATTAGTTATTTCAACGAACATTGCTACAATGTCAAGTGAAGAAACTCAAGTAGAACATTACAAATTATCGGAAATCTTTTCTATATTCTCAAAATACGATGGAGATCAAATTTTGCTCCAATCAATCCTTAATGCATGTGACTGTGCATATAACATGGGCCTTGGTGACCAAATTAAAAGTAAATTACGTGGCAGAGCAGCACAACTTATCAGTTCTAGAAACCCCACAACGTATCCAGAAATTAAACAATTATTAAATACCCATTTTGGAGATTCAAGGGATCTCTCATCATTAATCCAAGACTTACAGAGATTCAAACAATTCCAAAATGAATCCCCAATTAACTTTGTCAGTCGGTTACAAGTTTTAAATGCTAAAATGCACGCATTCGTACAAAAATCTCAAAATCCTGAAGAGAAAAATGCTCAGTGCAGTCTAGACCCAGAGATATATTAGAAGCATAAGCAAGAATAAAACGAGAGCTTCGACTTTCATATTTTGAAAACCAAAAATTTCCAAAATTAGATTCCAAACAATTTTCAAGTCAAATACCTAACACTCAAATAAAATGTCTCAAATGTGGCTGAAATCGACATATTGCCACTAATTTTATCGATTTCCGATCCGATTATTTTGAAGATGATTATGATCAAAATAATTATCAGCAATACTATGATGACGAATATTATGAAAATCCACAAGAATTTGGCTATTATCAAAATGATTCTTATTCTCAAAATAACTCTTCTCAAAACGAAGAAAAGTTTCAAGAAATAGCCTCGGGAAACCAACCACCCATTATAGAGGAAATACAAAAAAATTACAAACCTTAACATTCAACAAAACGAAGCTCGACACGAACACTCAAGAGAACCAGTATTAATCGATACCGGAGCTTCAATATCAATTTTTAAAGAAAAAGTCGTAAAGAATTTTCCCCGATACCCTGAAAGTAAACCAATTCAAGGTATTACTAATGCAAAATTATTAATCACAGAATCAACTATAATTCCTTTTGCCCGTAATGATTATCATAAAGTGTTTGTTTATAACTTAGACATAGAATTCGATGGAATTCTTGGTCTTGATTTCATAGATCATTATAACTGTATTATTGATCTTAAATCCAAACAATTGATAACAAATTTCAAAACTGTCCCATTATTTAAAGCCGGACAAGAAAACTCTTCTCAAAAAATCATTAAAAATCCTCAAAACTCATGTTCAAGAAATCTGATTGCTCCAACAAATCCCATTCCAAAACATGTTCCCAAACCTTTAATTTCAAACAATATTTCAATTGAAGGAAGAACAGAAAAAATTGTGAAATTAAAATGCAATTTATCTAATACTTATGCCATACTTAAGGCACAAGAAAAGGAGAAAGTTAGATTACCTCATGCCGTTGTGAGAATAAACGCAAATGATGAATTTTTAACATCAGTAATAAACACAAATTCTATCCCAAAATTTTTCAGACCTTTTTTTAGAACCAATAAAAAATTTTGATCAAATTTTAAATCTCAATTCCAATATTTATGAATAAGCTTTCACTGATAGGATTCAGTTAATAAAAGATCAATTACATTTTGATCATTTAAATCCAGAAAAACATGAAATGATTACCAATCTTTGTCTAGAATTTTCAGACATCTTTTTCCTAGAAGGTGATAAATTGACTTTCACCAATGAAATAAAGCATTCGATAGACACTAATAATTTCAAACCTGTTTACACCAAGTCTTATAGGTATTCTCAGATTCATCGAAATGAAGTAAAATCACAAATAAGTAATATGTTAAATCAAGGTATTATTCGACCCACAATTTCTCTATGGTCATCCCCTGTTTGGGTTGTTCCTAAAAAGGTCGATGCTTCAAGCAAACAGAAATGGAGAATTGTAATTGATTATCGCATATTAAATGAGTTAACCGTCCATGATAAGTACTCTTTACCCAATATTTCTGATTTATCGTATCAATTAGGTAAATGTCAATATGTTTCTACTCTGGACCTTGCTTCAGGTTTTCATCAGATTGAAATCAATGAAACAGATATTCCTAAGACAGCATTTTCAGTTGGGAATGGACATTATGAATTTATAAGAATGCCCTTTGGATTAAAAAATGCCCCGTCCACTTTTCAACGTGTAATGGATAATATCCTTCTTGGTATCGAAAATGAAAGAGCCCTAGTATACATGCCTACGACTAATGAACATATTTCTAGACTTTCAGAAGTATTCAAAAGACTTCTTAATTCTAATTTCAAAATACAGCCAGATAAGTGCGAATTCTTAAGACGTGAAGTAGCTTATCTAGGTCATATCATTACTCCTGATGGTGTTAAACCAAATCCAGATAAAGTTAGCTGTGTATTAAATTTTGCAGAACCCAAAAACCCAAAAGAAATCAAATCATTTCTAGGCTTAGCAGGTTATTACCGCAGATTTATTGCTAATTTTGCAAAGCCACTCACTCGAATCCTTCAAAAAGACGTTATATTTTAATTTGATAATGAGTGTAAACTATCTTTCGAAAAAGTCACAGAAATTCTTACATTTGACCCAATTTTAAAGTATCCAGATTTTAAACAGGAATTCATATTAACAACAGATGCAAGTGCTTTTGCAATAGGTAAGGATCTTCCAATTGCCTATGCCTCTAGAACCCTTTGTGAAGCAGAAACGAAATAATCGACTATTAAAAGAGAACTACTAGCGGTAGTATGGCTTTTCTCAATAAAGGACCCCGGTAGCAGACTTGCTAGATGGAGGATAAAACAAGAAGAATGTAATTTTAAAGTTGTTTACAAACCCGGAAAGAAAAATAGCAATGCAGACGCATTATCACTCATAAAGATAAATCACTTCCAAGACTGTACTAACTTTCATTCAAAAACTAAAATTCATGCCCTGACTGAAGACGAAACTTCAAATGATGACTTTATTGAACAACAGAACCTTGAAAATGAAAGAATGACTTCAGAATATAACAGATTTGTCGGACTTTATAAAACCAAATAATTAATAGATTACTCTCTTCGAGGTGTCATTCCTTTGTACGCAAGACAATATATATTATATATAAATATAATATATATTGTTTCTGGTCGGGAACCTTCATCAGTTGCGCTTCCCACAATTGAATGTCCTCTCGAACACTTCTTTAAGCATTTGATGCATTTCGTTAAATTTGAAAATCCTAGATGTCGGTCTTACATCTTGCGTCTTCAAATTAATAGATTACTCAAAAATCGAGATTTCAAACTTCCAATTTCTTTATAAAACTCATAAAAATATAATAACTTTCTTTTGTCAAAATAAACTCGGAGAACTACATGACAAAATCATAAATGACCTGTTCGAAATAAATCCAGATTTCAGTACCGAAATAATTAACATATTTTCCAGTAGTTCAGTTAAAGAACGAATATATTTCATAATACCCCTTCCTTTTGACCCAGAAAGAATAGTCCCACATCTATTTTACATTCTTTACCAATCACAAGATCAATTTAATCTAAATGAAACTTATTATGTTGAAAATAATATTGAATTACCAACTGTTGAAATTTTATCTTTGCTGACAAAGATATTAAAATAAAAAATGTCAAAATATTGTAAGAACTCCAACTGAAGATCAGATACCAATAATCATTGAACAATATCATTGTGGAAAAAATAATTTACACAGTTATAAATGTAACTCTGAGACGCGTTAGAGAAAAATATAATTGGCCAGGTATAATTAAAAATATTGAAAATTTTATAAAATTTTGCGAAATCTGCCAAAAAGTAAACTTTTGCAGAAAGAATTTAAGTGCACCTTTCGTAGTAACAGAAACACCTTTGAGGGTATCAATATCGACATATTTGAATATCCTGACAAAAATTATGCACTAACAATACCCGACGAATTAACGAAATTCACTCAAGCATATCCTCTGAATGATAAGAAAGCTTCCTCAGTTGTTAACACCTTATTAATTTATTTTCAACATTATGGCACACCATTGCGCATACATTGCGATTACGGACCCGAATTCAACAATACTTTAATGAAAGACCTTTCAGGACTCTATGAATTTAAATTAACTTTTTCAAGTGTGAACCATCCAGAGTCCAATGGTTCAAACGAACGTTTTCATGCCACACTTTCCGAAATGGTTAGTGCCAATACAGCCGAACATCCCGAAGAACATACTTTTAATGTTTTACCCTACGCTATCATTTGCTATAACAATACAAAAAATTACACCCATGTGAGCTAGTGATAGGGCATACGTAAAGTAGACCACCTGAAACGTTATACAATCAGAAAAATCTCATTTCTAAATATATTAGAGATTTAAATAATCGTATGGAACACCACTATAAAATATATATATATATATATATATATATATATATATATATATATATATATATATATATATAAAGAGCAAAGATAAAGAATCAAAAAGACAAATCAAAAATTCGGTTTGATAAGAATATATCCCAAAACCAATATGAATTTAATATAGGAGATAAAGTATACCTCAAAGAATCTCAAATTAAAAATAAATCGCAAAATAAGTTCAATGGCCCTTATGAAATTAAAGATCTTTATCAAAACTCAGCAAAATTGTTTAATCCAAATACTAATCAAACTACTAAAGTAAATGTGGATAAGCTTAAACCCTATTATGATGCCAATATCAAATATCACCTGTAAATAATACGATCTCTATATACATATTGTTATATAGTTCGTGGGTTCAATTTAAAATTATAACAACTAATATTTACTTTCACTTTTCTAGAACTTTATTTACATTAAAACAGCTGATTCATAATACATTCTCATATACGCTAGTCGACGCGGTATCACTGCTTGGCGATCGTGGCGTGCTTCTTTTATAACCCCAGCATAGAATATTCTCGTCAAAAGCTTCATCACTCCTTCCGCTGCCGAGCCCTTTCGAGAACCGTTTTTTTTATCTTAGAGCGTTTGTTGTCGTACTGAAATGAAACAGGGTCGGCTTTGGGTAAATTTCGTAACACTGCCCCCCCTTTAATTCTGATCGTCCGATCAGAAACATCCCCTCCATGGTAGGGAGCGAGTCGATCTAAATGAACCACCTTCAATTTAGCCTTGGGGTTTCGACGGATCCGGTAGACGACGTCATTAAGCCTCGTATGGACCATCCCTCTCCTGGAACCCGACTGAATTGGCCTTGAGGTCGTATCGCGTCTTCATCCGGTCACTGGTGGCCAACATCTGCGTTCGGGCTAATTCGTGTATTGCCAGCATGTTATGTCGGAGCTGGTCGGCATAATCGTCGATGTCTTGGGGAGGTTTTTCGGGGGAGCCAAATTCCAAGTCGCATGGTAATCGCAGTTCCTTTCCGAATAGGACCCTGGCTGGGGTCAGGCCTGTACTATTATGTACAGCAGAGCGATATGACAACAGGAATAGGGGAATATGTTCATCCCAATCACGCTGGTTATTGCTGACGACCTTGGATAGGTGTTGTTCCAAGGTCCTGTTGAATCTTTCCACCATTCCGTCTGACTGTGGGTGTAATGGTGTTGTTCTCGTTTTCCTGATCCCCAACATCGTGCAGACCTTCTGGAATAATTCGATTCGAAGTTACGCCCCTGGTCTGAATGTAATTCCATCGGGACGCCAAACCTGCTGAATAGTCGCATATGCCTCAGGCCATTTACTGAAGTAATCCATTGCGACCAGAATGTATTTGTTCCCCCTCTCAGACTCGGGAAACGGACCGGCGACATCGATGGCAATTCTCTCAAATGGGACGCCCACATTGTACTGCTGCATTTTGCCCTTGGTCCGGGTCTTCGGGCCCTTGCTGGCGGCACAGGTGGCACATTTGCGGCACCAAGCTCTGACGTCTTCGAAGTAATTCACCCAGTAGTACCGCTAGCGAACTTTGTTTAGGGTTTTATTCATGCCCAGGTGGCCTCCGGTAATTCGATCATGTACTTCGGTCAGGATGGTTGGTACCTTTTTCTTCGGAACTACCAGTTGGGACTTGGTTTCTCGTCCATCAACGCTTTCCCAAACTCGCTTGAGCATTCCATTGTCTACTCTTAGAGAGTCCCACTGAGCCCATAACGATTTCAGCACGCCGAAGTATCTAGCTACCTCGTCCCATCGTGGCCTGGGTGCCCCTCTCATTTTGAGTGACAAGATTGGTTCGATGTCTGGATCAGCCATTTGGTCCTGGATGCACTGTTCCGTTGTCCAGTCTTCATTGGCCTGCACTCGGATCTGCCTGATGGAGATACCCTCTCGCTGTTAGGGCATCGGCATTATTGTGCAACCGGCCGGCACGGTGTTCTACCTTGAAGTCGTATTGCTGTAATTTCTCCATCGATCTGGCCAGCTGTCCTTCCGGTGTCTTCATGTCTAGCAGCCATTTGAGTGCGGCATGATCTGTTCGGATTAAGAAATGGCGACCATAGAGCTATTTGTGGAAATGGTTTACAGCCCTTATTATTGCAAGAAGTTCTTTTCTGGTGACGCAATAATTTCTTTCTGGTTTCGAGAATCCACGGCTGTAGTACTCGATCACCCTCTCTTCACCATCTTGCAGCTGGGATAGGACGTCCCCCAAACCGGTGTTGGCGTCGGTGTCTAAGATGAACTTGCCGGACTGTGTAGGAAAGGCTAGAATTGGGCTGGAACATAGTGCTGCCTTCAGTCGCCTGAATGATGTTTCGCAATCCTGATTCCAATGGAAGGTCTCTTTCTCAGTGGTCTGCCGATGTAGAGGCGCAGCAATGGTGGCAAATCCCTCAACAATTCGCCTGTAGTATGAACAGAGGCCCAAGAAGCTTCGGAGTTCATGCTTGTCTCTGGGGACTGGCCAATCACGGATGGCTTCTATCTTGTCTTCATTGGTGCGGATTCCTGATTCGGACACGACGTGGCCCAAAAACTCTACTTCTTTTTGGAACAAGGAACACTTCTTCGGATTGAGTCTCAGGTTGGCATTATTAATTCTGGAGAATACTTCGTCCAGGTTCTTCAGATGGTCGTCGAATGTCTGACCCATGACTAGAATGTCGTCGAGGTATACTAAGCACGTCCTCCATGTTAACCCACTCAGTACATACTCCATTAGCCTCTCAAATGTAGCGGGTGCATTACATAACCCAAAGGGCATGACCGTGAACTGAAACAGCCCTTTACTGGTGGAGAACGCTGCCTTATCTCTGTCGTTTGCGTGTAGACCAACCTGCCAATATCCACTTTTTAGGTCTAGTGTGGAGAACCAACGGGAGCCTGCTAGTGTGGTCAAAGTGTCATCGATTCGGGGTAGCGGATAGCTGTCTTTCTTCGTGACATCATTCAGCTTTCTGTAATCCACGCAAAATCGGGTAGTTCCATCCTTCTTTTTAACTAGCACGACGGGAGCAGACCATGGACTGATGGATGGCTCAATAACTACATTTTGTAACATGGACTCGATGTTTTCCTCGACTGCCTGTTGTTGCCCCAATGGTAGTCGTCTAGGTGGTATTCTGATGGGTTGAGCCTTTCCGGTATCTATTCGATGCTGGATGATGTTGGTGCGACCGGTGGTTCCATTTTTACTGTTAAAAATTTGCCAGTGTTTTGTGATAAATTGCTTGACTTTCTTCTGATTCTCTGGTGTCAAGTGTGTTAAATGGTCAGCAAACTGTTGTAGGAACTCTTTATCGGGCCCTGTCTCCGTCACCGACGTCTGGTACTTTTCTTCGCAATTGATGATGGTCTCTAATGGCTCGAAACAAGCTATCTCTTGACCATTGGTAATTGTGATGTCGTTGTTGGACAGATTCAGGACTCTGATTGGTATATCTCGCCCGGTTTTAACTATAGCCCGTCCAACTAAGTAGTCATGAGCTGAGTGTACGGGCTCCACCATTCCAACGCAGCTCCCAGGTTTTCTGTCTAACTACCCATGAATAATCTGTTCCGTTCGACCGGGAATTCTAGCCTGAAGACTTTGCCACAATTTTTATGGGGGTGACTATTGTGTTGACGGGCCGTGTCAATACAAATTCCTCATTTAGGAACCAAAGAACATCATATCTCGGGTCGAACATAAATCCATGCTGGCTAATTAGGTCCATTCCCAGTATAAAATCGTCCTCAATATTCGCTACCAGGACCCTATGCCGGATCATGTTGTCCCCTATCTGTAGCATGACATCTGCCTCACCCTGTATTGACATGGACTCGCCGGTGACTGTTTTGAGCTGGATGTTATTGTTAACTGGCCGAATTTCTGATGCTCTCAAGACCCTGGACTTGGCAATGGACACAGCGGCACCGGTGTCGATGGTGATGATAACTGCTCGCCCATTGATGGTGCCTCTGATGACTAGGCTGCCGCTATCTCGGCAAAATCCCCGGATGGATACTGTCCTGGGGGCTGGTGGAGGGTGAGTCAGCATTCGCCCCCTTATGCTGACTGGTTGGAGTTTTCCTGGTTGGTAAGGTCGGTTTGTTGGCTACCCCTGGTTGGTGATCGTTCCGGTAGCCTTACTCGGCAGTCACGTTGGAAGTGTCCTGTCCGTCCGCAGCGGTAACATGCCCCTCTGGTGGCAGTTCTATGTGACCGTTCTAATATTTTGTTCAGACCAGCCAGCAGCGCTTGAAATGGTGATTCTGACTCTTCCTGGTTGAAGGAAGCTGCTCGGACCCTCGGCTTGGACATATTCATGACGGCCTCTACTTCCAAAGCCCGAAGTAGAGCTTCATTACTTTTCTTGACACCACTTAGTCTTAGATTTCGTTGTACTTCCACATCTCTGATGTCGTTTATGAAACTCTGTGTGGCCAACTGGTCTTTCGTTTCCTCAGGCAGGTCGGGGTAGGACAAATGAACTATCCGCCTAATCTCTGCTTCGAATTCTTTAAGACTCTCACCGGATTTTTGAGTTTTTCCACTCAGTTGGACTTGGTATACCTGGCTCAAGGATTGATTGTCGTATCGTTTGTCTAGGATGGCGATGATCTTGTCGAAATTGCCTTGTTCATCGACTGGAATGCTTTGGAGGAGTTCTAGGGCCGGACCTCTTAACGAAATTACCAGAGAAGTAGATTTTTCTTGATTATCCCATCCATTAGCTGTAGCCACGGCCTCAAATTGTCGTTTATACATGGGCCAAGATGAACTGCCGTCGAATGTGGGTGGTTTACTAAAGGAACCTTTGGTACTCACGGTGTGCTGGTATTTTCCTCGCTGTAAGTCCTGTTGCATTTTTTTGATTTCTGTTTTGGATGGCACTGATTTTATCTTGTACTTCACTTTGTACCGTGTTTTTAATGGAACTGATTTCAAATTTCACCTGGCTCTGGATGGAATCGATGTCATCTACTTTGATTCCAAGAGTCTCCACATTACTTTTTAGGATCTTCATGTCGTCGTTTATTTCTTTTATGTCTGATTCAACTATTTGCATTCTTTCATTAACTGTTTCATTAACTTGTGATACTATTTGCATTAGTTGTTCAAATTGCATTTGTCTTTTTTCTTCAGTTTGATCTTGTTTTTGTTCAAATATTTTAAAATCATTTTCTCGTTTTTCTTCAGATATTTTAAAATCAATTTGTCTCTGTTCATTCAATTTCGAGAATAATCCCTCAATTAAATTATGTTGTTTTTCTTCCATCGTGGAAACAAGATTTTGTTGTTTTTCTTCCATCGTAGTAACAAGATTTTCTAATTCTATTTTACGTTTTTCATCAAAAGATTTTACTAACCTTTGTTGAATTTCTTCTTGATGTTGTTTTTCCTTCTTTCACGTTTTTCTAGAATCTGTGCAATTTTTTCGTCCAGTCCCTCTGTAACCTGCTTGACTATTTTTTTGGTAGTTTCGTCCATACTACGGGTTTGCATAAATCAAATTAGGATTTTAACTGCACTTATAATCCTCTACTTCTGATCACCAAATGTTATATAGTTCGTGGGTTCAATTTAAAATTATAACAACTAATATTTACTTTCACTTTTCTAGAACTTTATTTACATTAAAACAGCTGATTCACAATACCTTCTCATATACGCTAGTCGACGCGGTATCACTGCTTGGCGATCGTGGCGTGCTTCTTTTATAACCCCAGCATAGAAAATACTCGTCAAATCTTCATCACTCCTTCCGCTGCCGAGTCCTTTCGAGAACCGTTTTTTTTATTTTAGACTGTTTGTTGTCGTACTGAAATGAAACAGGGTCGGCTTTGGGTAAATTTCGTAACAATATTAAGCAAGTGATTTCAAACAATGAAATTTTGATCATTTGCTAGACTCACTTAAAGAAAATAACAATCGAATGATTGCATTTAAAGTAGAACTATCAACGCTTATTAGTCTTTTAAATCAAATTGCGAACAATGTTAATGAGAAATATAAAGAAATATTTGCTGATACTAAAAGTTATGTAGGTTCAAGTTCACACAGACGCAAACGCGGCATTATTAACGGATTAGGTACGATATGGAAAGCTATATCAGGAAATTTAGACTCATCTGAAGGTGAATATTACAGTAGTGACCACGTCAGTAATTAAGAATTTTAATAGTACTATACAAAAGTTGCAAATTGACGAGTCCTCATTTAATAAAGATCTTCAAGACATTCAATCCGCAATTTTTAACCTTACAGATGATTTAGCCTTTTATCAAGCGCAAATAAATGTACTAGAAATGTGGGAATCATTGATGACAAGTTATGTTTTTATTGAAGAAACTCTTGTCGATATTTTAAATTCCATTTCATTTGCCAGACTTAAAATTTTACACAGTTCGATTATTTCACCCAATGATCTATTAAATGAGTTACCTATATCAGTTTATACTTCAACTGTAGCACAGTACGATGAAAATAATAGAATTAGAAGTATTTCAAATTGATTCAAAACTCGTCTTCATATTAAAAATACCTTTGGTAGAACCGGAAAATTACATCCTTTACCAATAATATCCAATTCCTAGTTTTGATAATCGTACAGGTCTACATCATATGCTTCAAATTTTTCATAATTATATTGCTACAGACGATGACTCTCTACTTTATGTAACTCTTGATAACATGGACAATTGCAAGTCTATAGACAGAAGATCAAAAATTTGTCCAGACATATTACCGTATCCAATCGACAGTGATGCAATCTAAACATTGCTCAACACAAGTTCTCCCAATATTCCGATTAATTAGATGATATTTATGAGCACTTGGTAACCAGAAAGTTATCGTGGTATTCATTTTTGATCATATTTCTGAAAACTTGATGCATGGCATCAACTTTTTTGTATAGGGGGAAGTGAGTCAGTATGAAAGAACTCTTTGTGCAACATTGAATCTTTGATATTTCCTTTCAAGTAATTAATATTTCTGTTTATTCCAAAATTGCTTATTTAGAGCTGAGCTTAATTTTGTTATCGTCGAAACATACATCGCTTTATCACGCAAGAAAAACAAGTAAAAAATTTATATTTTTTCTTGTCACGGAAAAAATGATCATTATAGTATTCAGGTTATAAGCAGGAACGTACTAAATTTTTTTACTATGATGATTTTTTTTTCTCCCAAAATCTTATATAAAACTTAACATATAATATAAAAATGTATCGGTCTTACACTGTCTTTTCGATATTGTAACAAAAAAGTATAGGTCTAGATTAAAAAAAAATAACGACTATTTATTTTTTTCAACGATACTATGAAAATATTATTCCTGGAGACAAAAAATATTATGAAATGAAGAGATGTATCCTTATGACTATAGTTTTTTTAATTGTAATCGCGTTTCGTTACCCAAAACTGTAAATTGATATAATACGAGTTTTCTTGTAATCGAGCTTTAAAGATTGATTTGTTTTTTAAATTTTTTGTTTCGTTTTTGGATATTTGAAACTACCAGAAATATTAATATTTTTATTGGTCAAAGTACTCATTCTTCAAGGAAATTTAATACTCTACAAAAGACGTTTCTTAACATTTTTCATTAAATTCACTACTTTTATAGTTTCGTTAATCAAAAGTAATTTTGAATGTAATTTCAACTTCGAATAATTTTAATGTTAATAACCTTTTTGTAGAGTATTAAATTTCCTTCAAGAGTAAGCATTTTGAGTAATAAAAAAATGGATATTTATGGTATAACTAAAATCCAAAATTCACTTTCGCTCGCACTGCCAGTGTCTTTTGACTTCCGTACAGAAACTGCTCTTTTGACGAGTATCAAGGAGTGGCGGCAGCAGTGGCAGTAACTAGAGTTCAGATAACGATATTATAAAAGAAGGTTACAGAAAACAAAAAACTAATTTATAAGCAAAAAGTTAACAAGGCAAAAGCTACTTTCAATAATGACAGAATTCTCTATGCATAAAACATTACTAAAGAATCCTGGAGAATTATAAATCAAATGAAAGGTAAGTCTAAAAATCCCCTGAAATGTATGATAACTCTGAAAACAAATATGAATATGGGAGATATAGGTAATGCTTTTAATGAACATTTCGTAAACATAGAGGTTTCAGGTCCCATGTATGAAGAGATTAAACTTTGTGACTTTGCTAAAATGTCATTTTTCTTAACGCCTTCAACACCGGACGAAATTAAATATTTAATTAAAAGAACCACTGTTAAAAAGCAGCTAGAATAGATGAAATAAATGGTACTGTTTTGAGATCTGTAATGGAAGAGATTTGTATTCCACTTTCTTATCTAATTAATGAGCCTTTTAAAACAGGAAAATATCCCAAACACTTTAAAAAATCTAAACCTATACCAGTCTACAAAAATATAGGGTCCAGTAGACAATATTCCAAATTATCGAAACAACTTTTCAAAGTCAGCTAGCTATAGTTTTTGAAGTGGCTTACAACATTAGACTGAACACTTTTGTCGAGAATTATTATTTACTAATCCTCTGCCAAAACGGCTTTCCTGCAAATAAATCTAGACATAGTGCATTATCGGAGCTACGCAATTTTATATATGACTCATAGATCATAATTGTTACTAGATAAACTTAACAGAATATGAATTTATTCGATCATACATCACAAACCGTGAACAAGCTGTAGGCGAAACCACATCCAATTTCAAGAAAGTCAGGGGTGCCACAAGTCTCAATATAGCGCCTATTTCTTATATTTATTAATGATGTGTCATGATCATGTCCCACATCTGATCTCAAAATTCTCTATGCTGATGACACACATTTTGGCATATTTGGGAAAAGTGATTCTGAACTTGTCAGAAATGCCAATGTAGCCACTCGGGAATTTCATGACAATTGTAATTCACATGGTTTAACCTAAAAACAACACAAATAATTTAAGTTATCTTGTCAGGTTAAATAATGAATCTATTGAGCAGACAAATTTATGTACATTCTTAGGAATAATTGTTGACAATAAACTTACTTGGGAAAACACATTGATTATGTAACAAATTAAGTAAGACCTCTTTCCTAATGCGCCAATTTAAATCTACCGTAAGTTTCTCTTAAATTAGCATATTTCGGCCTAGCGGAGTCGATTTTGTTATATGGCCTTATATTTTGGGGCTGTTCACCTCATATTGACAAAGTCTTCTCTACACAAAAAAACATCTTACAATGTATAGCTGGTGTTCCCCCATTAACTAGTTGCAAACAATTTGTCATTGAGTTTAATATTCTGACGGTCTATTCATATATATATATATATATATATATATATATATATATATATATATATATATACCTATTAATAATGAATATTAAAAAGCAAGAATCACTTACTAGAAATACACAATTATTCAACTCGTAGCAGCAATGAACTATATCAGCCATTCTCTAGGCTATCAGTTGGGCAAAATTCCCATATCTATAGGGAGACTATAAGTTTTAATAAATATACGGGAGCTAAAGGGAATGATAAAAGTATAGTGAAGTTTGGAAAGTAGCTCTATACATACCTGTCCAGAAAAGCATACTACTCGTATGATCAATTTTTGAAAGATGCTGAGTGACGCGGGTGGTGATTGTTTTGACAAGGCAAATAAATCACTTGTATTTGTAATTTTTTTTTTGTAAATGCAGTGATTTTAAATGTTGAATAAAGAATATTTATTTATTTATGGCCGTTAATACTTTAATAAATTACCTTTTTATAATGCCCATTTAAGTATTAAAATGAATATAGCATGTTATGTTTAAGACATAGACATATCGGTGCAGTGGTTCTTGAGTTGATGACGAACAGACAGAGAGACAGACGCGGCGGAGGACTTTGTTAGGGTTCCGTATATACAGTATACGGATACCCTTATAATATCACTCAGGATTTCTGCCTCTGTCACATCACAGCAATTTTCTCCTAAACTACTGGACGGAAGAGGTTGAAATTTGGTATGAAGGTATAGTTTGGTGACTTGATCAGGAGCACATATCGCAAAAGAAGAAATTTTGATTTAAGGGGTACTTCTGGGGGGAAAAACTAAAAAAATCGACCCCCCCTGATCTCCGAAACTACTGAACCTAAAATTTTGAAAAAAATAGAAAATATAGAATGTTGCCCGAACTTTACAGGAAAAATAAGGAGAAACCATTAATATTAATTTTGGTGGGCAAATTATAGAATTAAATAAAAATTTAAAAATAAAAAAAATTCAAACTTATCATATAATATATCAAATGAAAGGTCTCATTCTGAGGAACACAAATATATTTTTTTTTCATATTTAAATAAAAATTAATTAAAAAGATATTAAAGAAAATATACCAAAATTTACCCATTCCCCCCACCTTATCTCCGAAACTATAAAACGTAAAGTTTTGAAAAAAATACTTTTATAGGTTCTGACCTGAAGTTTGCTGGAAAAATAAGGAGAAACATCTACTTTTCATTTTGGGGGGCAAATTACAGAAATAAATGGAAAATATAAAATTAAAATTGTTTCTAACTCATCATGTAATATATCAAATGAAAGGTCTCATTCTAAGGAACACAAATATATTTTTTTCATATTTAAAAGAAATTAATTAAAAAGATATTAAAGAAAATATACCAAAATTTACCCATTCCCCCCCCTTATCTCCGAAACTATAAAACGTAAAGTTTTGAAAAAAAATACTTTCATAGGTTCTGACCTGAAGTTTGCTGGAAAAATAAGGAGAAACATCTAGTTTTCATTTTGGGGGGCAAATTACAGAATTAAATGGAAAATATAAAATTAAAATTGTTTCTAACCCATCATGTTATATATCAGATGAAAGGGCTCATTACGACGAAAATAAGTATATTTTTTTCATATTTTTAAAATAAATAAATTAAAAGATATTAACAAAATTATAAAAAAATTCCCCCATCCCCCCCCTTATCATCGAAACCATAAGCTGTAAAATTTTGAAAAAAAAATAGGTATATCGCCTCACCTGAACTTTACTGGAAAAATAAGGAGAAACCCCTAATATTCATTTTGGGGGACAATTTATAGAATTAAATGGAAAATAAAAAATTAAACGTGTTTCTAACGTATCATGTAATATATCAAATCACAGGGCTCATTATGACTGATACAAATATATTTTTTTTTATTTTTTTTAATAAATATTTTAAAATATATTAAAAAAAAATATTAAAAAAATACCCATTCCCCAAACTATAAGACCCAATTTTTTTTATATACAGGAAAAATACGAAGAAATCTTTAATATTAATAATGGGGGGCAATTTATAGAAATAAACGGAAAATAAAAAATATTTTTTAACGTGTCATGCAATATATCAAATAAAGGGGCTCTTTATGAGAAATACAAATATATATTTTTAAAATTAATTGTTTACAAGATATTAACATAAAGATATAAAAAATTCTCATTTCTCGCTTTATTTCCGAAACCATACTACGTAAAATTTTGAAAATAATTAGGGGTACTGGGGCTCACTTGAAATTTATAAGAAAAATTATTAGAAAACTTCCATGGTAATTTAAGGGACAAATTATACAATTAAATGGAAAATAAAAATTCAATTTTCAAAGGAATCATGTAATATATCAAATAAAAGACTCATTATGTGAATTACAAATATATCATATTTTTAAATCATTTGCTTAGCAAAGATATTAAACATCGACTTAATTCCCATTTTAGAAACTATACTATTTAAATTTTGAAAAATATATTTTATTTGTATTTTTAAATAATTTGAATAACAAATAATAATTTATAATTTAAAACTTGACCTATTGTGCCCTTTATCTTCCAATCTATAGAGCCTCAAAATTCAGACAATAGATTATAAAAGGCTTCCCTGAAAGTTTATTAGTAAAATAAAACTCTCTAATGTTAATTTTTGGGGGCCAAATTAGAAAACTAAATACAGCGAATCTTGAAGGTGGTACGGAACCCTTACAATGCGAGTCCAATTCGCACTTGACCAAATTATTTTATAATATGTATATAGGTTGTTCGTAAATCACACCAACAACCTATATACGGGACTCCCGTTCAAAGACTCTCGGTAGAGGAAGAACGGGACCGTTGGCGACAAATTGCAAAGTGCATGACTCTGTTATTCTGAAGATTTCCCGCTACCTTTAAAATTTTACCACATAACATGTTATCGAAAATTAATAGTTTAGGAGCCGTACCTCTTATTCCTGCATCTTCTGAAACCTCCAGTAGTTGTTTATGTGTGACTGTGTCATCAACATCTTTGGAAATATCATTAATTAATGAAGCGATGTCGTCTGTAGATTAAAGACTTTCCTTAAATACTTTTTGCTAATTACATCGAATTTTTGCAAAATGGGTGTAGTCTGATTTTTAGTAGTTTTCAGTAATTATTGTAAATGTGGTTATTAGAGTAATTTATTGTGATTTTTTTGCTACCATTTATTTATGCACTGGGACAACCATTGTCTTTTTGAATTCTGTTGGGTAATCCCCTGCATGGAATATATTATTTACTAATTTAGTAATTAATGGAGTAACTTCACTTCTCAGTGTTTTGATTCTTTCAGTTTGTATCTCGTCTACACATAGGCTTCTTCCATTCTTTAATAACCTCCAGTACTGCCTTTTCAGTTACTTCCGTTAAAAGGAATGTTTTTTTAACCCGTGTCTATCATATAAAGGAACTGCCGTTTTTGATATATTTTCGGCCAATTTTTTCCCTATGACTATAAAGAAGTTATTAACTTTTTTATGGATTGTACTCTTCTCTGTTCGTATTTGATAAATTATTATTTTCCTTCTTGATAATTTTAATGAGAAATCAATGTTCTTTATCAGTTTGTTTATGAATTTCCGATAATTAAAATATTTCTCTTTCTTTTCTGCATTGAGCGGATCTTTCTTGTATTGGGTATATATTTTTTAATGTTTTATCGATAACGATAATAATCCGTTTTATAAAATTTGTGTTTATTTCTATTAAGTTTTTTTTTAAATATCTCTCGAGTACCTACAAGAAATATTTTCAATCATGGTTTATAATATCTTGTTTTATGTTTTTGTACTTAGTTTTCTTATAGAAATGTTTGTTTGATTTCCTTTTTTTTTCAATTAGGTTCAAATGAAATAAAAGCCATCAATGATTTATGATCTGTAATGTGTCAAATACTATACCTGTACACGAGTCTTCAGCATTAAAATTTCTTGTGGAGAAAAGTACATGGTCTAAGCAGCTTCATGATTCACCTTGTACCCAAGTATATATCTTTATAACAGATTTGAAATTGAATTCTGCGAGTATATCCAAATATTCAATGTCAGTGTCTGCCTTGATCTTAACATTAATATCCCCGACTGTTATATGATTATCCCAATTTTCATTTTTGTCTGTTAATTTTAGGTATTTATATATATCACTAATAATCCGTTTTATAAAATTTGTGTTTATTTATATTAAGTTTTTTTAAATATCTCTCGAGTACCTACAAGAAATATTCTCAATCATGGTTTATAATATCTTGTTTCATGTTTTTGTACTTAGTTTTCTTATAGAAATGTTTGTTTGATTTCCTTTTTTTTCAATTAGGTTCAAATGAAATAAAGGCCATCAATGATTTGTGATCTGTAATGTGTCAAATACTATACCTGTACACGAGTCTTCAGCATTAAAATTTCTTGTGAAGAAAAGTACATGGTCTAAGCAGCTTCATGATTCACCTTGTACCCAAGTGTATATCTTTATAACAGATTTGAAATTGGATTCTGCGAGTATATCCAAATATTCAATGTCAGTCTCTCCCTTGATCTTAACATTAATATCCCCTACTGTTATATGATTATCCCAATTTTCATTTTTGTCTGTTAATTTTAGGTATTGATATATATCACTAAGAATGTCTCGTTGTTAAATAGTAGGTGACTTATATATTGATGAAATTATTAGATCATTGTTACTTTTCACTTGAATTTTTATTGAATGGCCTATCGAAAAATATTATTTTCGTGAGACCAATTATCGTTGACATATTATCTATCATTTCTATGGTTTACATTTAAATTGAGCAATTGTGTCTCTAAAAGTTATTATATTGAAGTTTTCTTGGGAATAACACCACAATTGAATCAAAAAGCTCTATATTGAAAGAAAATATCTAACGTTTCAAAGTCGATCCTGACTTCGTTGTCAATGGCTTTAAAACATGTAAGAAATTGTAAATTGCAAATTGAAAGTTGGATTTATGACATTTAAGTTGACATCTTGACCATGTCTATAGTATTTATAATATAGAATATTTTTCTTGCTGCATATCAATGTTTCAATATGTATAAGTTTCCTAAACGGGTATTCATGAGGACATTAAACCGATTACCGCAAGTTCTACTACTGCCAACTAGATGGCAAACGCAGCGTTAATAGACCAATTTGAAATTTAAATTTTGCATTCAGGTAAGAACAGTGGCCGAAAAACTGGAAAATCCAACTTAGAGAATTGTATTGTGCAAATTTTCAAGTTTGACTTCTTTAAGTGGGTGAGAATGACGTTGTAAGTTTCTGTTACATAGATATATACATACAGGTCAACTTAATATAAGCGTATTAAAAGAGTGCTGTTTTTTCGATTTTTGGACGGGTAAAAAGTTATATGTTCTTATGTTAATATGAGGCCCACAATGAAGCTGTCTTGTAATTGTTTACCATTAAGAGCTAATCCATATCGTTATAGTTACACAGGATGATTAAAACATGTTATATGAAGTCCAGCTTAATATGTATGTTGTATAAATTTACTGAGATATAAGACTTATAATTGTACAGGGTGATTCCAAACATATTTAGAAATCAAAATGTTTTATGAGGTGGCCCATAAGTTGTTGCATAAGCAGAGTGCAGTTATAGTTATACAGGGGTTGAATATAAAGTGTGGTCCAAAAGTATGTTGGAGTAGAATAATAGGTTTAAAGTGTGTATAAATATTAGAACAAAAATGCAACACTTTGTAGCCCATAAGTAGATGCATATACAGGATAGATGCAGTATAACGTGAGAGGAATTATAGTTAATCAGACTATAGAGAATTATACTTTCACTTTTTTAAAAAATATGATGATGTTTGGTCCATGAGCAGTTGCTCTTTAGTGTACCTATACAGATCGCCTTGGGAGAATCGACATTGTTTCAAGAAATATGTTATTTTTTTACTAATACATATAATTATAGTAAACCAGACGTTATGTTTAAGATTTTAAACATTCTCGAATTATTTCGAATTCCAAAGAAACTCGAAGGATTTTATAAAAAAATTATGCTACTCGCTTTGTAAAAATTTTTATCCTAAACGACTTTCATTAATTAACTATTACCTTTCACCCTTTAACAACGAAGTTATAGAAAGCCTAACATTAGTTATTTATATAAAATGTTTTACAACTTCTTTAAATGTCGCAGGTAATTGCATTTAATAAAGAGACTAACGGTTAAACACCACTGCACCCGCATTTGGCAAGTAATATTTTATGAATATATTCAGTTGGAATCAATCCCTTATATTGGTTGCAGTTGGTTACTGTAGCAACTACGGCTTCTGTACTCGTAAAGTGAAAAACCAAATTCCACATTTTGGAGTACACCCATATTCTTTTTAAAACAAAAGCATGTTCTCAATTTAATTTTCAGTGTTGGCACTGAACATTATGTATATATAACTAAATAAAACATTTAAAAAAAATATATAACCGACTTCTAACTATAACTAAAAAGCTAAAAATAATTATAACAAAATACAACTCTAGCAAATAAATAACACATTCAATGTTGTTAGGTACCTACCCAGGAAGTAAAAAATGTAAAAATTAAAAGGTGCTCATTCTGTACAAATTAATTACCAACCAATCTAGTATATTTTGAAGCCGGTGCCAAGCAAATCTAAAATCCTTCATTGCGTACTTATCTACTAATTCATCAAACTTGATTGTTGCGTGGCACCGACTTCAAAAATATACTAGATTGGTAGGTAATTAATTTGTACAGAATGAGCACCTTTTAGTGTTTACATTTTTTACTTCCTGGGTAGGTACCTAACAACATTGAATGTGTTATTTATTTGCTAGAGTTGTATTTTGTTATAATTATTTTTAGCTTTTTAGTTATAGGTACAAGTCGGTTATATATATATTTTTTAAATGTTTTATTTTCAACTTTTTAGTATTTTTGAATTCAGGTAGTTTTCATTCTTTATTTTTTATTTTGTATGTATAACCTTAATAGACAACCAGGTAACATAGAAAGCCTCAACATTACACAATGATACTTTCCCATTTAAATTGACAGGTAAATCTTTCCGAAAAAATGTACTAGTACGCGTTGACTTAATAAGCCCAAAATATATTGATGCCTTATGGACTACGCCATGTAACCTTTTTTCAACTTTTTTTGACAACCCTGTATAACTATAGATAATTCCACTCCAACCTATGTACCAACCATCCTGTACATACGATTGACCACGGACAAGCATAAATTTGTTAGCTGCCTTCTATAGGACGGAGTAGAATCCATCCCATATTTACGGAGTCAAATCCGTCCTATATTTCAACCATAGTATATAACTCCTTGTGGGCTAGCCCATAAATTAGTTCATTTTTTACATTTTTTATTATCGTCCTGTGTAACATTAATTCATCTCCACACTTTATGCAACTTCTTATGGGCAATAAAAGAAATAGTTTTTTAATCATACTTTATAAATACAATTCAACTGCAGCATATATTTCAACCATCCTGTATATGATTTGCTTATGTCCGCATAATATAACAGTTTTTTAATCACCCTATATAATTTTAATTTCACATTTTTTTCAACATTTTTATACCACCAAACGTTCAGTCCACCCTATATTCCAACCATCCTGTATATACGGCTGCTTACGGACCACTATCATTCTAGTCCATCCTATATTTCAATCTTCATATAAATGCAACTCATTCTATCACTTTACTTTGTGATCTTGTTTTCTATAACTAAACACCCTGTCTATAAACGTACCAAGTAGCAGTTTAAAGTTTGACATGTGTTGTCACTGAATTTTCTATTAGGCCGGGAGAATGTGGCAACCAAAAGCATTGTCTTCGCAAAATGGAAAAATTTGCATTTAAATTGGTATTTGCCTGGTATACAAACAAATCGAGCTTGGTACTAATTGATTTAAGGAGCCGAAAATACTATGCTTTACTACCTATATGCTTGAGATGTACATAGAAAATTTTCAAATTCGCAATTAAAACTTCCAGTGTCTAAAATTACCGCACTATTACGTAGGAATTAAAAATATTTATGAGGAAATGTCCGTTATGTCATTTTGATGAAATTTTTGTTAAAAATTTTGGAATTTTCGGCGATTTTCTGCAAAACTGCAAGTAGCACGTCGCAGAAAAGTATATAAGATCATCTAAGGATCTTCCTTAATAGATTAAACGTTAAAAAACTATACACATCCATAAAGAATTATCGAAAAAATCGACTAAAATATTAGGGATATTGGTCGATTTCCATGCACGCATGTCTTCATTCAAAATTTTTATCACTTTACCAATAGAATTCTTTTCCAAAATGTGAAGTTTCACCAATCCGAATATATTCTCTATTAAACAAGACCATATTCATTCAAAAGGTGCACCAAAGGAGAAAAAATCAGGTAACATACATACAAAAAAAAGCGAAAAAATACGCGACGAATTGATAACCTCTTCCTTTTTGGAAGTCGGTTAAAAATAAGATCATCAAAACGACAGATCATTTTGGTGGGACTTTCTCCCTGCCAGTTGCTCTAACAAATTTTGTATAGGCAGGAGTGAGTAACTCTATAGACAAGCTGTAGTGTAAGAGAGAGCCCGCCTTCTTGCTTGCCGCGTTACGATTGGCTCTGGCGAGGTCACGTGACTTACAATAGCCATGAAGTTTCTAGTCGGAATTTTTGAATAAAAAATCACAATCTCCTAAAAACGGTTTATATAAAAATGACTGTGTTGATTTATGTGTGTTAAATGGGAATATTTTTTGTGTTTTTTTATCATAAAAAATTGTGATTTTGCCGATTTTAATACAAATCTGAATGTAAGGAATTACTTAAATATTTGACATTAGTGCAAAAATATTTGATTTTCAACAAATCATAAGAGACAAGTGTTACTGCAGGTGCGTATAAATAGTTTTTCGATAATTACTGCTACATTCCAAATTCTTTGATTAATTAAATTAGTCAATATTTATTACTTTCCGCAGATAATGCAGAGGCAGCCAAATCTGGCGCTGATGAATCCGAAGCAGATTCTGTTAGATCTAATGAAGGAGAATTTACAGAACATGAATAGTAATTTATTTCTTACATGGAATGAAATAAATTTATTTTTTTTGTATTCATAATAATTTTTCAGTTGTATAATTATTTTATATCAATAAAACGGTTTTTAGCAGAAATTCACAAAATTTTCTATTTTTTACTCCGAAATTCCAACTAGAAACTTCATGGCTATTATAAGTCACGTGACCTCGCCAAAGTCAATAGTAACGTGACAAGCAAGAACGTAGACAGCAGCCAATAAATGCTTTCTCTCTCTCTCTCTCTCTCTCTCTCTCTCTCTCTCATTACAGCTTGTCTATACGCTAGTAAAGTATCTTTGGCAATAGGCATTTGCCCCATCTATTGTTTTATTTTTGGAACCCCGTATTGTGTCAAAACCGTAATTTATGTTTGCTGTGTTATAGATTAACAAATACTTATTCCATAACATCTAAATGCAAACATCAAACCCAAAATGCGGTGTAGTTAATTGGGTAAATACATCAAGGAAAAATCTAAAATTACAATTATACCGTTTTCCTGGATTTCCGTTTGAATCAGAGAAGAAGAAAAAAATGGATTACAACAATTCGTCGTTAAGGCTAATTAAAATAAATTTCCACGTTTTTCATTACAAAATACTAAATACATAAAATTAATCACAATTGTTGTTCGGTTAACAAAAATAAGACTCAATAACTCTTGTAATCAAAAAAGTTAATAATGTAAATACTTCTTTACAAAATAAATTGTAATTCAAGGTAAACATAATTTTTAATCATTTAATTAATATTTTATTTTAAGAATAAAGGACTAAAAACAAAAAGGATCTTTTTTAATTACAGGAGGGATGAAAAGCTATGGAAAGCAGGCTTTGCGGTGCTCATTTTGCTGGAGGAGAAAAATCAAACAATCTAGATGCATAAAGTTTCCTGCAATATATCAATTTTTATACTCTCTTAAATGAATAACACTTTTTTTTTCAATTTTATTTGTATATGAGCGGTTCTCTATTACTAGCTAATACAAAAGCTATAAATATTATATCATCAATATTCATTTCTTTGTGAATTAAAATGAATATTTGCATTTGTTCATGTTTCATTATCATTGTTCCAACTGCAGCATTTTTATCTTGATCCACTAAAACAGTATCCTCAGTGAAATCTACGAATAAATTATATATAATTAATAAAGTTAATTTGTTTTTTCTTATATTTACTTACTATTGTTAACCTCAATTGAAGCTTCATCGACTCCTGAAGATGTAATTTTGTTATAGGTAATCGTAATCTCTCAGCCCACATTCCAGCAAGAAGTTTTTACTTTTTTATACATATATTACAGGAAATATAGTTGTATAATAACTTTTGTTAAGTGAGTTGTTTACTTTTTCCCTCCAACAATATTACCCCTGCAAATCATTGAATTTGTTTTTAGTTGAGATGGATTGCCCCATTATTGTAATTAAAAAATTGGTTCATAAATAAAATCTCATTTTTGTTAATAGAACAACAATGATGATTAATTATATGCATTCAATATTGACTACAAAGGTGAAAATCAAATTTAATGTCAAACTGCTGCAATCCATTTTTTCTTCATCTCTAATTGATATTGAAATCCAAATAATTTAGGGTTTTTTCTTGGTGTGTTTTCACAATAAACGACACCGCATTTTCGGGTTGATGTTTTTTTTCCCATTTTATGGAATAACAAATATTTAACCTAATACACGACAAACGTAAATTACCACTTTGACACAACCAGAGTTCCAAAAATAAAACACGAGGTGGCGCAAAGGTCTCCTGGCAAAGATACCTTACTAGCGTATAGCGCTACTCACTCCCCCGTATACCTAATTGGTTAGATCACCGGGCAGGTAAAAAGTCCCACCAAAATGATCTGTCTTTTTGAGAAAGTTATTTTTTAGTTATAAATAGTACCTTATTTAAATTTCATGTTGCCTCAAATACATTTATTTACATTTATTTCAAAAATATTTTTGCAGGGCCTGCCAATGTTAAAACCCCCAATAAATCGTCTGGCTTATTTTTTTAATTATTCTTTAAACATTAAACTACAACATATAAAAATTGCATATTGCCTCAAATATATTTTAGGAAAAAAATATTTTTAAAAATTTAGGGCTGGATTTAGCTCCGCTACTCACCAGCCAGGTCTCCAGTCCCGTCCGTTTTGGGATATAATAGGAGAGGTATGTGACAAGTTTTCGATTTGCCCCAAATACTTACCCAAAAATTGGTGACAGCTCGCCTACTATGACGCACATTTTGATAAGGGTAGTCACCGAAGCCTTCCCCGAAAAATTCAGTTTATTCGCATTCTGGGTTCCCAAGATATGGTTCCCTAAAAATAGTATTCTTGATTTTACACGGGGCAAATTTCTATGCTCATGTAGTGTAATTCGGTATCAGTAAAAGTAAACATATTCTCTCTTTTCTGAGGAACATCTAATGGTACAAAAATTTTTGAATTATACAAAAAAAGTTTTCCTAATATCCGGTTATTTGTAAAGTTAGGGGAGAACAAATCTTCTTTGAGAGTAAACTTTTAGCGTAAAATAGCGTTTCGTAAAAAACAATTACAAGGTCTACATTTTCAAATCGGAGCATACATATTTAAATGTTATAATGGAACGAAGTCTAGTATCTCGGATTGCTTACTCTTACAGAAGATTTTTCTCTCAGATATTCTAACTTCAGACAGAAATAAATCTATATCTGCAATATGATCATGCCCTCTTACTGTGCACAAATCTTTGTATTTTATATTGTTTGCAGTTATCTGTCGTGGAGATGTTTCACATCAAATCGTGGAGTCGTTGTGAATTATATGTTTTGGTTGACCTTTATTTCTTGAATATTATAAGAAGTAAATTTTTGTGCTTCTTGGACTTGTTGATTCACAACATATGAGTATGTAAAGCAAACAGTAAACATATTTAAATACAGCAAAACTGGTTGATCATATTGTGGAGCTCTCTCATTGAGGACATCTGTGAAGAAGGGAGTGACGACCAGTAACAAGAGCAATTTTTCGAAATTGTTCCCAGTATATTTTGTACCAATACAGCTCTCAAGTACTCCTCTGTTACAGAAAATAAATGAGATAAACAGATGTTTTTTTATGTGGAATCCATTTGTGCTGCATATGCCTGTAAAAGATCTCAATTTTATTTTCTTATATTTTCGTCGAATCATCGCTTGATCTCTGGAATAATATAGTTACAAACTCGAGCTGTAAAGCGTTTCAGAGTAATTAAATTTGGTTTGTTATGGAATTTCCTTTATAGTTGCCTGCAGGCATTTGAAGAATCCTTCTGTAACGTTTTTTTCTCGATTATTTTCCGATACATATAATACTATGATGCACTTTTCAGCCTGGTTAATTAATTTTCTCGGAAGTATTATGGAAGAACCTTAGCTCTTATTTCTTTATGTGCGCAACTTTATACTATGAGGTATTGGCTCAAACAGTTTGCCTTTCCACTTTCTTACTTTTGTCTCTTTAATAACAAATATGTCTATCTGGTGAATTATTTATGAATTATTCGCATATTAGAAAAATTAGCTAGAACTCAAATTATATTGTTTATGCATGCTTATTTCATACATCAGCATGTCAAAATTCCTTTGAAAGACGAAATCGTAACCCGATTATTAAAATGTGTTATTATTATGAGCACCCAAACTAGTAGAAACTTCAAGAATGGTAACACATTAACTGCTTTGCCACTCGGCCAAATCACCTGAAGCCATTGATAACACCCTTTCATAGAGACAGTAAAGTGGATAAGACAAACATACCTATTTTACATGTAGGAGTAACATTCCTGTTCAGTACAAGCCTAACCGACAAACTGAGTTAGCACCAGTATTTCTTCATAAAATTATTCATATTCTTACATAGATGTATCCTGACAAACAGCCGAAATGAAAAAGCGTGCTCTAAAGAAGCGTGCCATTTGAAATCTCTGTGTTACTTTTGATTATTTACCTTCATTTTACTTTCATCTGCTCTTAGATCTCGGCAAGCTAATAGTTGATATGTAGGTAGTGCCATTCCTGCGGTCACATCTATTTGTATTTCAGGCATAAACCATCCATTAATAATGATGCAAATAAAATTGATCTTTTTATAAAACTATTTATTAAAATAATGATATTATTTAATAATTTTACTTACAGGAGAGAATGAAACATGCGACCCAAAAATTGATGGAGGTGGTCCTTTTCAAGAACTATGTGGAGACGGCTTAAAATGTAATGGAGATGTGTGTGTCAAAAATGGGGCAAAACAAATTAATGACTAAGCCAGCTTTACTAAAATTAATTCATGTTGCTATTGCAAATGTTGATCAAGTTAATACTGTTTTTATGTTTATAACGAAATAAATAATAAAAATATATGGAAAATTTGTGTAAACGTTGGTGTCTCAAACACGTATAAACAGAAAATTTTATACCCTAATAACAAAACTTTACGTTCAATACCTAAAGTTATTTCAACTGCGAAACTGTCAACTTCGTGCAGTAAACTAAAACCGTTTTGGTTTACTTCATAAATATTACATGACAAATAAGCTGTGGAAACAGCATTTAATGTAAAATAAAAATGAAACTTATATCAAATATACCCTTGGAAATTTTGAGGTCTGTTTCAATGATATAGAAAGGAATTGAGGATGACCTGCAAGAGTATACCTACCTCCATTAAAGAAAATAAGCCAAATGGCAATTCCAACAAACTGTATGTTGAAAAGTGAGACACAGTTTATCAATATTTCAAAATGTGTTCGAATGATACAACTATATCGGTGATTAGTAAAAAAACCAACAATCTTAATATAATCACATTTACAATCTGCCCTTTCATACGAATGATATGGAGTTACTCACTATTTGGTGGGTTATATAAGAAGTAGTACCAGGTTACCGGGATCCAATCGGCCGACTCCCAGTTCTGGTACAGGTTGGGCAGATCGGAGTGTTCGTCATTCATTTCAAGAACAACTTGTAGTATAACTGCGGGTAGAACATTTATAAAGTAAGGTGGCAAAGCAGAAAAACGAAATTATTAGTGCTGTAAGTCGACCGCTAAATGGCATAACTGAATACAAAAAGTGAAAATCGTGAAAATTTTTGCAGATTTTCCTAAATTTTTGTATTCCAAAAACTAGAAAATCGTAATTTTCCAAGCATTCCGCATAATTTTTTATTGCAAGAAGTGGAGGAGAGGGACAATTGTTGCAAGCACACCCTCGTAATTCGAATTTTGGCTAAACCGAATTTTATAAACTTGACCTTTCTCCGTTGGTCGAACATCTGTATATTATAACCTAAGTAGCAAACAAAAAAAAATTAATACAAATTTGTAGCTAGGACAACGGGATATGAAATCAAAATAAGTTAACAACAATTATATTAATGGACTTCCCATCACGAGTAACGTTAAAAAATGCTTCAGTGGAGTTTCTTTCCTGAAGCTGTACTTATAAGTTATTCCAGTTTATTAGGGAAAATATGCGAGACAGCGAACGTAATAAATTATCGCTGGAATTGACAGTATTTTGAAAATGTACCAAATCTGAAATGATCCGAAGACTGGTAAAAATGATGAATAGGTGCAGCTTATTAAGTCACAGAAAAATGGTTTGAGGCTGATGTGCTAATCTCAATAACGCATACGTTGTAGATTGGTCGATAGTTGGGAAAACAGGTGTACGAACAGGGCGATAGAGAAAGTACGGTTAATCGTACTTTTGCGCGCATGAGTCGGAGTTGATTCAAACTTTAAGTTGTATCATCAAAGCAATGGCGGTGGTAGCTTTCAACTCTCACTGTCAGGCTTGTTTATGAATGACCCATATTGTGTAATCATGGGCGTACGTCTATTGTCACCGAGTTTCTGGCATCCTGGGTTCTCTGCCTAGAACATTCTTTTACCTGATTGTATTATCTGTGACTTGCTCATTTTGTTCAAATTGTAAGTTTTAATGTTCACATTATGGTCACGTGTGTCGACTCAATTCACTTTTATCACATACATTTGTTATTTTGCTCCTTAAATATTTAATTTAAATCCTTCGGTCTGTGCAAAATAAAACATTTCAAACTTTACATTTATTTTAGTGGGTTATGAAAATTTATGTCAAAAGTGTAGTCACGGAACTTCGATCTATAGCAATTGTCTAAACATATGCTAGATGTTCCCTACGGCGGGTTTTCAAACTCTCAGCTAACTTATTCTACAGTGACAATTGTTTGTTCCGGACTGGATGTATTCGATGACTTTTGTTTGTTATTCTCCCCTATCTTGAGTCATTACAACTAGTTGAATAAAATTTTAGAACATAAACTACCATCTAAGACAACCATATTTAATTCAACTAGCACTGTATAAAAACAGGCCTGTATACGGCCTTATATTTCACACCGTCGTGTATTTGATTTCCTATGATGCTTAATCGGGAATAAAAGATATCATGCACATTAACTGGTCTCTAGTCTGGGGAATCTCAGCAATCATTTAAAGCCTAAGCGAAACTGAACATAATGAAAGTGGAATGTTATGTTAAGATAATTTGCTTAGGTGTTTATTTTGTGAAGTCTGTTTCTGGTAAAATGCGTGTTTTCACAAGTGTTTTTCGTATTTATAGACTGTAATACATTACAGGTGTGATTTTATCTACAAGTTTGACTTTTCCCGTGACTAATGTCAATGGTAGGTTATGTTTCAGATGGTTTAAGACATATGTGAGAAGCTGGTTTTGCGTGAACTAAATGCAAAAATTTATATTCATCTAATTTAATTTTAATAATCTAAAGATAATAAGAATCCGTAATGCCGTTTAATACTTACCAGGGCAATTAGTAAGAAAATGAACATTATTAGTTATCTGTTTGACTGGTATCATCTAGGGAATTTACCCAGCTTTATTAGAATTGTATGAATATTTATAACTCATGGAGATTAACAGAACTAAAATACTTTTATGGATTATGTTTATCAAATATCGTCATACAGTTCCACCTGCCAATAATAGCTTTTCAAGTCCAAGGTAGAAAACAGCTAACATATTTAGGGTATCGTCTATTCTTGGGAGAGGGTAGCTGTTTTTCTTCGTAGCGTGGTTTAGTTCCCGGTAGTCCACGCAAAATGGGGTCGAACCATCTTTCTTTTTAACCAAAACAACTGGGGGAGGTCAAGGGATATTTTATCGTTCAATAACACCTTCTTCGTAGATTTCGTAGATTATCCTTTCGGACTTCATCTCGTCGATTACCGAATAGGCTCGGCCGGTATTAATTTCATTATTTTTGTGTTTTCTTGGGAAATAACACCACAATGAAAATAAAAAGCTGCATATTGAAAGAACATACCAAACGTTTCAAGGTCGATTCTGATTTCGTTGTCAACGGCTTTAAAATATGTATTAATTGTAAATTGCAAGTTGAAAAACTTTCCCTTTGCAATTGAGTTGAATTACATTGATAAAGTATGCCTAGAAACCAAGTCCTGAGAAAAGAAAAAGAGTCATAGAAATGTTAAGAAAATTTACTGAATTCTCAAATTTAATTATAAATACAAATATAAGTAATAAATTTAAATATATATATATATATATATATATATATATATATATATATATATACATTTTATATTCTTACATATTTACTAATGAGCTCTTTTTGGTTATAAAGAGTCTCTGGGGGTCTGGTGGAAGTATGTCCGAAAACAAGTTCGAACGGGGAAAAGCCATGGGTCTTATTAGTTGAATTGCTATAGGCAATAATAGCATACGGAAGTACATTTAGAGGGTGTTCGTCGGGGTTTTCAGCTTTGTGAATGCAAATCATTTCTAGTAGAGTGTCCTACGCTAAAGAAAGTAAGTTTGATATTGCAATATACTTCGTGGGTTCAATTTTAAAATTATAACAACTAATATTTACTTTCACTTTTCTAGAACTTTATTTACATTAAAACAGCTGATTCACAATACATTCTCATATACGCTAGTCGACGCGGTATCACTGCTTGGCGATCGTGGTGTGCTTCTTTTATATCACCAGCGTAGAATTCTCCAGTAGAAATCATCATCGCTCCTTCCGCTGCCGAGTCTTTTCGAGAATCGTATTTTTTTTATCTTAAAGCGTTTGTTGTCGTGCTGAAAGGACACAGGGTCGGCTTTGGGTAAATTTCGTAACAATATCATAAAGTTTGCATAGATGTTTAAGTAAGGCATCGTCAAATTCTCTGCTATAATCGCAGTGGATACGCAATGGCGTACCGAAATGTTGAAAGTACAACATAATAGTAATAACGACAGATTTTGCAGATATATCTGCCAAAGCATGGGCTTGTGAGAATTTAGTCTCTTATCGTCAAAATGTGATTTCTATTAGGAATTTATTAGATGTCGATGTTAATTCTTCCAAAGGATGTTTTAGGTGTTTTAGTTATGACGAGGGGATTATCTAAGTTTTTTCCACAAGCTTTGGTTTATTGACAGATTTCGCAGTTTTTTATGAAGTTCTCAATTTCTTTTGTAAATCCCGGCCAGTTGAGTCTTTCTTTGACAAGGCGTATGGTTTCGTTGAAGCCGCGGGTCAAGTTGTTTTTTTCGTTATGGTATTGCTCGAGTATTAGCGGTATTTCATCTTTTTTAGGAGTTTTTGTGATGTTTTGGCAAAGGTTTTGATGAGGAGAGAACGTCTTGATTTTTGATAACAAATGCGAAAAGGACTTCGTTTACAATCTCAGGATCGTTTGGAACTATGAACTAGTGTCTCCTTCTAATAGTTTTGCTAGAGAATACATTGATTTTGAAAGTTTCAAAATCAGCGACTTCTTCGAAAATGTCTTCGAATATGTCGTTGGGGAATGATTAGAATATGTTTGTTTGCCTTATCTATGTTTGGGTTCTGAGGTACTGTACTCATTGATGATGTCAAGTTAGAGTTGTTGAAACGGCGTTGAGTGTTTAAAATAAAGGTCTGGTTTTCGGGTAATTCAGGGGGGAATTCAGGGCAATTGCTTTCAAAAATTTCAGAATAGTCATATTGAGAGTATTCGAAATGTGTATTTTGTGGGGTCTGAACAAGAACAATCATTTTGCTAATATAAATTAGTAAAAGGATCATCGTTTGTGTAATTGTTCGAAGGATTGAAGAACTCTTCTTTTGAAGTGGTAAGTTCTTTGTTGTTAGTTTCTGTAGAAATTGGGATTTGGTCGAGGTTGATTAGGACTTGGATTCTGTCCACTGGTGGAAGGTCGATTTTGTTGTATGGTATACCTATTGGGGTCAATGTTGGTTTTAGATTGATTAGTTGATTTTTTAAAACTTATTTGGTCTAAATTGTTGCGAATTGTTATTGTTAAAGTTTTGGTGTGGTTGTTTTAGTCGTTGCGTTGTCAAGCATTCGCTTTGTGATTGATGTATTTTGGGTTTACGTGCGTTTGAGAATTGTTGATTCTCCAAGTGACAAAGTTGGAGTTCTCTTTTTATTCGGGAAACACCGGTAATTATATCAGGAGGCTCTATTTTTGGTTCGAGTCCGGTCTAAAGCTTACAAGTCCCGTGAGTTCGCCGAAGTGGTTTTTATTTTATCCTATGTTGAAGCAATTCTTGAATTAACAACCTCGGCCTCTAAACTTGTTTTTAATGTGCAAAACTAACAAGGATATTTGGTTTGCAACAGCCATATTTTGGGCTGTCGAACATGAACTGATAAAGGTATTTAAGAAAATTGGATTGCCGTCATTTTCAGGGATAATATTTAGAAATTTAGAAATATTGTGAGTTAATAAAATATATAAAATTAAATCGTAAATTTGTTATAGAATAATTTACAGCAAATTACACAAATGTAATAAAATGAGGGTAAAAGGCAAATGCAATAAAATAGGTGAGATATATTTTCAGTATTAGAAACAATTAAAATGTTTTCAAACACAAGAGCACAGAAGGCCTCTAAATGTTTAAATATATGTTTAAAGATTTTTTTTATAGTAGAAATGAGTGTATGTGAATATTAGATTATTAGATGATGAAATCAATAAAATAATACAAATTCAGTAAGGTGATGATTGTAATAGCACATACTTTAATACTCCTGGCATGAGATTGTTCTGGAGAAGCTGAGGACTGGTTAGCTATAATGTTGCGTGTTCCGGGTTCTCGCTGCCACAGGTCTTGTCTCAGTGTGGAGGTTCTGTCCACAAGGATTTGGAAATCGACACAACACACAACTAGTAAATGTACACGTTTTCTGGCTGTGTTGGACAATCCCAATGTTTGCGCCAATTTTATATCTTGTAAATCACTTTTGAGTTTAAAAAAAAAATTATTTATTGAAATATAAAAATTTAAACTTTTAATAAAACAATAAATTAAAAATGAACTAAGTTAGTGGTACAATTAGAAGTATAGTAATGACAATAATGAAAACCGTGGGACCGCGTCGTTCTTATTTATAAGATATAAAAGCTGAACAAATGAAACAACTGTCATGTCGAAGCGTTCCCCATTTTACATAAAGAAGCAGGAAACTGGTCAGCGAAATATGATTCTATCATACACGTGCATGATAATTACGCCTAACATACATCGATTTTTCAGTACGGTGTAACATTATGGGATACTTTATGAGAAATCAAGTATATATCTATACTCTCTGTTGTACATGCGTGACTCAGAGATTTTACAATTCACTAACTGCATCTTGTTTCTGGTTGAAAATCTTTAACTGTTGCGCTTCCCTGAACTCAAAGAATTCTGGAAAAATTATTAATGCATTTTGTAAGTGTAACTGAATAACAATTTACCGCGAAGTTGATATCGACATCTAAGAGTTTTATGAAAAACAAGCTAACAGATTCCCCAAATATGGAGTCGTATTCAGTTCTCAAAAAATATTAATATTTCGTAATATGTACTAAATACAGAAATAATAAGTCAAGATTTCAATAAGTTGAGGGAAATTCAACTGATTAGGCTTCCCTACAAGAAACAAAATAATGTGTTGTAAAATCTCTAGGTTGTAAAATCTCTAAACCAAAAAAAATCATAATGGGATGAAACCCATTGGAAAAGGAAGGGAGTCCAACAACTATAAAAGGAAATATAATTTACGGGCGATTTGTGGTCGGGAAGGAGGAAGAGGTGGGGTTTTAAAGTTAAAAAATGGTTTATCTCGATTTCCGGCAAACCTATATGTCCTATGGAAAAATTTAAATTACAAAGTTGTAGGTAAAAAAATATCTACAACTCTTGTATTTACATTTTTTGCACATAACCTCAAAATTTATGTAAACAATTTTTTTTATCATTTAAAAAAAATGTTCACGACATTTGGTGAAAACTTACCTTTTTATGTCCCATACAATTTTAATTTAAATAAAATATTTTGTACCTTATTTTGACTTAATATAGAAAAAGCAACCTTATGTTCAATCGAAAATTTTCACATCAAAATATCTGCTTTTTTTAAAAAGTCTCTGGGTTTTTTGTTCGCTGAAATCTCTACTTTCTGATGGTGTGAAAATATAAATATGTATATATATACATATATATATATATATATATATATATATATATATATATATATGTGTTGTGTGTGTGTGTAACTGTGGTAAATGTTCTATGAAAATGCAAAGAAACGAAAGGAACTCAAATTCGGGTTAAGTAGGAAGGCCCAGACCCTTCTAGCCCCTTCCTGATTTCTCTATTAAATACCTTTTGATGGGCGAAAATTTCCCGTAGGTCACTCAGCTATGTAAGTATAATGTTAAAATAGAAATAAAGAGGCTTTTAGGTATATAATTTAAATAAGATTGTATAACTTTCACAAAATATTGTAGATATCTTATTAAATATTAACTTTATTAACTAAATTTTCTGAGAACATTTACTATAGTAATTTACATATTTTTTAAACCATAAGAAAGTAGAGATTTTAACGAACAAAAAGCGCACCGATTTTTTTAAAAGCAAATATTTTGACGTGAGATTGAAAATTACAATTCTTTTTCGAGATTAACGCAAAATATATTTAAGATAAATATTTTAAATGAAAAAAATTACCATGTGTTTGGGATATAAAAAGTTAAGCTTTCACCAAATTTCGCGATTATTTTTTTTGTAAAATATAAAAATAAAAAAAAATGTTTTTTTTGATTTGTCACCTAAATTTGGAGGTTCTGTGAACAAAATGTAAACACAAAAGTTGTAGATATTTTTATTATCTACAGCTCTGCCATTTAACTTTTTTCCCGTTTATCTAATTAAACTGTGGTGAAAATTCTGTACACAAAATTACTGAGCGATTAATAATAATACGTATAACTGAAGTAATTTATGCATTAAGGTCTATTTATATGAAGAACGGCTTTTTTTAGAATAGCTAGTTTTCTGATAAGCAAATCTAAAATCCTTCATTGTGTACTTATCTACTAATTCATCAAACTTGATTGTTGCTTGGCACCGACTTCAAAAATATACTAGATTGGTAGGTAAGTACCTAATTTGTACAAAATGAGCACCTTTTAATGTTTACATTTTTACTTCCTGGGTAGGTACCTAACAACATTGAATGTGTTCTTAATTTGCTAGAGTTCTATTTTGTTATAATTATTTTTAGCTTTTTAGTTATAGGTAGAAGTCGGTTATATTTTTTTAAAAAATGTTTTATTTTCAACTTTTTGTTTTTTTTTTAATTCAGGTAGTTTTCATTCTTTATTTTTTATTTTGTATGTATAACCTTAATAAACAGAACCAAGTAACATTGAAAGCCTCAACATTACACAATGATACTTTCTCATTTAAATTGACAGGTAAATCTTTACCAACAAAATGTACTAGTACGCGTTGACGTAATAAGCCCAAAATGTATTTATGCCTTATGGACTACGCCATGTAACTTTTTTTCAACTTTTTTGACAACCCTGTATAACTATAGATAATTCCACTCCAACCTATGTGCCAACCATCCTGTACATACGACTGCCCACGGACAAGCATAAATTTGTTAACTGGGTTCTATAAAGTATAGGACGGAGTAGAATCCATCCCATATTAATGGAGTCAAATCCTCCTATATTTCAACCATATTATATAACTCCTTGTGGGCTACCCCATAAATTATTTAATTTTTAACATTTTATATTATCACCCTGTGTAACATTAATAATTTTTTAATCACACTGTATAAATATAATTCAACTCCAGCATATATTTCAACCATCCTGTGTATGATTTGCTTATGTCCACATCATATAACAGTTTTTTAATCACCCTATATAATTTTAATTTCACATTTTTTCCAACATTTTTATACCACCAAACGTCCAGTCCACCCTATATTCCAACCATCCTGTATATACGCCTGCCTACGGACAACTATCATTCTAGTCCGTCCTATATTTCAATCTTCATATAAATGCAGAAAATTTTCAAATTCGCAATTAAAACTTCCATTGCCTAAAATTACCGGACTATTACGTTGGAATTAAAATATTTATGAGGAAATGTCCGTTATGTCATTTGGATGAAATTTTTGATAAAAATTTTGGAATTTTCGGCGATTTTCTGCAAATCTGCAAGTTGTACGTCAAAGAAAAGTATATGAGATCACCTAAGGATCTTCCTTAATAGATTAAACGTTAAAAAACTATACACATCCATAAGGACTAAAATATTAAGAATATTGGTCGATTTCCATGCCCGCAGGTGTTCATTCACAAATTTTATCACTTTATCAATAGAATTCTGTTCCAAAATTTGAAGTTTCACCAATCCGGATATATAGTCTATTAAACAAGACCATATTCATTCAAAACGGTGCACCACAGGAGAAGAAGTCAGGTAACATACATACAAAAGAAAAGCGAAAAAATACGCGACGAATTGATAACCTCCTCCTTTTTGGAAGTCGGTTAAAAAATGTTCCAATTATATAATTTTTTGAAGACGAGAGATGCAAAGAACGACATCTAGGATTTTCGGGGAAACTAGCACATAGAGATTCCGAATCTGGAGCCGTTCCATATAAGTGTTCTTACCCGTAATTCCTAGATTAGAATGTCACGACGAAATTTTCAGGTTAACTTCACATATTGAATACTCTCTTCGAGGTGTCGTTCCTAGATGTCGGTCTTTACATCTCGCGTTTTCAAATTTAACGAAATGTTTTACTTTGCAAACTACTTCTAAATATTCACAGCCGGGAGAAGGAAATGCAAAATCTGTACAGCTAGTAAGGCGCCACAGACCCGTAACAAAGGAAGAACTAAAGAATGCAATGCGTGTATTCGGTTTGGAAGCGTTGCCGCTGATTTAGCTGAGTCAAAAAGGTAAGGTTGGAACCAATCCAATTTCCTGTCACTAGTAAAGATGGGGCATTCCTGTGACAACACTATGGCATGTCCACCAAAGTGTTTACAGTAAGAGGGATGTCCTCAGTTCTTGTAGAATGAATCGTTAATGTCTAGAGGGTAGTTACTCACTTCGTCATCAAAAAATTGTCTCAAACAATGGATTAGGCGACAAAAGGACATTTTAGGTATGTTAAAGTTGACGAAAAGTGGCAATTGGGCTAGAAGTAGATGGTGAAGAGAGCACCAATAACAAGAAGGGTTTGCTGGGAAAAGCGTATCCCTTATCAGTAGTTTTGATCTCCTTCTTCTTCGCTAGCGGTTTGACTATCCTTGTTTAGTTGTCCGTGTCTGGCTTCTATGAGGAGTGGCCTAACCCAGCGTATCGCTTATCAGTAGTTTTGATCACTTATTCTCAGGCAGAATGTATGTCTTTGCTTAACAAATATACCAAGCTATAATTTGTTTCTAGTTTCAATTTTTGAATTTTTGTTACTAACGTTAATAGAATAGTTATTTTATGTTTTAGACTTATTTGTTCTATTAAATGATGCCATGCATATGTTTTTTACTATTTTTATGCAAAATTATGGGAAATACTTTTAAAAAGATCCATGAGGGATTTGGACCCACAATCTTCACGTTATTAGCAAAATGCTCTAACCAAATGAGCTAATGGATCAGATCCTTTTTTTGTTTTTAATTAAAATAAGTACTAAATGTTTCACTTGTTATTTATTTAAACAATATACAAATACTGGTTAACAAAATTTTCTACATAAATGACCAAGTAACAAGCTACCCTCTAGACATTGATGATTCATTCTACAAGAACTGGGGACACCCCTATTACGGTGGACACTTTGGTTGACATGCCATCGAGTTGTCATAGGAACGCCCATCTTTACTACTCCTGTCGATCAGTCCATAGATTTTCTTTTAATTATTTTAAATCACATCAAAATAAAACACCAAATTTCTAAACAATTCATTTATTGAGTTGCATGTCGGACCATTTATAATTGGCCGACTTTCAACAATTTAGAGCATCAGTTATGCAGGTAAATGCGTTAGATATGACACAATTGGATTATTTCTTGGATGTCCGGCTACCAAGTGACAAATTTTATGAAGGTAATTACATGTTCACACCAAAAAAATAGCAATTAAATTCTAACAAATTAATTACACTCTTATTTTAAATTAGTTTCAAAATCAAAATGAAACAAGCTTAATCGAACAAAATGTTATCGAAAACCAATATAATTCATTGCATATTCTTGAAAATTGTGCCCATGATTTGGGCTGTTTATATATAATTTATGGTTTTTGGTCGTGTTAGTTTGACTTGTAACATATATGTGCTTATTGTATTTGCTCAAAAGTATGAATTATTATACATTAAGGTATGTAGAGATCATTGAGATTTGCGTTCAATATTATATTATTTCCAAAAGTAAAATATTTACACCCAAGTTATAAATTGTTTACCTAAGTCGAATAAACAAAGTCGCTGTTTGGGTTTACGTTTATTTCACAGAGTCATACGATAAAGAGACCAGAGACGTGAAAGGTCGACAGTGAATTAAGTAGGTATATTGCATAAGGAGGATGGAGTATACAAGAATGATCAGTTTTAGTAGAATCATTTTCATCTTCTTAAATTAGATGTTGTCACTCGGCACGAGTCGTGAAAACTGAGACAGTTTTAAAACAAATAACTTTGTATATAAGTAATATTTGATATAAGTGTAAGTGCCTGCTTAACAGACTTCAAAAAAGAAAGAGGTTCTTAATATGCTTTAAAGTAAAATATCGTATTTTTGGGAATATTGAAAAAGATAATTAATCTGAAAAATGCATCTAATTGAGGCAGTAAATGGGAAGTTAAAATGTAAATAATTTGGGAAATACATTAATTAGTCCTATTTTGGCGAGATTTCTGTTTAAGTTTGCGCGGACTTCAGAAAAATTATGTATTTACCGTAGAAAAAAGTATTATTTTAGGGTTAAGTTACTTTTTTTCAAGTCGTTTCTTTGTGTTTATGAAAATGTATGTATTTACAGCACTGGATACATCGTATGATTCTCAGCCATTCTCATGTGTTGTGAAATAGGCTACTAATACTAAAATGGTGTTCTCGTTAATTAAATTACAATGCTGAGGTGTTCACATTATACTTCTGTCCATCTGTCTAATTGTCCTTCAGTCTATATTAGCTCATGGTACATATCCTGGTGTTACATGGTCATATTTCGGAAGTATTTGCTTACTTATGTTTCTATGGATAAGTGGATAGCTATCAATAGTAGTGTACAATAACATGATTCGCTCTTTATGTCATAATACATCAAAGAAATAATGAATTAGATTATATAACGATTGTATTGTGATGACTACAAAGAAATATATATATATATATATATATATATATATATATATATATATATATATATATATATATGTAATATGATATAAATTATTTAATCTTCTAGCTAACTATACTTGTGAACCAAAACACATCATTGAGAATTATTGTATGGTGAGTTAACGCCAAGTACATTTTATAGGATCCCAGAGGAAGCACTTTAGGATACTGGTTGTGCTCGGGAGTAAAGTTGAGAAGACCATATTTTCCCTATAATTCAAAATTTTGAATACTAGTTAGTTAATTTGGTACAATGGACAACACCGTTATAACAGTTTTTACTTTCACACTCTCTGCTATGGTTTATCAAACTTCGTTTTTTTTAAATTTGATTAAATATTTTAAAGTGGTTTTACAAAAGCTTTAATTAATTACATTTGATGTTGACATATTTATGCCATTGCACGCAATTTAAAGTTATTATAAGAAGATATGCAAATTTCACATAACAAATTATTACGAAAATCATTAACATTGCAACTTACCTTTTTTAATGTACAAAAGTCAACATTTCCATATTTTTTCAAGTTTTCCTTGACACCAAATCTATTCTTTGCGTCAAACTCGCATGTATAAAATTGAAGCTTTACACCTACTGGTTTGTATTCATTGCCATGCAGCCGGAACAAATTGGATTCGACCTGAAGATGGGAATATAAGATTTAAACAACTACCATTATTTCGATAGGAGTTGCAGACATTGCTCAAAAAAATCTATTTGGTAATTACTGTGTCATTCTCGTGTTCTTCAGTTTCGAATAGTTAGTATTAAAAGTACTTTTTTGCGCTGAAAAGTCAGTCGGCATTAAAAAAATATATGTGAACAAAACACTGAAAATCTATGATGACCTAGGCGTAAACATTCTAGTGGACTGCATAATCAAATCCCTCTAAATACGTCTACATCATTACATTATCTAGTTATTTAAGATAAATTTAAAGTATTCAACTAAGTTGTAGCTCACTCCAGTCATTTGCTGTTAATTAATAAATAATGGAGATAATGAGAAAAAGTAGGCTGCCCAAAATACGTCTTGAATTTTGAAATCTGTCATTTTTTATAGAGAATTATCTCAAGACTTGTTGAAAATATGAATTGCTCCCTTGAAAACAATCCGTCAAAACAAAAGAGAAATTCCTCCACAATTTTAAGCATTTAAATATTAGTTAGTGGATTTAACAGTTTTGGATTTTATGAAAACTTAAAATACTTAAATTTAGTAGGTTATATTTCAATGAAAAACAAGGTCGTTACTCTCTTAATCTAACAAATAAAAGTAATAAAACAAAATTCTGCCAAGTAGATACCTAAAATTATAGAATTTTGTAATGAAAGTACTGCTTATCTCACGGAGTATAGATACGCTAGAGAACATGGAGATTTTTGCTGAAATTATTCCCGAATTTCGAAATTATTGAGCCCCTAACGAAACAGGATTGTGATACGCCTATTCAAACTAGCAGAATATCTTACTAGTGCTGTGTTAATGTAAGAAAATCATTTGTGTATATGGCATATACTATAATTAAATATCTTAAATTCAAATACATATTTTCCTTATTATCCTAGAGCACAGTCACATGTTGATCATTGTTAAGTATAATGTTCCTTGCTCGACTTGACCTTATTTGGTGCATATTTATTTATTTGTGTAAGCAGTATTTCTCATGGTGATTTATTAACTAGAGCTGAACAAATCGGCAATAAGCATTATTGATAAGTTCAGTTGGATTACGTTTTCTACTACAAAAATCCAAACAAAGAACATCGTCAAACAGAATTTGAAGTTTAACTAAAGTCTTCAAATGCTCATTAGATACAAACTATTAGGGCAGTTTCTAAGCTGCTACTGTTTGTTAAGATCCACAACCAGCTCCGTGTAAAGCACAGTAAGTAGGAAGTATAAAGGAATTTAGTTAGCATATTGCAGATCACTTTTAAGGATAAAATTGAGAACCCTTTGAATCGTGTTAATAAAATAAGTACTTACCTGCACTTGTTTATCAAGAATCTCGTGGCCAATTTCATAAGAATAGTTCAGAGCAAATGATGTTCTATTAAACTTCCGAAATTCAAAATTTAACGACTTATATACAGTTTTGTTATAACTAACAAGGTAAGCTTTTTCATGAATTAGTTTAACTGGGATCTAAAAATAAATACTACATGTTAAAATATTAATATAATATTAAACAGTACAGTAACAGTAAGATTAACTCGCTAGAGAAATTTCGTAGAGTTTGTACTTGGTCAATTGGCAGCAAAAATGAAAATTACATTATCCTTTTATTTAGAGACAAAATTACTTTTGATCTTAATGCACTAGCTACACCTGTGTTCTAGCATTTCAATAGCCTTAACGAAGAGTTTTTCCTACTTCATAATATTTCTTTTCTAGAATGTGGTTATTTCTCATTAACTAGATTGATCAACTCTAGCACATTAGCTAAAATATAATAATGGATTTGGCAGATTGGCACAACTTTACGAAATAATTGCCAGTTACTATAACTGGCTTCTTTGCGCAGATCATTAACCAAAACTTCCACCTTCACATAAAAAAATTGACACCATTGCCTTTAGAGTTGATGGAGCTACTTTGATTGTATGAGGAAAATGAGAATGCTTATGTTTACACTATTTACATAATGGTTTTGGTTCAGGATTGTAATGATCGACACCGGATTCATTATTAGTAAGAAATCTTTCAGTAAAATTCTTTTAGTTGTTCTGGTATATTGTTACTTAAGGCGCATGTAGAATGAGGTTACACTACGTATAGAAGACTTTCATAACATTGATGTCCTGATAGATTCTAGTAAGCTTCAATTTTTTATGCTGTTATTTTAAAAAAATCTGTACTAAATATATTTTAGCAAAATTCATTAATTAAATACGTTTATAATAATTTTGTATGGTAGAACAATTAGATGTGTGAGTAAAATGTTGGAAAAATTTGGCTAACAGTAACCCAAAAGTAAAAGGTGTAGGCAATCGATGACTTATGATCGGCAACATATTTCTGTTGTAATGACATTATTGTTTACAATATGCTTGTTCACTTGAAAATGTTCAATAAATTCTTTCACGAATTCATCTTCATCCAGATGATTTAAGATTGTATTTTTCTCAGATAAACTATCATAATATTAACAAAATAATATAACATCTTAAGACAGCTCGTTCTAAGTTCTAAAAAGTAAAAGTTAGGTGTTGATTTATACGGTCCGAATAGTTTCAAGAAAACTCACAAACATTTTATAAAATAATATTTTACTTTTTATTTTTATTTTACTTATAAAAATTCTAAATATTTGCTGGAGCAGCTACACTTGCTAAATGTTACATTATTTTTTCCTTTCCTTGTGGATCAACTTCAACTGGCCGCAGATAGTTTTGAAACTTACTCTGAGAAAAGAAAATCTCAGCTCTTGTAATGGCCATACGACAATCCCTTCCCATGTGTCTGATTCTAACTTTTAGTTTCTCCTCTTAGTTTAAAATTATACATAATTGATTACAATATTTTTGATTCTGTCCAGTAATGTATTTAAGATTTCACATTTTATTAAATTTATGTTTGCATTCCGGTACTAGTGCAATAGTTGTACATAATGAAAAATGGTAAAAATCCAGGCAGTTTTATTTTTATTATGAGTTTTATTGACGGAAGTGGATAGTGTGGTCATCCAGGAATCTTCGTTGTTTTCCATAACATATTGAAAATTAATGAAATTGTCTTCCATATACCTGAGCCAAGTCTCACGTTGTTGGTGGGAATGAGGCGATGCCTATTTCTATTCCGTCTTCCTGCATGTAGTACCGCTGATCATCCGGAAAATAACAGCCTAAAAGCCCGTTCGCGAAGAGGTTTTTGGCGGAACTGATGGGCGATTTTTTAGTCTAAGTTCCAAGGATGTGATAATTTGTTACAAATTTCATTGAAATATATTCTGCACCCTAAAGGTATGGCTGATTGAAAGGGCTCTTGAATATTTTGCTGTCGATAAGTTAAGCTGGACACGACTGGATTGAATTAAACATGATTTCCAAGAGCGGTAACAGTAGATAAACATGATGTAGTACATTCAAAATTCTATTTATAGCTACCCTCCGAGTGAGAAACTCTCTACATTAAGGTGCCCCACATGAATACTCAAAAGGCGAAGTTAACGAATTCGGAGTCAGCTAATCACGTCTAGACCAATGCCAGATATTAATCTTGGCCTGACTAAGGTACATTCAAGAAAATATATAGACAGTATTCATAATTTGGGATCACAACAAATGTAGCAAACTCAACGCCGACGTGGAAAACATATGGCTATCACTTTCTAGGATGTTAACACTAACCACCAGCAGGCACGAAAACCCCAATGAACATGACTTTTCTCGTGTACTAATAAGACATATTTTCTGAATTTTTCTTCTTTCACTTAATTACGATAGCAGATTCCGAGCTATGGAAGTTTGGGGAGATCAAAAAAATTTAAAACTAGGGAAGTCCAAGAAAACTCAGGTTACAATGTTTATCAGCTTTAAACTAACATTAGAAGCTACTTACGGACAGGGAATTAATGGACAATTCAGAAGACACAAAGCACTCATACAAAAGAATCAGCAACATCAACTTCATATGCTACGCCCCACAATGGTGGAAATCTCGAAGAACTTGTCCAAAAGTCGAAAATCCAATATCGAAATTTCAAGATAATTTTCACATATATTAGTGAAGAGGGAACCACTGCATCCATTGCCTTTTAAGATAGGCATTCTGTGTCTATATTTGTTTATATGAGTAGAAACTAAATTGTTGGTGTTACGCCCTATTTGCTGAGACAATCGCCCTTATGATGTATCTCTCTAATATTAAACAACTTGCATACTTGCATCTTATGGCCATTTCCTGTTACCCTTCATTGAGAAACCTGTATTTATTAACGAACATAACAGGAACTTGCCGTAACATGCATGTTGTCTAACATAAGAGAAATATGTCATAAGCGTGACTGAATGTGAAATAAATTTGCATTTTTTAAAGCAGTCAATTAAGTGATAAAATCAAGTGTTCATATCAGTTAAACGATGGAGTGTGATATTGAGCTGTGTACTCAATTATAATTCGTAAAATGTACAAATGTTTTAGAGGTCGCAGAAAACGATTGTGATGTAACACAATTTCAATGAAAACCAGTACGTATGGGTTTTAAAGCCAGTAAACAGAACTAATTAATTTCCAAAAAAATTTTCTCATATTTCATTTTCTCAGATTTATATTTTTACAATCTATAGAGAGAATGCCCTAGTCGGCGAAGGATTCATAGTTAGTTTTGAATACAAAAAGTTCGCTATAGTTGTGAAACATTTCCCAGTTAACAAAATTTGGAACGCCTCAACGAACAAACTTTCGCTTTTTGGAGGTCCAGTTCAAGCTCGTGATAACAGGATCTGACGTTCCCAACAGACAATGAAAAACGTCCTTCATAGTCTTCGGACCATAATATTTGCTTGAGAGACTATCACGATATGTCCTTGTTCCTCGAATCTTGTACCTCTTCAGAAAATAAATCAATTGGCAAAGGAGCCCATTCTACTATTAGACCATAAATTAGATCTTATTGAATAGGTGTAGGCGTGAAGTTTGAAGTGTAGGCGGATAAGTTTCTATTAACCTTTTGGCTGTCTAGAAGCAATACTCCTTAAACTTGTCCACGTCTACAGCAAACCAACTTGACAATACTAAGAATCTACTCATATTTTACAGCCAAGATTTGGAAAGATTCCTCAGAGACCCAGAAAACTATTTTTCCGTTATTTTTTTAAAATCAGTTTATCAGTAGAAACCTACACTGTATAATTTACTAAAGATTACTTTAAATTATATTGTTAGTGCGTAACATTATATTCTATAAAATTAACAGATAGTGTATTAAAAAACATTCTATAGAGTTCTATCCTTTGGCAAATAGGAACTCTTCGAAAAGATAAAAATTCACTTCAGTAGTACATCTCAAAATGCCGTACTAATTATTGCGTTACAGAAATAACTATATTTTTAAAGGTTTTACAAAGAAGGGGCCAAAATAATGCAAAAGTTTTAGTAATATTCTTCAACAATACACTTATTTCAATATGACAACACCAACTTTTACGCAGCCGAACGTAGCCGAATTACTTTATCTAAAATTCATCGAAAAAACTTTGAGAAAAAAGGGACTATATATTTTTTAAATTTTCGCCTATTGTTTAAAGAAACACTAAAATATTGATTAATTTAATGTGACCTCTAATGGTTAAACAAAAGTCTAGTATAGTCTAGTATAGTGCAATATAATTATTATTAATTATTAGTAATGTAATGATCAAAATTAAAATTTATTAAATTATTTAGAGTGAGTTTTTTTATTTATAGTCATCTCACCGGAAAAAAATTTTATGATTGTATGCAAAAGAGAAATACAGTCCTAGAATGCATTTTGTGATTATTACTAACAAATTTGAATACAACCATCTAGTTAGTACAAATTCTTTTATTATAGTAATACAATAATGACTTTTTTTGTTTAAAAATCTGTCATTTTGAGACAACAAACCTATGGTAATATCACCAGACATAATGGAGATAGCCAGAATCAGCAACATTTCCAGATAACTATCTGAGCACATATCCATATCGACAATTAAAAGCAATACTTCTGGATATCAGTAACCTATTTAAAAAAAAACAGTTTATAAAAAATTAATCTGTTATAGTAACTGCCTGAACATAATCTTCATAGGCGCTAAGACATTTGTTAATTGATGATAAGTCAATCGATTTTCATTTCCGACTAGACGTTAAAGTCAGTTTGAATTAGTTCAAATTAGGTAAGGTTAGGTTTTTTCAGCAAAACGCTTGAGGACGTAGGATTTCCTTTTAAATATTCTTTTAATAGAATATCTCAGTCTACTGTAAGTGGAATTGATAAGACACTTAGAGAAGCAGGACACGAAAGTCAACTACAAAATTTAGAATACTTTCAATTGAAAGTCTTCTAAATGTAATTACACAGAACAAAAATTTAAACCTTGTTATGATTATTGAATAAAAGTGTCATAAACCACTCAAGAGATAGCATCCGATCCGATATTGGGAAATCATCTTTAAGAAGGATTTTGAAGATATCTTCCTCAGGAAGTGAATCTATTTCACGATCTTAGCGACAATAATTTAAATTGTCGATTAGGAATCATATGGTCACCAATATGCACACTTTTACTGCCAGAATATTTCTTTTATCAACGATTAGACGATCTCCCTGAACGCTGTAGTCTGCAAGAAATTCTCACTCGGCGATTGAAGATTATACTTAACTAGCGTACTTACCTCTCAAATGTAAACTTTTAAAAGTTAGCTGTAACAATATAATCTGAACGCCATCTATCAGACGTAACTGAAACTAAAGCACACTCTTGAATATTTGACATAGCGACTACAGCGCAGTCTGCCGGATCCTATGTAAGTTGTGCTAACATCAACAAAAATTTTTAAATAAATAATTTAACTAAAAAACAATATCTAGTTGACCGTATTGTGAATCTAAACCATCCTCAAACCCCCTGGAATACACACAAAAAATTTCATCAAAATCGGTCCAGCCGTTTAGGAGGAGTTCAGTGACTAACACACGGGCAGAAGATTTATATATACAAAGATATCCACAATTCATCATTCTTTTGTGCTGGCATTATAGCTATTATCACAGACCCTTATTTCTTTGACTGCACTTTAACAAACTTTATTTCAAAGTTTTAAGGAACAAGTTGATTCTGGATTTAAGACTCATGTCCCCAAATGCAAATAAACCCACAAATCGAGTATATCCAAATTGGTTTCGACGATATGATGCATTTCCATACTATAGTAGAAAGGTGTTCCAATAAAACAGTATTTCTCCAGTAACTTCTGTGAACTTTTCTAGGATGTTTCTCTAAAACCCAAAATTTATTTTAATAAGCCAAACGGTTAAGAAGATATAAAAAATAAAACCATGTATTGAATACAAATTTCAATTTAAGTCATACGAAATCTGCTTAGAGGATTGGAATTACGCCTTGCTTACTATGATGAAGTCAAAGGAGTATAGTTTGTAAATTTTCTATATTATAGATTTAAGTAAATATTTTATTATGTTTATTTTTAAATTTAAAGTCCATTTACTCTAAATAAACACCTGAATATTTGTGAATTCACTTTGGGGTCGTTCAAAAAATACATGCGCACAAATACGCCCCCTCCCATCTTAGATTCCATTTAGCGTTACGTGATGTGACAAGGAAGAAACATTTATAATTTAATTTTTCTCCAGCCTGTTTTTGTTTAATTTTTCTCTTACGAAAGAAAGATTTTACTTATATATTTCAGTCACAATAGCTTATTATTTGGTATATTTACTTAAGTCCGATACAATCGGTTCGTCTGTACATCAAATATCATAGAAAATACGGCTTTCACGGATTCTGCGCTTTCTATCAACAGCAAATGAAAGTAAGACTTTACAGGGCCGATGATAAAATAAAGTTGCAAATATAATAGTCTTATTATAGACACATAATTTGTCGTATACAATAGCACGTGGTTAATTTGAATTTCTATGAAACTGCTAAAAATTTCCAATAAATGAGTTAGCGTCTGGAGTTTTCCTAGATATACAATTTTATCTTTTTATCTCACAAAAGCACATATTTCAAAGGTTCTACTATGTTTATTTTTATACATTTACCTCAGTCGTCACTTAGTGGTCAACAAATACGACTCTTTAAATTTCTTAGTTTTGTGCGCGTTATTACATATACTGCTCATTCAATGTTAGCATTTCTCAGATTTTACAGTTAATATTCTCGAAAAAAATGGCATCGGTGAGAAGAAGATACTGCAAGTTTGAGAGCAATGAAGGAAATACTACAAGACTGATATTACAGATGCTTATTCCATATATTAATGTTTGTGTTATTTTAGTAGAAGTCCCAATATTCGGGTAGGTTCTAGCTTCTGTGACGTAATATTTATAGGGGGATAGTAGAAAGTCTGACGTTGCGTGACGAGGATGGAGGGTTCCGAAAGGGTAGAATTTTAATGTGACCTATTTTATTATTCAATCGTAAATTTCTCGGTAACCCTTGACTTTAGGTTTAAACAAAATATTTTGTGTCGTATGAATAATATTATAATCTTATGGAGATTTAAAATATATATTGGCCTACGGGGAGTTCCATACGAAAAAAAAAATTCAATGACTTTAACCCACTAAATGAAAGACATTATATACTTATCTGTTTCGTTAAAACATTTAAATAATTTAATAAAAAAATCTATGTGTTCGAGTGCTCTTATGATTTTTTTAAAATTTTTTATCGACATTATGCAAGCATTTTGGCTCACGGTACATATATAAGAAGAACACTAGTCTTCTACACATATGAGATGAAAAAACGTGGCAATATTAATGTATTATTGTTAATTTTCCAGTATTATTATCTCAAAAGGATGGTACCATAAAATTCACATTTTGCATGAAGCATATGTTCTATAATAATAAACACAAATTTCAATATACGAACTAAGTCTCGAAATTTGACACTTACAAGAAATATGCGTATTAAGCAATAAACCCTATAAATAGAAACACATAATATTTTTCCAGAATAACATATTGTTACAGCCCAAGTAAAAATATTAACGAAAAACTGTCTCTTGGACTGAAACAAACCAATGTTTATGAAATTAATAATGGATTGTTAGGTTATGTACAAACAATATATACAAGGCAATGCAAGACTGCCTTGAACCTCCGGCTTTTTCACTAAAGATGACTCAAACGAAACACTTCCTCAGCGTCTTTATCAATTTATCAGTATCTTTGTAGTAATATAGACACCAAAAACCGTATAGCATACATTAATATATTAATTTCCTAACACTAACACACACATGCTGATGCCTCGCGATCTTAGCTGTAGGTGTACTGTGGGTTTCAAATACACTCTGTTCGTCCAATTAATGATAAATTTATTCAACAATAATAATAACTTCAGTTTTCAAATTATAAGTGAACTGAACGAACTACTCAACTGAATTATCTAACTGTCGCGGAACACTTCATTATATACTATTTGTCTAGTGCCATTTTCAAGTAGTGTCATCTGGTTTGCATATTTAAGGTCCTCCTTCGGGCGCAGTTATAACTTTCCGTCACGCTGCTTCCCCGCCTTTAATACGATAAGGGGCCCGACGATCCAGATAGACAACCTTCATCTTTGCCCCTTGGGCTGCGCTGGAAGCAGTTCACATTATTTATCCTCTTGATAACTTCGTAGGGTACATCCCAAAAAGCTGACAACATGCGACTTGCCTTTCACTCTTCGTGGATTTTGCAACCAGACCTTAACGGCCTGCTGAAATCCGGTCGAGCTTGCTTTTAAAAGGTCCCGGATTTTCATCCTGACACTAGCGTACCTTGCCTTGCCAATGAATGGGTAATCTTTCTGGGAATTGATCTGTATAATACTTTATTTCGAAGGGGTTTCATCTGACGTCCCAAAAGCCCAATTAAATTATGAGCTGGTGTTAACCTGGTGCTGTGTACAATAGATCTCTACTCGTTGGTTACTATCGGACACTTTGATTCTAAAGTCCTGTTAAGTCTCTCTACCATATCATATCAAGTCCCAGATCTTTAGGAATATATTTTACTCAACATTTCTACCTTGGTGAGAATGAAGTTACCTTGGCACCCCAAAGAGTTAAACAGCTGCTCTACTAAAGCCGTTACTGCAATGGTTGCTTCTTGATTGGAAATAGTAAACACTTCGGGCCAATGAAGCAATCAACAGTAACGAGAATATAGGTAACTCCTCTAGGTTACTGAGTATGTATGACCCTCCTATATTTCAACACGATAACCCAGGTTGCATTGTTTCATTTTCCTAACTAATCAATTTTTGGACCCCTTATGGACTACACATACGTCGCATTGACGTCTCCATAATAGTTCACCCAATTAAATCACTCTCGTATCTTATCAAGTATTTTTTTCATGCCCAAGTGGCCTCCAGAAATGCCGTTGTGTAACTACCTCGGGATGATACTCTCTTGTCGGCATTGTCCGAGATACTCCAATCTCGACTCGAGGAAAATTTCTATGGGCCTATAATGATTTTAGGGGCACTCCTCGACTTGATATCTCCGCTCATCGAGGTCTGTCCGCTCCTTCGTTTTTCTTTGGCCAAATTGATTAAATGTCTAGGTATTATAGCTGGTCTGCTCTGTACTGATCTGTAGTCCAATTTGCATGGCGATGGCTCGAATTTACACGATAGGCACGTAATTTCTAGCTTTGATTTTTTTAACTCTGCTGCTGCTGATTGTTGACGTAATTTCGGAACTCTTTTTCATGGCTGGTCCTTTGACAGAATTGATTATCTCTAGAAGATCAAAATTTTACTCTACACTCTTGAGAATGTCTGGTTCATCCAAAGCGGAAACAATTTGCACTGCCTGCCCTGGTATCAGTTTTTACAGCAGCATTTCCCGACAACTGCTTCGTCTCGGACAAACACTTATTAAAAATTGCTTTCATGTCAGCTCTGCCTTCTTTATTTTCTTGCTTGAATTAAAATGATGATCTTTATCATTATCCAACTCTACAATCTCTTTTGACATGTCTAGTTTTCCCGGCAGCAACAAAATCCTAATATGGTAGACTCTTCATCTTAGATAAGATCTGTATAATCATATTTTTTATATTGGTCTTCTTGCTTAAGCGAAACCGTTATCACTGTTGGTGTAGACATAGTTACGACAGCTTTAATTTAATAAAGCACAGAGATACCACTGAGTCACAGGTTTTTCGGACTTTTACCATCCTTAATGCCTTTGGATCGCAAACTGCTCCCGAGATTCCTGAGTTGCATTTGGATAAGCAAAGTTTACGAAATGTCTAATGCTTCGAATTGTGTATTGAAGTTGCACTTGGTATACTAGCCAAAGACGTTGATTATCGTGCCGCCTCCAGATCTGAAACTAATTTTTCCAAATCTGTCTGTTGCTATTCTGGCACTGGCGCAATACTAGTGCAGAGCTTCTTAAGGAAAATATTAGTGCTGTAGCTTTCTTGTGATTATCACTTGCATTGGTGCTGGCAACTGCACCGAACTGTCTTTTTTATATCAGCCAGCAAGAATTTTTAGTAACCACAGTATCTTGATATACTGTTAATTTCACATTGTACCTTAAGAATTTCATTTTGAAATTGTTCTACTGTATCTTCAATGCAATAGCTTTCAGTTGAACAATATCTATTATTCTATTATTCTTTATTAACCTTGTCTACTTCAGATTTTTATTCTGTTATTTTATTATCAACAACTGAAGTTGCAGTTTTATTGTTGGAACTGCTCATAGATCGTTCTTGCTGTTTTTATCTTTTCTGGTTCAATACTGCTTGCTCATTGCACCTTTTGCACTTCCAGTGGTGCTTGTTCTCTCTGTCTTTTCTCCTCCAATAGTGGATGTTCTTTTAGCCTCTTCCCTTTTAATAGTGCTTGCTCTTTTTGATTTGATCTAATAATTTTACTAATTGCTCTTGTTCGTTGTGCCTCGTTTAATTATTTGAATTGTTCTTCTAATTTAGTACTAACCTTGTTCAATATCTCTTCGTCTTGGTTGTCTAATTCTTCCACCGCTCTTGTCGTCACCATTAATCATATGACCATTTATTTATTATGCTAAACATTTCCCTGGTTCGTATTACACACTGGTCGTCTAACTAATGATAACTTTATTCAATGATGATAACAACTTTTAAAATCAAAATACAATACAACTGATAAAATCAAATACAATCTGATATTAACTGTCAACCTAAAACTGAACTGAACGACCTGATTGAAATAACTGTCGCAGAAAAACATTTGCTAAGACTGGCATCTAGTATTCATCTATATACAATGCTCTCCTTCGGGCGCAGTCATAACTTTAAGTGATAATATGTTGTGACAACAAACCTTTAAAAAATGAAATATTGACTGAAGATTTTATTGTTTTATAAACTCATGCTTCTTATTTCGACTCATGAGATATTACAGAAATTTCACTGTTGTAAAACTATTGTCATTAGTTTTCTTCTCCTATTTTATCACCAAGCCATTTAAAACCTTTCTTAATAGTTTCCGATTGGATCATATATTATTTGTAAAATTTGTATTTATGAAGTTACTTTTAAGAGAAATCAACAAAAATAATTCATATAAGAGTTCTTAAATAATAATCTCTTTAAAGCTACTTAATATGTTTTTTAAACAAATTTTTCACTCACCGCGAAAGGAACTACAAAATAAATGAGAAATAAGTATTTCATAATCCAAAAAGTCTAACAAATTTAGATATTATGTTTCTTGACAAACAAATTCGCATAAAATACAAAGCAAAATGCCTGTTTTAATTTTTGGCAATTATTGTCGTTGCAATAAATTTATCTTTTTGGTAAAATATTAATGAAACGGTTCGTATGAAATACTGAATACAATTAATTAATTTTTTTACGGAGTATTAAGCATTTTGTTATTAATCCTGTTTAAAATTTGGTTATTAACTTTAATAACAATAAAAAGCAAATGACGGGTGAAATATTTCATTTCATTAGATATACAATTTGATATTAGGCAGTACAGTCTGAGTTGTGCTCCTGATATACGATAATAAATATGTACTTGAATTATAATATCTGGAACTGACTATTGAGTGAAGTTTAAAGGGTATATATAGTAAGGTGGATTTTATAAAATGGACCAGCAAAGGCATAAAATAAGCAAGTATATGATTATCTATTTAAAATCTAATGTGAGCTATGCCTGTAAAGTACTTTTAGGTTCAATTGAAAATGGAACTCTGTGAAACTTTACATGACAAACCTATACTTAATTGATATAATAAGTCGGTTAATTTTAACATTCCAAAGGGGATAAAATTTTACATAGTTTTAGTCGATTATTGTTGAAGCCAAATCAATTGTGTCAACTTGTGACAAGTACTCCTTTCTACATTTAACTGTATTTACGTTCAATGATAGAGCATATTATTAGAATATTTACCCGCATTGTTTGATGGTGTCAAGATCAGGACATGTCTAACATAATTATTAGACAAATAGATGGTAATCAGATATCTTAGAAATTGAATTGTTCACGTTTTAGTAATTATTTATTATATTGAAATAACATTACAAGTTAATGACTTTATCGAAAACCATATACCTACTTATTACAAGCATACTACTAGCGGAGTCTAGAGAAACCAGCAGTCTTCAGGATGCAGACATATATATGTCTATGCCTTTTTAGGGTATATCGTGTCTTATGCAAATGTACGGAAGTGCTATCTCCGAACAGCCGGTTCGAATAAACCGATGTCTTAGTGTGAATTGGCCATTTCTATTGCAGCATTTACAGAGGAACAATTGAAATACAGAAACATCCTAATAATATCAACAGTAAACGAGAAACAATAAATCAGGCAATGGAAGAACAACAATTGGAAGACCAACCATTGGAAGAACAAAACATGGAAGAGTAGGATGAAGAACTTGTTCTGGAACCAGCAACAACAGCTGAGCAAGAAGAACAAGTAGAACAAGTGGTGAATGTCATTTCAGAAGAAAATGTAAGTGTAAAAGAAAATGTCAGCAATCACAAGAAATGGACATGAAAGCTCTGACGATGAATTTATTTGGCAAACTAGAAGAAAATCTAACCAAGAAAAGTGAAGCTAATATAAAGGCATTAGAAGAATTAGAAAATAACCTTACTAAGAACAGTGAAGCCAATATAAGAGAAAAGGTAACTAATTTAAAAAAGAATTTACAAATATACACAAGAATATTCAACAGATGGAAGAAAGAATGAAGACAGAAATTATGGAGGTGGAGAAAAGATTAAATTTGGGGATAGGGCTGGAGAAAGCAGAGAGAATATCACAAATAGAAACTTTAGAAACCGATCTCCAGTAAAAATCCAAGGAAGTGGATGGTAGGATCCAGGAAAATGAACAGCAAGTTTCACATATTAGTGAAAAATGGAAAGAAGCCATCATAAACTATGGGGAAGTAACAGGTTTAAAGGCCAACCATAAAGAGGCTGAAAAGGATAGGGCCACAATGAGACCCTTATGGGACTCCAGACAGGGCAAGTAAGTATTTCCCTTGAGACTGAACTGTCAATCTGTAACATGTGAGATCTGCCTGTAATAAAGGCTTTAAACCAAGATAGCAGCGGATCCCTAATACCTAAGGCTTTCAGTTTTAGGGTAAGGAGATAGTGGTTAACCCTGTCAACTGCCTTCGAAAGGTACAGTATATACAGACTCAACCTGTCTTGCCTTTTCCACTTGACTCAATATATAATTTTAATATAACATTAGATTGGATTCAGTCGATCTTCCCTTGACGAATTCAAATTGGTTTAGCTTGATTATTTGATTGACATCCCATGAGAACCGTTGGCATACAAGCTTGTCCAAAAGTTTAGGGATCTCGGATTGATTGCAGACTGCCCGGTAGTTTTTCACCTGTGTTGTAAGGCCAGGTTTATAAAATGGTTTAAGGTGGCTAAGCTTCCAGAAATCGGGAAGTTGACCTGTGTTTGGGTATAAGTTAAAAATTATTGTAATAGGTGGTAATACTGTACAAATAAAGTTCTTAGTACCTTCGTAAACTTCATTAACTGAAAAACTGTAATTTTAAACATCAATTGATACTGGAAAATTACCATAGTTTACATTTTCACAACGTTTGTCCGAGTAAACTGTGGAAAAGTATGAGGCAAAGACTTCACAGAGTTGGTTCGTGTTAGTGGGAGACCATGTGATTTTTTAACATTATTAACATATGACCAGAATGACCACGCATTAATTCTCAAATTACTCTCAATCCTTTTAATATGTTCCATATGACATTTTGACTCCAATATCGCACACCTATCCCATAATTCAGCAAAGATATTGCAAAGCATAGGATTACCAGTGCTTTTATATTGTTTATGTGCAATTTTTTTTCTAATAACTAGAGATCGAAGCTCTGCACTGAACCAGACCGTAAAGGTTGATGTCTTAAATTTTTTAATTGGTATGAACAAGTTCAAAACTATGTACAAAATGCCCATAAAAATTTCAACAGATTCGTTTATTTACTTGTCTCTTTAAAGTTGATAACCAATTTCAAATTGATCGGTCCGATTTTCAATTTCAAACAGACGTTTACTTGTAGTTCAAGTCTTGCTATGTTAGAATAAAGAAATTACCTCCGCTGGAAATGTGTCAGTAAATAATACCAGTTGGGGAATAGAGAATTCAAATATGTGGAAAATATAACGTTATTCAATTTGCATTGACCATTAATAAATATTACTTTACTCTCGTGACCGTTAAAATTTGAAATTTAAATCTGCTAATTTACAGAACTAGCATTCTGATCTTTAAATTTACTAATTTGCAAGATCACGAATAACAACTAACTGTACAATTTGCTATAAAATAAAAAAAACAAATAATTTCATATAAGTAGAAAAGTAATTTTTAAAGTGTAAACGAGACAGAAACAGATTACTATAAGAAAAAGTCTATACTATACTGAAAAACACACTATGTTATTATAATGCTTTATTTATAAATTCGATAGCTAATGATTAATAAACTATAAAATAACATTCCAATTATTTTATCGAAGAATAATTTTGGCGATTTTTGACCCCCCAAACTTCACCAATGTAAGAACACATAAGAATTCTCGAAATCCTTCTTCTTACTTAAGATTCTATGATAACTTATATGTTTCTTTGGGGAATAACACCACAATAGAAATAAAACTACGTATATTGCAGGAATACCAAACGTTTCAAAGTCTATTCTGACTTCGTTGTCAATGGCTTTATATTTATTGATGTGATTGCAAAAAAAAATATGTCAAATCAAATTTTCATTTTGCAATCACATCAATAAATATAAAGCCATTGACAACGAAGTCAGAATAGACTTTGAAACTTTTGGTATTCCTGCAATAAACATAGTTTTATTTCTATTGTGGTGTTATTCCCCAAAGAAACATATAAGTTATCAAGAATATGCCACAAACAACGTTTAGAAGACAATTAAGATTCTATCTCGTTTTCCAAAATAAATGTTTTTGGAACAGAAAAAGTCACAGCTTGACGTAAATCTAGGATTTTTATTTAAAAAAATTAATTATACTTTTTTGTTACGGTCAGATGTAGATTACCATTCTATATTTCTGAGACAACTACATTCTTACTCTTTGAAATAAAATTAAATGATATAGTACGTACTTTTACTTATAATACAATTATAATCAAATGTACTTTATAAATAATCTTACCAAGAGCAAACATAAACCAATTAATCCGTCTACAAAGGAGTAATTAATACTTTTGCCCAAAAGATCGAGTAATTTCAAATTGATCTTAAAGAAAATAAGTAAAAGATAGAGATTTTCTTAACACCCCCTTCCCCGGTCATCTCTTAATAATGCAATAGATATGAGTCAGATTTACATCTCTGACGAGGGGAAAGTAGTAAATTGGTGAATGAGAGTACAATCTTACGCGAAAATGTAGTTTGTCCACATTTTTTTACATATTTTGTAAATTTCAGTGTAAAATTAAACAGGATTCTTTTCTGGAGTAAAAAGTTCTTTCACAACCCACAGAAAATTTAATTGACTGTGGCAGGAGGTTGGGTTGGGAGAAATGCACATATGACTCAAGAAAAATTTTATGGGAAATAAAATTTTTGGAGCACTATGAAACATGAGTAAAGTGGTTGAAAGATTTTGATCTTTTAACCACATTGGATACAAACAGCAAACTGTGATAACGACAATGAAAGAAAATCAGCAGAGAGTAATGTTTCCAAATTAAAAACTGGGCACAAATTCCAAAAAGAACAATTTGAATTGAAAAGGCAAGATGAATTGAAATTTCTAAGTGAACCGAACTCGTGAAATAGTTAAGTTTTAAAAAATGTAAATTATGAATTGAGGCAATAAATGATGAAAATGAGATTCTGAAAAGGTTTAATATCGAAAATAAGCTCAAATATGACATGAGTTCAATTCGAAGCAAAGTACAGTGTGAGGTTAGCACTAAACAATATCAATGTTAAGACGGTATTTAAATACATATAAGATTTTCAAAGACGGAGACATAAGAAAATCGTTTATCTTGGTCTATGTAGAAACGACAATTAGAAGCAGTGGCCACATTTAACTGATGGGATAGCCAAAGTTCAGTGCATTCTAGAGGACGAACCGGCTAACTTCGAGAAGAGAGATGAGAAGATGAGATGATAATCAGTTACTAAGTCAAGTATAACAGGTAAACTGAATGGAAAATCTCAAAAATCTGGTGAAACTCTCCTCCAGTTTGAAGCAGACATTAGCGGTTTAACACAGTTAGCATACTCAGGCGTATAAGAGGTCGTTAAAGACCAACTGGCTAAGCACAGAGTTATCAATCGTATTGGAGATGTCGAGTAGAACATATCTGAGAATTAATGGTTTAAAGAATAGCAATGAAGCTCCGCGACGTGGAAGCAGAGGCTATCACGGACATCATCAAATCAAAGATACATGCATTTTCCGTCAGTCAGGAAGAACCTGAGGCACCCCTTCAAATTGTTGTTGTCTGGGATTAACAACTTCTTGAGAGGTCACAAAGAACTGAAACCAAGGAGACATGGTGCCACCGTGTGCTTATATGGCATTTCCAACGTGATCGCAGGGTGAGACTACCAGATGTTACCAGTCAGTGGTGACCAAAACAACTATACCAACACTTGGAATAGCCCCACAGTCAGCACAAGGGGGCGACTATCGGCTAGCCCCCACCAGTCCCCAGAAGAGCATCCATACGGATATTTTACCGAGAAAACTGTTGGCTAGTCATTAAGAGCATCATCCATGGCCAAGAAATCACAACAAACTTTGACCCCGATGCCGCTGTGCCCCTTGCCTAGTCCAGAGTTTTAATTTCATCTGAAGTTTGGCCAAATAGCAACAACACGGGGCGAGGCAGATTTAACGCTACATATATGGAACAGCAGAATCCGGCGATGGTGGAACCCGGGAAGTAAGCTTATGAGTACTGGTTTGGGCGGGCTATAGTTAAAACTGAACGAGACATACCTACTCGCTGAATTTGTTCAACAACGACCTCGGAATTTCCAATGGTAATGAAATAGTTTGTTTCGAACTAGTAGAGATCATAATCAATTACGAAGCATCGTGAAAAGTAACAACGAGGGAGACAGATCCTAGTATGAGTTTGTCAATTCACCGACCATTTGACACATCCCACTAAAACATTGGTAAAATTTTAATAGTCATGATGGTACTACTGTTCGTATAAATGCCATCCAACATCGGATATATAATAGAATGGCTCAACCCATAAGAAAACCAAGTAGACGACTGTCACTGGGACACTAAAAGACGGGTGAGTAGGAATATTTGGTACCAAACGGGGTTGTTGCGTTATTCATCAGCCCGTGGTCTACCCACAACGTTCAATTCATGAGAAGGATGGAAGAAACCGTTCATATATAGATAATAGGAAAAGCAATGATGTTCACTTCCACAACTGATGACCCTCTGGCCTTTATCGCCTTTAGACCAAAAGAGGGGAATTTGGCAAGTTGGGCTTCACGAAAGCTATAAAAACACCTTTTTCCACCAGTGAAGATTATTTTAATTCACCGTCATGCCATTTGGGTTATGCAGTGCTTCCGCTACGTTCGAAAGATTAATGAAGTATGTATTGAACGACTTGACATCGGGGACCTGCCTAGTGTAACTCGACAACATCAGTTTTGATTCTTAAATTTACTTTGTACATGGTAATTGCTTGTTACAATACCAAAATTTCTGTATCTAATTGGTATAACCGTTTTATTTTAGGTGCATTTCAAATTACAGGATGTAAAAATTGTGCCCGAAATTAAAATGAATTTGCTTTCTGTAGTAATTCTATAATCCTGAACAAACCATAAATTTGTCTTTTCTATTTTTACTTCCTATTTCTTATTTGCATCTGATGTATTTTTTGCTTCGAATTTGATATTTCGATAATATTAGCTGCTTAGATTTTTTTGATTCTGTTTTTTTAATCGTATTTTGGAGCATCATATTTTCTTCAGGATTTTATCACTTACTAAATTTTCTACACTTTTCCATTTTGATTTTCTTATATTTCCATTTGGCCTTTTGCTGTTTAGATTTGGTTTTTGCAATAAGAACTTTTCTATATACAGGGTACTTAAATAAGGCGGTACGTTAGACGTTTTAGAGAAAATGCGCTACTCGTACATTTCAAAATGAAACAATAGTTCTAAAACCAAATATATTCGCCAAACATTCCAACCAAAAATTTTGAAAATTAAATCAAATACACCGCACCCTCGCCATAAATACTTTACAGAAACAGTGTCCTGGGAAAATTTATAACGCCGTTCATCGCCTTAATCAAATATGTGTCACTCGCCAACGCCTTCCTAAGATGTCATGGACCATCATACTTATTAGCAAATTTATTACTTACGCCAATTTATTCGTCTGCTGCTGCAGCTGGTGTTCCAGGCAACCCACTATAGCACGCCGATTGATCCTGTAGCCATATAAAACCACGTAATATCGTAGGCACTGAGTTTAAGGTGCAGTCGCTATGTCGCCTCGCCCAGCAAAGCCTGAGTACCCCCCCTTCTACTCTCTGTGCCAGTGTTATCGCCAAGCTGTCTTGCTCGTATAGTCATTTCCCTCAATTTTACGAACTGGACAAAAGGTTCACCAGTCTGTAGACCACCCGTCTGCCTAATGCGTTCATTCCTGAGAACCTCACTAAACACAATACAAGTGAAATCAAAATAGTGCATTTTTGCCTGCGGACATGTGTTCTGTGGTTTAGGTGTTTATCAATAACAGTCAAAATAAAGAATTTACCCTTTATGCTTCTCACAAAGCAATTTAATATAAAATAAAAATGGCTTAATTGAATGTAAATAACCTTCTCCCCGCCCATAATGACCTTTAGCAAACTCATAGTTGACTGAGACGAGATTTGATATACTTCAATACAAAATGCCTCGCTCTTGAAGACCAATAAGTTCCTAGCAATAACGCTAGGTAAAGTTCAGTTGCGGAATGACCAACATCGTCATACTGTTTCTTTAACAAGTTGCATGGCAACATCATCGGTACATACAAATGGTTATGACTCGACCTAAATGCCTTTGTTTCATCCTACGCCAATGAAAGTATAAGTTCCTCTTTCTTAGAATCGTGCACTTGTACTGTAAGAAACTTATCATCTTGCATCTATGTTAAAACACATACGTTAACATTCTCGCGTACTGGGTTTCCACTGAGAGCATCGGCATGTAGCAATCGCCTGTGGTCGATATTCTACTTCCCAATCAAAATCTTGTATCCTAATTCAGCATTGCGCTATTCGCGGTAGCTCCTGAAAGGCAGAACAGATTAACAATGGGCAGTGTGTTCAGCTCATAATGCACATTCTTTTGTTCTGTAGTTGCCCGAATAGAGAAATTCGGAATAAACTTTCTGAAACAGAATGCCAACCGTATGAACTGTCTAACGTCACGAAGAGGCATAGCGAAATTCCCATTCCCCCGATTTTTCCCTGGTCTAATTCTTCACTAAGTTACAGTAAACTCAACAGTTTATCTACAACTCGCTAAAATACTACTCGCTAGTGTAATCAAGTCTAATGTGCCACATTTATGTTTGATGAACCATCTTAATCCCGTGGTCTGGAGAACTAGCGTTCACATTAACGATGGATTTCCATCCAGCAGCCGTATTCAGTAAGTCGCTAACATTATAAATTAACAATAATACGCTAAATTATTGAATGTTTTGTGACTCCGAATCACTCTATAATGACACATGGTTTATTCGAAGAGACTAGTTTCTAGCGATTTGAAAACTTTTCAGCACATCAGTGATGTCGACAGTTCTCTGTACCAACACTCTATTGGCAGAGAGATTTTCTGTTAGAATTATTAGCAACTCTGGTCTGACCGAACAAACTTATTACGTTCCGTTTCGTTTCGATCATAACGAGTTACAGAATACGTCTGCAGGAGACAGCTTACGGCCACACCACAGTTCTAGACCACCTAACCGGAAGCTAATTCCAGTTCGCTGGAGTAGATCCGAACAAGTTGTCGGAGCTTAGCAAAGTACTAAAAATATTGTGAAGATTTCTGACTAAACAAATTTTCTTTTTGTTGTTTGTTTGCCTGCAGAACTTTAGTTATTTATTTCATTTGAATAAAATTATTATTGTATTCTTGCCCTTTTCTGTTGACCTGACTAGTGAAATTTAATTTAATTAAAGTGCTCAAGCCACCCAGAAAAGAATCCAAACTCCCGTTTCCGCGCAATTCACTAGCAGCTCATATTCGACATTTGCAGTATTTTATTATTGATCTGATAGAAAGTAAATGCACATTTTTTATAAGTTTGTGTACTTCAAAAACCTAATTCTTGTAATTTTGATTTAGAGATGTGTTTTAGATATTGTACCTTACGGTTAATTTATTGAATATTAAATTAATAGCAGTTGTAATAGCTTTACTTTATATTTATGGATTTATTGGAAATTGGCACAGCACACTTACATAATAGTACTTTTCTCGAATCCTTAGGTTTCTGTAGAACCTAGGTCAGACCACTTTGAAAATGACAATTATACTTAAATGTAAAATTAAAATGTTGCTCTTCATATATACAGTTATCTTTGTACAGGTTATCTGGAAAATGATTAACGACCGACAAAATTTTAATAGCTCAATAAGACCTTACAACACATAATTCGATTTAGCGGAAGAATTTGTTAAATTCGTGTCTTGAATCGCAAATAACAGGCAACGATAGAAGTCTGCTAACACAGAGAAGTCTTACAAGTTTTAAATTTGCAAAACTGGTATCAATTTCTACCACGGCACTATTTATTCTTTGTAAATTGAACAGATTGAACTCACGGAAGTGTATCAAATCTATATAGAAACTCCTTTAGAGGAAGGATTGACTTCAATTATTTTACTTTCTTCGAAGAGTTCAATATAGAATAAAAAATATATATTTGCCTGTAATATATATAAGGAAATTAATAGTCAAACGGAGATGATAAATAACAATTACAAAATAAAATAATGTCATGTAGAATAAATTGCAGTAAGAGGGTTATTGTTAAGAAGCCCATTTAATTTGAACAAAAGCAAAATTTTTTTTATTAAACAATAATAATATGAAATTAAACTTCCGAAGTTTCAGGTAAAAAAGCTGAAAGAGGCGGGTTTTATTCCCCCTCTAAAATAAATAAAATAAATTACCTTTTTTCAAAAAACTTTGGACTCTATTTATACATCACATAAACCTACCTAAAGAACTGCTGATTCTTCGAAATTCAATAATTTTTGGGAGAAATTTTATATTTAAATATTGCATCTGTTTCAGCACCCGTTCTTTTGCTTAAAAATTTTATCGTCTAGTGCCACAATACATGGTTCAAAGTAGCGCACCTTAACAGGACGGAGTTACAGGATATTACTGAACCGGACAGATAACCGGACCGTCGGACGGGAGGGTCACGTTGTGACAACGCTTGTACAGAATATCGTGATTTTTCGGTTAATCGGTAAAATTAAAAAAAAATAGGTTAGTGTATAGAATATTAAAACGTGAAGTTTATATCCAAAAATCAGTCCTGTGAATTACGTATTTTTGCGGATAATTAGTTAAAATAGCTTCATGTTTTGAGTGATAGTGTTTGTAAACGTGAACTTTTAAGCTGGCTGTAGTGTTAGGCCCTAAGCCATACAAAATTTTGAAAGGCCCTTTGAAGATAATTCTCAACGTCTGTGTAAAAAAAACAAGAATCGGTGTCAAGATTAGTCACTTCAAAAAAGGTCAATAAACAATTAGGAATACGTGATAACGGAGAACATCATATTATTAAATTAAATCAAAGCGGAATTTCAGAAACATGTGCTGTTAATAAAAAGGAATGAAAATGACAGGCACACAAAAACCTCCAGATAAGCCTCCGGATATGAGTTTCAATTGCCATAACAGTAAAAAAATTAATATAGTAGTTTTTTTTTTGTTTACATTCCGTACTTAGCTAGCACGTGCTGGCCGTCGTGCGGGACTCCCGATACAATGACTTCAAAGCAAGAGTAAATCGTTGCATTGAAACCAGTATACCGTATACCCGCTAAAACCCTAACCTCTTTCTCCTAGAACCATGGTCCCCTGCGGCACTCTTACTCAATACTACTTCGCAAGGGTGGTTCATTGCAGATGTTTACTGCTCTTACATTGGAAGCCTCTAAAGCCTACTCCTCGAACGTATTGCGGAGTTCTTTGAGGATAGTCTCCGCGTAATCTGATACCAAGTTCCAGGCTTGGGGGCCCTTCAGCATGGCTTCTACTAATTGTTCTGGAACGATATTAGTCTCCAGAATCCTCTCCACTTCAGCACGTTGATCCTGAAACCGGGGGCAGGAGAAGAACACGTGTTCCGCGTCCTCTATCACGTCCGTACAGTGTGGGCAGTTTGGGGAGTTTGCCCTCCTGAACCTGTGCAGGTATGCTCGAAAGCATCCATGTCCAGTCAGGAGTTGAGTGATGTAGAACCCAACCTCCCCATGCTGGCGGTTGACCCAACGACTGATGTTAGGTATCAATCGATATGTCCACCTTCCTTTAGTAGAGCTGTCCCACCTCTCCTGCCATTGCCCTAGACTCATGGCTCTTTCATCGCTGTTTCCTGTCGGTTGGTCTTTCTCTAACTTTCTGCGATAAAGCCGTCCCCTTTCTGCAGCCAGGATGTCGATTGGTAGGGTAGAGGCAATCACACTCACCGCCTCGTAAGACACAGTGCGGTAGGATGATGCCACTCGAATCGCTGAGAGCCACTGGACTGATTTCATTTTCCGGCGGTACGATGGTAGCTCGAGCGATTTCTCCCATACCAGTGCCCCGTACAACAAAACAGAAGTAGTTACTGTTGCCAGTAGCTGTCTTCTTATCTGTCTAGGGCCTCCGACATTCGGCATTATTCTAGATAATGCCCCCTGTACCCCAGCTGCTTTCTTGCTGGCCGCGATTATGTGCTCTTTGAAGTTGAGCCGTGTGTCCAGGAGCACCCCCAAATAGCTGATGAAGGGCTGCGACTGTATGTAGGTGTCGCCTATTTTGAGGGTGATGGTTTCCCTTGCCTTTCGACTGCTAACAAGAAGTGTTTCGGTCTTTTGTTCTGCTAAACTCAAGTCCGCTGCGAGCATCCAATGCTGAATTGTGGCTATAGCGAATGAGAAGGTTGTTTGTATCTCCTCTATGTGCTTGCGCACTATGATCAATGCCACATCATCGGCGAATGCTACTAGCCTGACGCTCTCAGGCAGACCGAGCAGGAGCAGGTCGTTGTACATTACGTTCCATAAGAGTGGGCCAAGAACAGAGCCCTGAGGTACACCTCCTGTGATCTTATAGTCTACTTGCCCATTTTCAGTTTGGTACAACAAGATGCGGTCCTTGAAATAGGCTGAAACCATTCTGCGCAAGTACTGCGGAACTTCCATCGTGGCAAGAGCCTCCAAAATGCGGTCCCAGCGGGCCGAGTTAAAGGCGTTCTTGATATCCAGGGTGGCTATTAGACAGTACTTTTTTCCACCTCTTCTCCATCTTTTTCCCGAGATAGCCTCTCTGGCGATGTTGGTAACGAGTGTCACGGCATCGATGGTTGATCTCCCCTTTCTGAACCCGAATTGGTTGGTGGAAAGTTTCGGCTCAACGTAGGGCTCCAGCCTATCTGCTATTATCCTTTCAAGGAGTTTTCCCGCAGAGTCCAACATACAGAGGGGACGATATGATGACGGTTCGTCGGGAGGTTTCTTTCCCCCTTTAGGGAGGAGCACAAGCCTCTGCTTTTTCCACTTAGTCGGGAAAACCCCCTGCTTTAGGCAGGTCTCATACATGTGTAGAAACATGTCAGGCCTATTGGCTATGGCGCATTTTAGCGCGATGTTAGGTATGCCATCTGGACCGGGAGCCTTACCGTTTTGGAGCCGGTTGCACGCGCCCATCAGCTCACTCATAGTCACTGATGGTATATCTTCGTCCCTCACCTGCCACGAAGGATTAGCGGGTAGCTCAGGCTTTGCAGGAAACAATTGAGTGACAATGCGGTGCAATGATTCGGGGCAGTTCGTTGATGTCATGGGAGGGGCCTTAATTTTATGCATCACGATTTTATACGGTTTTCCCCATGGATCTTGATTAACTTCGTCACACAACTCCTTCCAGTAGGATCTCTTGCTTGAGAGAATGGCTCTTCGTAGTTGTTGTCTTTTGATCTCATAGTCGAGCCTTAGTTCTTCTGTTGTGACCCTGTCGCGTCTTCGTGCTCGTTGATGCAGCCTTCGTGCTTTGAGACACTCTCGTCGGTGTTGTGAGATCGTGTCGTTCCACCAGTAAATTGGTGGGCGGCTGTTGTTCTGCCGTCTCCTTGGCATGGAAGCTTCGCAGGACTTGACAACGCTTGTCATTACCTCTTTGGCAGTGGCTTCTGCGCTTGTTGCTATTGACAATGGTTCCTGCTCCATAACCAAGGCGAATGAATCAGCATCGAAAGCATTTTTGTTCCAACCGACTGGCTGTGACCTCGCACGACTGACACACAATCTTCGTTTGGGAGTGGTGTTGATTTCCCATATAATAGCTTGGTGGTCGCTATTAGTAAACTCCTCATCGACCCGCCACTCACAGCCCCCTTTAATTAGGTTGCTGCTAACGAATGTCACATCGATAATGGAGCTGGCTGTGCCTTTGCGATATGTGCTTACGGCTCCTGTGTTGAGGAGTACCAGGTTGAGCAAAGACATGGTCTCAAGGAGAGCTCGTCCTCTCGCGCTCGTTTCCCGACATCCCCAGTCAATTGCCCAGGCGTTGAAATCTCCTGCGATGGCGACCGATTCACGCTTCCGTACATCCTCCGCCAAGGTGTCCAAGAATAACTCGAACTCCTCGAGCTGTGCACTAGGAGGTGCATAGCAGCTATAGATGTGAACCCCTCCCACTTTGGCTCTCACAAGCCATGGTATTTGGGGGTATTTGGGAGTTGTTGGAACGGAAGTTTACCGCAAGACCATATCGCTGCTCTGTCCGTTGTGTCATTTACCCAGGACAGGGTGTCGAAGTTTTTGTACTGCTCGCAGATTATGGCTACGTCGCAATCCAATTCCCGCACCCGCTGTACCAGTAGGTCTTGGGCAGCTTCGCAATGGTTGAGGTTGAGTTGCAGTACTTTCATTTACGGGCTTGTGCTGCTCTCATCGCCTGTTGGTAGATCGGACATTTCCAACTACCCGCAACGTGCCGGCAGTCTGACCTACTATCTTTCTCTTTGCAGAGTAGGCACTTGGCAGGTTGTTGACAAGCCGAGGCATTGTGACCACCGCCTCCGCATCTGTGACAACAACTGCTTCGGTCAGTCTTGCCTCTGCACGCCTGGGCGTTGTGCCCAAAGTGCCAGCATTTGAAGCACCGTCGAAGGCTGATCCTCTCGCGAACACGTACTGTGCCCCACGCAAGTTTCAGCTTTCTAAGTGCGATGGATTTCTTGGCCTGGACCTCTGGGAGACAAACAACTGCCGTTTGTGTTGATCTATATGCCCGTCGAAGTGATTTCACTGCCTCCTCAGTGATCTCTGCCAGGCCGTCGATATTATCTTTGAGCAGCTTTACCACGTCTTCCTTTGTAACTGATCTCATCCAGGTCTTTAATTTCAATCTCGATTTGCGGTATTCGAGATTGTACAGTGGCCCCGCTTGGGAGCTTATTCTTGATGGCGTTACAGTAGCGCTCCATCTCCTGAGCGTCTGCCTTCGCGAATAAAAACAGGAGATCTCCCTTAGCTGTTCGTCGGATCTTATTGACTTTTTTGCCTATATCCTGCAAGGTGGGATCATTTTTGATATCTCGCAAGATATCTGCATGGGAGCTCTTCTCGCCTTTCTTTATAAGCAGCGTACAATGTGGCGCTGGTTTTTGCTTATTGGTCCTCGGGGCCTTTTTCCTCTTTACCAGTTGCCAGTCAGTCAACTGGTTTGAAGGTTTGTTTCTGGTCTGCGGTTTAAACTTGGATTTTAATTCATTGTTTCTCTTCGCTTCTGAATTGACCACCCTACTTGTTGTTGCCTGGGTGGTTTGCCCGATGTTCTGGCAACCTTCTTTACCGGGCTTTAGCTTGCTAGCTAGCACCGGTTTAAGAGTTTTTGGTAGTGTTGCCTTACTTGATGAGGCTACTGAAGGCGAGGCCTTCGGTGGCGAGGTCCTTGCTACCGAGTCTCCCGGCAGTGAGGCTACTTTTATTGAAGCCGCCTGGTTTGGGGCCGCCGGTGTTGATGCAGCCGGTTTTGAGTTAGCTGCTTTTGAGGCAGCCGCTTTTGGGACCTCCTTTTGCTTTTCACCTTGTGTCTGAGTGTTTGACACCTTTACTGGCGATGTCTGTGTTGTAGCAGGTTTCGCTACAGGAGATGGCCGCGTCGTTGACGTCAGATATTTGTCATATTCTGACTTAATGGCGTGTGCCAGTTTCTTGATCTCATGATGTACATTGTGCCTAGGCCCAATGAACGTCAAGAGCTCATCGATCTTTGCCCCTAATTTGTTTGGAGCGCCACTCTCATCTGTTGCCCCTTGGGGGACGTCAACTCCACTATTCGCCTTTTGGAGGACTTGGCTGAATAGTGTATTGCTGCCAGCTCTAGTTTTAATGGTCGATGTTGTACCATTACCGGTGTTCTTCTTCTTCTTGTCACTATGTGACGGAACCAGTGATAATTCGCTCCCCCCAGAATCCGTGGAGCGTGCACCGGCCAATATAGTAGTTTGCCTAATATGTGAAAGTGTGTATCACTCAGATGACCTTAAAAAAATGAGAAATGTGAGATATCTTGGCGAAGCTATAGTGATATGCTCTTTGCATGATGATATGGACCTAACCAGTAAACCACAAATGAAGCTAGATGAAAATACTAAAAAACTGATTGCCAATATCAAACTAATTGAAAGAACCAAGACAGAAAAGGCAAACCAAGAACTCATTTCTAAACAAACTGAGAATGTTACGTCAAAAATCAAATAATACACATTGTCAATCTGAGAATGTATTATTAAAAGAATTGAACGAAGAGTTAAAAGATAAAAACAAAATACTAAAACACATGCTTAACGTAACCAAAGGAAAAGAACAGACCAAAACATTTGCAGAAATAGTTACGACCACATCAACTACCCAAAAAAGAGTGCCGACCATAACCACAAGGAAAAAAAAACAGGAATGATACTACTTTAATGCATATAATTCCATTGCCCAGAAAATAGTACAAAATAACAATATCCAGGTTAAAAAAATCAACAGGCTAGATAATGGATATTATCATAAAAAGTATGAATAAAAAAAGTGCATTAGAAGTGGAAAAAATGGTAAAAGAAAATTTTGAGGATCAATGTGCTCTGCAATTTGAAACTTAAAAAAATCCTCGACTACTTAGATGTAAAAGACTTAGAGAAGGACATTAATGGAAGAAACTTCAGTGGCTTTGAGAGCAAATGTCAAATAGTGCACACTTTTATTACTAACAAGATCAAGAAACTATCAATTATTGCTGAAGTAACATCAGAGTTGTATACGTAAAAATAAACACAAAATTTTTGTAGGATACCAAAATTGTAGAGCATTTGATGACCTGAATTTTAAACCTTGCCTAAACTGTGGTCGCTACGGACAAAATATTAAAAAGTGCAGAAATGAAACCATCTGTATAAGGAAAACACTCCTGCAAGAATGCAATGAAGAATTTTTAGTAAAGTGCCCAAATTGTACTTTTGCAAATGACAAGTATAACGCAAAAAAGTAGTGAATCACCTATTAACTGCTACATATAAGTGTGAGGTGCTAATAAACAAAATCAAAAACATAATTAACAATACGGATTATCCCGTGCGGCCTAATATACCCACGCATATTAGCAAGATTGACATATATCGCAACTTGGAACAAGCAAAGCAACTGAATCTACCAGGGAAAGCAAGCAACCCAATGCAACCAACCAGCGCTATCAAAACCAGAAACCACAGTAAGAAAAATAAATAATGATTTTCAATAAAGTAGTGAATGAATTTAGGACAATAGAATCAGAGTTCTGCAACCATCAATCCTCCCTTAATGATAACTTTGAGTCTTATAAAAGCATAAATAAAAATAATGATTTAACAGTATTACAGTTAAACATAAGAGGTATAAAGACCAATTACAACTCGCTAGTAGTTCTCATTGAGAGGTTAAAGGTTAACCTGACATAATTATTTGCTGTGAAACATGGAATATCAAAAATTTCTATAAATATTTCAACATTGACGATTATGATATGTATTACAATGCCAGTAGGATTAATATATCTTACGGTGTAATAATGTACATAAAAAAAACATGGTCACATAACTGCTGTATAGACAATATAAATAATCATAGAATATTAACTGCTGACATAAAAATTAATAAAACCAATATAATCCAGTCAAAATAGAAAAAACATAAGTCAAAACTTAAAAAAAAAATTCGCATAGTGCTAAAAATTGACAGAGACGTTAAATACATCATTATAAAGAAAATGTCAAAAATCCCCTTAGATCCTCCTTCTGCAAAAAATTTTATTCAAGGTCAAACATACAAAATTAAGGTTTTTTCCATTTTTCTCGAAAACGGTAAGTTTTATCGTGAAAATAGGCCAGACAAAAGTTGTAGATCATACAATTGTCTACAAAAATAGTCCAGTGACTTTTACTCTTACGACTCATCATTCCTGAGATATCGCGGTTTTAATCATTATAAATTTCATATTTTACATAATATGCACTAAAATGCAATATAACTGAAAATAAGAAACTATTGCTTTGTGTTACTTACACAATAAAACTTGTATAAATTGAATGAGTATTTTAAAATATAAGACTATACTGTCAGTTCCTAATTCCCTTCGTCGGAAACCTTGAGTAACATTTGCTAGCTACGTCATTGTTCGAGTGTGGAGGGTCGCATACGTGCCTATTTTTGAAGGAAGTAAACGAAATAACTCAGTATATACTGTTAGTTTTGAAAATTCCTTTGCAGTGAGCAGACGTGCTTATTGGTAATATTTTCAATTTTAATTTGTGCTATTAAATAATTTTAACAAAATGTCAGAAGTTTGTTTCATTTGTGATAAACCTTTGAAAGAAATTGAAGTTGTTGTTGTTGATAGTGAAATGAAGACTTTGATTGATGCAAGTGTTGAAAGAAATGATAAGTTTTTTGAATACTTGAAAAACAAGCAATCTGTGACAGTCCACGAGCAGTGTCGTAAAATGTACACTCGAAAAAATAGTATTGCTGCAGCTAAAAGACAGGGCGAGACAGAACAAGGTAGTACATCCACGATAAGTCCACGTCACACTAGAGCACGAGTAAGTGAGCCAGATTTTAACTTTAAAATATATTGTTTATTTTGCGGCGATGAAGCAAATGTAGAAGCTGAAAAGAAGAAAGCGCAGAATGTTCGTCGTAAAATATATAATGTATCTACACTTGAATTTAACGATTCTATTTTAAAGGTAGCTCGGACTCGTTCTGATGTCGTAGCAAAAGCTGTTATTGCCCGCATTGAGTATGAATTTGACTTAGTTGCTGTTGAAGCTAAGTACTACAATAACTGTTATAATATCTTTCTGAGGCCTACTATGGGAAATAAAGTTGGTCGTCCCGAAGATGATTCAGTGAACTTGGCGATGGAGGAAATATTTCAATACATTGAAAATAATAATTGTTAATTTTCATTACAAGAATTAAAAGACATTGGCAAAAATCCAACTATAGATAATAAAACAATTAAAAGAAGATTAAAGTTAAAGTATGGTGATAAAATTATTATAACTGAGAAAAAAGGAAGTTTAACAATTATGTGTTTTATTAACAATCAGTACGATATTCTTAATAAAGCTTGGTATGAAAATTAAAACAAAATACAAACGAAGAACGATTCAGAATAATGAAAGCTGCCGCAGCAATTATTCGAGAGGATATTCAATCTGTAGTGATTGATAATCATTATTAATCATTATCCCCCGCTGAGTCGAATGTTTGAAAATATTGACAGCGATATTCCAGAGTCCTTGACTTATTTTGATAAATTGATTCCATAGACAAATATAGATATTTGAGGTTTGTAAAATCTGCATGGAACAATAAAACAGTACAGTTGTCTTGTCTGCCTCCAACATCTGCTTCTGCCTTTCAACACTTGTATCGTGTGTATTATCAAATTCAAGTGTGGCAAGGCAATGACCTAGACCCAGAAGGATGGGGTTGGAAATTAACGCATAATTATTTGGAGCCAATTCAAACTATACTCCCGCCTGCTCCAGAAAAACTGCTTAATACTATTTTTTGTAAATGCAAGACGGATTGTAGTAAAAATTGTGGCTGTCAAAAAGTGGGATTATTTTGTTCGCCAGTATGCATCAATTGTCAGAGTCAGACTTGCTCCAATATTGAAACAAATACAACAGAAGAATAAGAAAATGAAGACGAAGAAATAATTGTCGAAGTAGAATTAGAAAATTATCTAATATAACATTTAAACGAAAACAACCTATTCCACTTTGATCATTAGCAATATTACCATTCTTTCAATCAATAGGATACGATCTGATCAAACTTTCTTTATTACAATAGATGGAAACTAAATGTTACAAAGATAAGATTAAAAAATGAGTACAAAAATTATAACAAAGTGTTAAAAAAAGTAATTACTCTTGCAAAAATTATGAATGGTAAATCAAAATAAACAGCAAGCTTTATTGGAAGTTTATCATTAATAAAATTAACATTAAATCTAATAATATTGACAAAATTCTAGTAAATCATGAAGAAATATCCGATACTCAAAGAATTGCCAACGAATTTAATAATATATTCTGTCATATTGGACCTGAATTAGCGAATCAAATTAATAGGCTAAATAATAATAACATTGAGCAACCAACACCAAATGGTTAAAGCATGTTTCTAACACCAACGATTCGTATAGAACTAAATAAGATAATTATGAACTTAAAAGAAAAATTCTGTGGAGTAGATGGTACAAACGAAAAAACTCTAAAACACATAGCCAAATATATGACATTACCTCTGGAATATATATTTAACAAATGTATTGAAACGTCTACGTGGCCATATGCACTGAAAACCGCTGAGGTAGTTCTGATCTACAAAAATGGTGATAAATTATTATGTACCAATTACAGGCAATCTCGTTAATATCAAATATAGCTAAAGTCTTTGAAAACATATTGCATAAAAGGATTCTTGACTTCCTAACAGACTGCAACATAATCTGGGATAAAGAATACGGGTTTTTAAAAAACAAGGGCACGAAAGATGCCATTTACCTAGCTCACCCGTTAATTACCGATAAAATAGAAAAGAACGAGCCTGTCATATCAACTTTCCTTGATTTGAAGAAGGCTTTTGATACGGTTAATCATGAGATATTGTTGGAAATATTAAACTACTATGTATTGTATTGCAACATATGGGATACTAGCTTGGGGAGGAGCGTACAATAAAGTGATTGATGTACTAATTAATATACAAAACAGATTACTAAAAAAAGCCAAAATAGATAAGCTAACAGCAGATCAAATTCCTTTAAGCCTAAAACAATGTTTTATATTAGAATCCGTCAAGTTTCATTATGACAGCTTAATAAATAAATATTTTCACTCGAATAGTGTAACAAGAAATAAACCACGGTTAATAAAAACTGCAGTATACAGAATTCTAAATATCAAGCCATTAAATATTTCAATAAACTAGACAACAATGTTAAAGCTATTGAATTGTACAAAACACATGATAAAAAAGCTAAAACTGTGGGTTTCAAATACAAAGCCTAGATAGTATAAGAAATAGGTAGAAATTAATTCAAACACTATAGATAACAATGTAGAATAATATTTGTATAGCGGTATATGTGAATATGATATATGTATGAGTATAGAACGTAAAACAGTATGTGTGTATTTTGGATGTGTGTATGTGTAAGTATATGTTATTACTGATATTACGTAATTACTTAAATATTATAATTACACCATTTGGTGCTCATTAGAAATAAATCTTTTTGACTGTAATTCAATATTGTATCAGTTTTTAATTTTATTGTATTCTCCTAGCTCCTGTGTACAGAGAGTTCATCTCTCTCTTACAGGATACATTACATTGTATTATTGCCTAAGTGATTTTCTGTGTATTGTGTATGAGCTACTAAATAAATAATAGAAAAAATATGTCTATTAAGTCATATTGTGCAATTCATATCGCCAAACCCGGACATACTGTATATTTTATTATTAATTTCTTACTAATTTGTTGCCCCAAATTAAAATGTATTGCTCCAACTCTTTCCGAGAAACACTGTCCGATGTAGCCTAAGACTTAAGCTAGCTACAATGGAAATAGCTATATCTCAGAGACTAAGAAAAGAATTCAGTCTGTTTTGGGGCTGGATTTAACTGCCAATTAATTGTTCATATATATATATATAAATGACAATTAGCTGACAATAAAATCAATACAAAGAACATACTGATATTCTTTTCAGCTTGTGATACGTATGTATGTCATAGTTGCTCGGATCGGAAAGAGTTGGAGCAATACATTTTATTTTGGGTACATAAACAGCAATAAACTATGCCTTTGGTTCATATGTGGGTTATCTGACGTGACTTAACAGGCTTTAATATTACTTCAAACTGTCTAAGACGGCGTGCGTAAGGTTGAAATTTGTGACACAGAGCATGAGGTGGATGTGACAAACCCATCTGATGACATTTTAAGGGTTAATATTAATTTTAATAATTGTTTTATAAATATTTTCATTATTCAATGGTTTGCAAACTGGACGAGTGGGTCAAATTAACAATATGGCTTTTTATATATATATATATATATATATATTATATATATATATATATATATATATATATTTAGGAACTTGACATTCTGAAATTAAGCATAGCGTAAAACTTCAATGTTTTTGTTAAAATACAATAAAACACAAAGGATTAGCATTTTCTAAATCAATTGTGAAACAAGTGGAATGATTTCATATATTAAATATCTATTCAGACTTAACTTAATTATTTTCAGATCTAGTACAATTTTCACCTGTGAAAATAACGATTACCGACATTTGTAAGTAATGTATGCCATTCTTCCCAGTGAACTACTATCTGTTGCCTTCACTCTCACACCCTTCTTCTCTCTCATCTTAATTAGTTATCTCCTATCAACATTAAGTTCGCCAAAAAGACGTAATAATCTTCTTGCTACTTGATTCTCAATGATAACCTGCCTCTTTGGCGCAGTTACTCAGACGTGCAACTTATTCAGACGTGTTAACTCCAAAATACCGATCAATTTATTAGAACCTAGGTGTAATAGACCTAACCTTACGTGCGTCGTATTAAATTAAAATTTTACATATTATTTGAAATTAATTATGTGGGGTGGGATTATTCCAATTAATCTAAATACAATTTTTCATGTACTATTTTGTTAATAATAATTTTATTATTCCTCAATCCTTAACAATCTATTTTAGTTTTTGTAGTGATGTTATTGCGACGGCTGACTTTCAAGCGTCAATGCCCAACTATAGAAAACAGTTGGGCTATCGCATGGGAATTGAGGAAATTATGCTTTCTCAGTGAACTATAATTTTTATTAATCAATTTTAAAGTGAAACTTAGCTAACTATAGTTGCGTACCAAAATACATCTGATAAAACCGTTTTATAATGAGTTACAGCTACGTACAGTCTGTATGATCCTAGAGGAAATACTTTTGGCAACTTGCTCTGATCTGGAGTGAAATTGAAGACCCCATAAATACCCTAAAAAAACAATATTTTACTTATATTATATGAAACTTGAACCTGTTGCCTTAACTTGTGACCTTAGCTGAACACTGATCCAATGATACTTGAATGAGATTTGTTTTTTTAATATTTAAATTATCTTTATTATAGTTTACACCTTAATATATTGTACAAGATTATTGTTCACATAGGATTTTATTTGACAACAATTAAGTAATGATAGATTTTAGTAGCAGTTTTCAGGTTGCTTAGTCTATTTCTTCATTCATATCGGTATACGTTTTTCTTCTTTCTTCAGTCTGCCTCTAAAATGTTACTATTGCTGAGTATTCAAAACCATTCTATTGATATCTATCTCATTTGGAAAGGTTATTTCGCTGCATTCTCTTCAGCTGTTCTGATTCTTAGGTCTGTGCCGTATGCCTTTGTTGTTGCAACGTTTACATAATAATTAAATTTATTATTTCATGTGCCAGTTTCTTCTCTTACCAGTTTCTGCCTATAAATGTGAATTGCATAACAACCTTTCTATTTGAAATCGTATAGTATTTGATCGTCTTACTTAGATCACTCATGACGTTTCTATCCGATACACTTATTATTGTGGGGTTATATATGTTTCTAACATCTCTCTTTGCTACCATGTTTATTGACTGTTACCTGTTGAAATATTTTGGAATAGTTATTCACAGAATTGTTCCTTGTGTATAATTTATATTTCCTTTTTACCCACCCAGTGTTTGTTGAAAAATGCTTTTTCAAAACTCCTGGTTACCTAATTAAGTTAGGGTATTGTTTCACAATGTTAGAATCCGTTGTCAAAGTAATCTGTGTTACACTGTTGTCAGCAAATAATTATGAAGATTTAATCTTCATGGTAGCTAGAGAGTTTTCTGTCACTATTTAATGCTCAGACTGGCATGCATTAAAGTTTGTTATCTAAGACTTCTCGTCGATTGTATGCGATATTTTTTTTTGCAAGTATAGCCTTTCAAACATTTTTGGAATTCTTGAGGTCCGGGCGCGGTGTAATGGCTCAATCAGGTAATGTTTTTAAGTTCACAAAAACTCTTAGACCATAAGAATTTTTCTCTTTAAAAGATAACATCCATTTTCGCCTTTTTTAGTATCGGGCACATCACGCATTCATTAGTCCTGTTGTTTTTTTGAAGCTTCATCATCTTTGCTAATTTATAATAAAAAATTTTGCTCGCATCTGAGAAGTCCGATCAGTAGGATTGTCTTCAAACAGTTGATATTCATGAAGAGTTGCTAAAGAGTTTCTTTATATGTTATTGACAAAATTTTGATTTAACTTTTAAACTTTTTTTGTACTTACTGGTTCGCCTACTATTGACTGGAGAGTTCTAACTTAATGGAAGTTATTTCTGCCAGACATTATTTTAAAATATCAGTAAATTTAGGTTACTCGTGCTAACCGTAAATACCTGCTAAAAATCGTTGTTAGTAACATTTACCTTTTTAAAATTGCAGAGATCAAAATGTCCATACTTCTCAAATGTTTCTCTGATCCCAAAAATATTTTTTTGGAAAAATTCGCATCCATTAAATTTCATTTGAAAGCCTGTTGGCTTATACTCATTTCCATGCAATCTATGAAAATCACATTCAATCTGAAATGATGAAATAAACATTTTAGTATTCGTGTTTTGTTTACAAATTAATAGTGAGATTTGTATTTCATGATTGCTTTACAAGTATAATAAAAAATATAGATTTTTCCCAGATGAAAATTATCAGGAGAGTTGAATAGGTGTTAGCGAATGGCACGCTTGAATATGTGAATAAACTAATTTGAATATTTAAAGCAATGTTGTTATGGAACCAACAATTACATTTTTAACGAGGACGATAAATGCTGAGTAAATAGAAATCAAATATTAAACACTATTTGAACCTCTTGCTGTTTATTGGCTTCTTACTACAGGGATAATTAAATGCTTGGACGATATACTGCTATTAATGGGTAATAACTTCCAATTTAACAACTCACTGCCTTAAATCAACTTGTAGAATATTTTCAGAAGTCTAAAGGATATTGAGAATCTGACAACCTAACTTAGATTTCATTTTAGTAGTAAGTACACGAAACTATAATTATGATTGAATGCATTTTCAGTGAATCCCTATAGTTGATTTTCCCAGCCGCTGAATTAGTTTTTTATCGGGTTTTTTAGCGTTTCCTTCATTTCCTTTATTAGCTTTATAGTTGATGCGATATAATTGCGGATATTTCTTAATAAATTAGTTCCTTAATCATTATAAATTTCTTTCGGAAAACTTTTGGAGGTTATTCTAACTAAACCTAAAACAAGTATTCAAAAATTATTACTTTTAAGGACTTAACCACTTTTGCTTAAGCCGAAAGGTGCGTGTTAAGTGTTATATTTCTTTCAGACATAATTTACAAATCGTTATCAAAGTATATTTTGACAATATCTTCAAAAAGAGTGTATGTAATTACACGTTTTCTCGTACATTGAAATCTATATAGTTTCTAATATTTTGCAATGGAGTAAAGTTTAGTAGGCCTCAAAAACTTCATTCACTGCATCCCCTTAGTTAAAACTAAGTCATTTTACAAGAAAACTAGTAATCACTTGCAGAGGACCACCTTATTCTCTTGAGTGACACTGTACTGCTTCGGTCTAAGTAGTTGATGGAATAAAAGAAACGATAACAATTTTGTAGAATACTCTTCGCATATCCACAAGTTACGAAATACAATTTAAAGTAGAGGTGTATATATTTGTTTATGTAACGGTTTAAATAATTTAGGCAGTAAGGTCAAATACTGAACGCAAGAAATTGTATAATAATAATCTACATTACAAAGGAAATCACCAATTACAAAAAATGGAATATGATTACTTATAGCTATACATACACTATATTTATAGAAATGGATAAAAAATAGAAAACTGAATAAAATTCACAGCAGTAATAATTTCTACATCCATCTTTTGTTATCATGGCAACAAATATAGACGAATGGTTTACAATGTTGGCGATAAATAATGATAAAAAAAAATAAGTGTTGTTGAAGCAAAAAAATAGAAATTTATGTATTGATGGAACAAATTTGAGAAAATGCTATAACATTTCTCGATGCGACAAAAATCGAGAGATTGTTATAGTGAATATCACAGCTTGAGCTAATCCTATTAAAGTTTCGGCACATATTATGAATAGGTGAATTCAGCATAAGATTTGTCCGGGATTGATTTATATAGAAAGCATGACCTCTGCGAGAGTTATGATTTGGTACCGCAAAATTAATTCTTTCCAACAAGGTTGGTGCATCAACTCGGTTTGTAGTAACTTGTATAAAAAACTTATGCTGGTATTAATTCTTCGATGTTCGAGGGATTGAACACCTAAGCTCATAAGTAGATAATTTTGATCAATACCCTGTGATAGGTACCACCAGACCTAAAAGACAGAAATTTCAAAAACTTTCTCTGCACACTTTCCAATGTGTTCTTGTGATTGCTATAAAAGGGGCTCCAGACTAAAGACGCATATTCCAGTTTGGTACGAATAAGACTAAAGAATAGTGTTTTTATTGCTTCTAAGTTTGTAAAAATTCCACAGTTTCTGATTATACAACCCAAGACTTTCATGGATGAGGAGTTTACGACAGAAAAGTGATTAGAAAAATCCAATTTGCTGCTATATAGGACTCCAAGGTCTTTGACTTCATCGCATCTAAGTAGTGGAATATCTTTGAGGTGGTAAACAAAGTGAATGGGTTTAATCTTACGAGTATATGAGCAAACTTTGCATTTTGATATGTTCAAGAATAACATGTTTGAATTACACCAGGAATCTAATTTATTTAATTGTGTTTGTAATAACTGATAATCTTCAGCAGAATTCATTGGTAGGTATAACTTTAGGTCATCTGCGAAAGCTAATCTCTTACAGTCCAGTTCAAGTAAAATATCGTTAATGAAAATAAGAAACAACAATGGTCCTAGGTTGGACCCTTGCGGGACGCCTGAAATAGCAATAAAATTAATTGATAATTAAAACCGTTGTATGACACATAGTGTTCTCTGTTCGATAAATACGACGTTAGTAGTGCGCATAGTTCGTTGCTAAAACCAAAATTTCTTAATTTTGCTACCAAAATAGAGTGATCAATTTTATCGAAGGCCTTTGAAAAGTCTGTGTACACTACATCCACCTGGCCTCGCACGTCCATTTCTTCCGAAACGAATTGAGTAAATTCAATAAGGTTAGTCGTTGTAGAGCAATTTTTCATGAAGCCATGCTGAAATGGAGAAATACGGTTCTGTATTTGGGGGTAGATAACATTGTAGACAGAAATCTCAAAAACCTTTGCAAAGTTGCTCAGAATAGTTATAGGTCTATAGTTAGTTATGTCCACTAGATTTCCGTTTTTAAGGATAGGGCATACACGAGCCACTTTTCAACAGTTAGGAAAAGTATGTGATTCAAGTATTTTATTGAAGATAACTAAAAGTGGATAAGCTAGGACGTGAGCACAATCTTTAATTAAAAAACTTGGTATTTTGTCATTTCCAGATGTCAATTTGTTTGGAAGTTTTTTGATTGCCTTTAGAATATCTTGTTCCGTAAATTTAGGTAATTGAATAAGTGTGGAATTAATTTCAGAAGCTTCTAGAGGTTGATTAGAGGGAGTGTCGACAAATACGCTTTTGAAGTATTCTGCGAAACCATTAACTATTTGATCCGGGCTATCAAGCGGGACATTATTAAGAGACATTGTTCCAGGAATTCGAGTAGATCTTTTCTTAAGTTGAATATAAGACCAAAATTTCCTTAGGTCTGAAATTAAATTATTTTCAATGGAGAGAATGTAGAGTTTATAAGCTTGATTTATCTGTGATTTAACGAGACGTCTTAGCCTAGAAAACTCGCTGTAATAGTAATCACTTTTGTTGAGACGATATTTTCTTTGATATTTCGCTTTAATTTTAATATTTGATTTAATTTTATTCTAATACCAAGATGGGTACTGGTATCTGGAAGACTTATATTTGGGACGTATTTGTCAACAATATTGTACAGTTTTCATAGAATGCTTTACAAGTTGTATTGATGTCATTCTGTTGTTCCAAAAGTGACAATCAGTGTAAATAAGTTCTTATATAGACCTATAAACGAAGCTTTTTTAAAATTATATGTCTGGGACGCTGGATTAGCGATGAACATATTATTTTTGGATTCTATGCTAAATGAAATGTTTAAAGAAGGGTGGAATAAGTCTTCTTTGATCAGCGGTACTTGTTCTCGAGAGGTCACGCATGTAAGATTTGATATGACTAAGTATAAAATACGACCCATTGAGTTCAAAACTGATTTGACTGGATAGTATTAGTCAAATCTAAAAAGTTATTTAAACTTTTGTAGTGAGAATCATTATTACTTTTGTAAACGTAATTGCTAATGTTAAAATCACCTACTATTAATTTTAGTCTGCCGAACAATAATTTGACTTAGCTGTTCTAGAAAACAGTTCAAATCAATTCCTGAAATACTAGGTGGTACATATAAGACATATATAAATAAAGACCTGTGGTGAGGGAACATTTAACACCTACAATGTCGATTGTCAAAATTCGTTCCTAATAAAGTTTAAGTCTAGGGTACTACATTTATGTTATTTTTACATGCTAGCAATGCTCCTCCACCACGGCTCATTCCAGTACCTGAAAGTCTCGATGGCACCGATAAACACTGTACACAGACGTAAATAGTTCCGAGTCGAGAACACTTTCGGATAACCATTTTCCACTAAAGCTATAAAGTCATATTCACCTAAACTAACAGTCGCGTAAAGTTCGTTTACTTTGGAATTTAAACCTCTTACGTTTTGGAAGTAACAGCTAAATTCTTTTTTCTTGTTGGGTGCAGTCAGTTTTTCCGAATTAACTATGGTTGGAATTCCACGCAAGTACTTTATTTTAACTTTTCTCCTCTTGTTGTGCTATCATCAAGTTCTGCTTTTAATTTTTGTAGTAATTAACTTGCCTGGGGGTACGATCATAGAAACGGTGATACTTTATACTTGGTTGTAGATTCTAATTTGGCAGCATTCCGAATACATAAGTGAACCAGCTCGACATTATCGAATGAGATCTTAATGGGTCGTGGTCTGGTCCTGGTTGCATCAAACTTTCCCAATCTGGTGGAATTTCGACTGGTGTCAACGGTGGTCGATAAATGACCAAGAATATTACGTATTTCACTTTTATCTTTCTGTTCCCTTTCATGTTTGTCGAGATTACTAATCTCTGTGAGACCATAGATTATTAAATTGTGTTTTCGTGAGTTTCTGTCAGTTATCTCCTGTATTACTTGTTCATAATTCATGGGTTCACTAGGATTAGGGTTAGTATTATTTACTACTGCCTTAAGTTTTTCTATTTCACTTTGCAGAGATAATATTATGACTTTCAATGCGTTTATATCATCTCCCAGAGAAATACAGTTAACACAAGTAAACCTTATATTAGGTTTATTTTTAACTGATTTAAGTTCAGTGGTCGACAATTCAGCGCATGTATAAAAATAGTTCTTTTTGCATAATGAGCAGCTAACAAACTTGGATTCTTCTCCGGTTTTATTGCAACACCCGCACTGTAATTGAGGCATATTAAAACGGTTCAGTTCGGGACGAATAACCTTAACAGCAGGAGTCAGGGGATTTGCGATTTGGGATTAGGCTGAACAAAGATTTCACTTTATTACACAATGCACATGCAACACAGATATAAACGTAAAATCATCGTCAATATAGTGTATATCAATGACAAGGCTGAGAACAGTATTATTGTTTTGAAACGACCATAATGAAGGTTTTGCTATTAATATTATTTTAAACACAACTGTTTATAAAAATGCCTAATTTATTAAATTCAGAATTAAAATCTTTTTCCGGCTAATATATAACGTATGTTCAAGAACTGCTTCATAAAAACAAAGATCACTACAAGCAGAATATTAACCTAGGAACATAGATGATTATAGAAAAGACCAAGAACAATTGAGAAAATTCAAAAGAGTATTAGAAGAGATAGAAAGAAATGTAAAGTAGAGGTGTATTTATGTGTAACGGTTTAAATAGTTAGGCAGTAAGGTCAAATACTGAACCCAAGAATATAATATAATATAATCTACATTACAAAGGAAACCACAATCAATTCAAAAAATGTTCGGGGTCTAAAACAACTACATTAAATGATCATCACTTATACCTTGTAGAAATGGATAAAAAATAGAAAACTGAATAAAATTCACAGCAGTAATAATTTTTACATCCATCTTTTGTTATCATGGCAACAAATATAGACGAATGGTTTACAATGGTTGGCGATAAATAATGATAAAAAAAATAACTGTTGTTGAAGCAAAAAAATAGAAATTTATGTATTGATGGAACAAATTTGAGAAAATGCTATAACATTTCTCGATGCGACAAAAATCGAGAGATTAACATGAAATCAAGATGAAAAATACTTCCTGGAGAAATAAAAAAATCGAGAAATTTATCCACATAGAATTGAAAACACGCAATTTCCGGCGTAGCGCAACAGATGCAACATTGTCCATTTTAATATACAAAGTCGGCTATTTATAGATATCTTGATGATGATTGTATACCGCGGGTCTACTCTATCATAATCCAGTGCCACTAGGACGGACCAACTTCAATATTATCAAAGGCGTATTGATCGTCAATGAATGATGAGTGTAAAGGAACATTGTTTTTGATATCCTCCTCGATTAGTATTCTAACACTTTACAAGTGGTTTACTAAATGCTGCTTGCTCCACTGATTGATATGAACCTAGCTTTATTGAAATTCGATTCAGTATAATCTTAAAAATTCTCTATATTTGCCAATTACCTTCTCATGTATAAGTATGACCCATTTTCAACAGATCCACTGCGACCTTTTTTTCTGGGAGGTGTTCCGAGTCGAGCATTAGAAACTTTCAGCATTTTCAGGTTTTTGTATGGCAGATGTATAGAACTTTGAATATTAAAATGTTTGGATTTTTCAAATAACTAGAATATTTTTCTAACTGTGTTTCCATGTTGATCCTGTATTTAAATTATTCTTAGTTTCACTTTAGGTAGCTTTGACTTCAATTCTTTCTTATTCTTATTGCTTTCTACCATTTCTAAAATTTGTCTTGATGCCCTTGGATTTGATCGAATTTTTATATTCTGCTGTATTTTTTTATGTTTTTCTCCGTTTTCCAATACGTTTGGTTCCTCTTTATAATCCATATCGAACTCTCTAGGAAATTTCGAGGGTCATCTACGAGTTCGCGTAGCGTTTGTCGGAGTGTTATCGAAATTTCCAGTCAGGTTGACTTTCTACAGGCTTCCTTTTTTATACTTCAGTCGGCTTAAATGTTTTACGTTGGTTTAGTCAGCAGCGGCGTAAATAAATAATATAACAGTATTTATTCAGAATAATTTCTCGATGCTCAGGAAGTTTCCTATGCATATCTATTCATTGGCATTACTCCGTTTTTCCTTATTTTTGCTCCTCTCCTCTGCAACTATGAAGCTAGGGTAGTTATGCCCTCGTGGAGTTGTTGTATAATCTCATCATCTCCGTTGGATGGCAGTGCGTAACAGTGTATCAACTGGATGCTATATATATTGTTGGGTTTTACAATTAAGTATATCACTCTATATCTGTGAGTTATGTTGGTATTGTATACGACCAGCATTTAGTAGGGACGTATTTTGTTCTTTGAGTCTCCTCTCATATAGACCTACGTTGTCCCGATTTATTGTTTTAGTATCTTGTTGTTTTCCTCTAGGTGTCTGTTCTCATTGTTCTAATATTGTATGTCGCTATGGGAATTTAACTTTGTTTCGATGTTAGTGTTACAGGAGAATTGTTGCCTTCCCCAGATTCTATGAGGCAGTGGGTGTGAGCTCTTTTAAAAAAACGTTATTATGCTTTTTGATTAACTTTTTCCGAACTATTATTCCTTAAAATATTTTCACTCATACCGTTTACACCCTGTATATATTTGCAAATTGTTATTTTTTTGCAAATTTAGCCCACTGTAAATCAAAAAGTAAGCATGTTGGAACGTTTTGCCCATTGAGACTTTTTATCCAGGTGCTCCCCACAATTTCAGAAACATTGAGTTTAACGTAATTTTTATTTACAATTTGCCAACAGAGGTTGGAGCGAATGCCACTTATTTCGTTTTGTTTATATTAAAGCATAAATTATTTAAGTCCAACCACCTTTTCACTTCATTAAGAGAATTTTGGGCGTTTGCCAAAGTTATTTCCCATGTTTGACCTTAACATATTAATACAGTGTTATCAGCGTATACTAAAATCTCATAATCGGGATAACATAATAAATCATTTATAAGTATGAAAAACTCTGTAGGTCCTAGTACAGTACCTTGCTGAACCCCAGTTTTTATTATTGATTCTTATTTGTTGCGGACGATTAGGAAGATAATTTTGAAATATTTTAATTGCGTTCCCCTCAGATCTGTATGTTCTAACTTCTCAATTACTTTTATATGTTTATTTTATTTATTTCTAGTTACTCGAATACTAATTCAGTTAGTATTCGCGTAACTAGAAGCGAAAGCAGAAGGCTACGAGAATTATGCTAGCCGACCTGAAGAGGGCAGATGTGACTCTGCCGAAAAGTCGTCATTTTACCATCGATCCCTGCAGGGATCAGTTATCAACTACTCGGATGAATTCCCGGAAACCACCTAATATATATATATATATAAACTTAGTACATATTTTACCATCTGACAAACAATTTAAAATAGTAGAGATAGAGTGCAAGTGTTGTTAAATTGAAAATATTAAATGCGTTTGGTTAACTTTCTTACCTTTGCCTGTTTATCGAGTATATCAAAATTTGTTTCAAAGGAATAATTCAGAGCAAATGAAGTTCTGTTAAATTTCCTAAAGCTAAAATTAAACCAGGGATGGAATGTTTTGTTGTACGACTGGAGATGAGCTCTTTCGTGAATGATTTCAATCCCATTCTAAAACAATAAATATTATTTCACTAAGCAGAAAACAAAATGGGTAGATACTGAATTCGTTTTGAGGATGTTGGGATAAATTTCAGTGTAACATTTAAAATATTAACGTATTTATAACTATTGTAGCACTATAGTTTCACTCAAAAATTCCTTATCACTTTAAGAAATAGTAGCAGTATTTACAAAAATTATGTCTGCTTGATTGGTTATACAGGGTGCTTTAAAAACAGCGGTTGCTACGACAGGAAGAATATCCAAAAAGAAATGGGGTTTACTCAATAAAAATTATTCATCTCTGCCTCTGTTTTCAAGATATAGGGTGTAAATGTATATTATATTATTATTTTATATACATTTGTGGAAATTACTTATAGACACTGGCACGATTGTAATGAAATGTGTTGGAATATTTTGTTAAAGCTGGAACATCCGAACACTCCATTAATTCACGAACAATAACACAGTACTTTTGACAGACTAAGAGAAGAGTAAATCGCATTTTAGTTGATCCAGTACTCCCTGCTGCTAATGAATCGCCACATTTATAATCATTTCCAGTTCTTCTCGAAAACTCCCGTTAATACTGGAAATTTTGATCCTCTTTTATACCCGCAATCGTAGATTCGCCAATCCCAAGTCAGTGTGGGCTTTGGAAACTTGCTCGTACCCCTTTGGGACTGTACAGGCAGACCTCCTTTGTGGCCATTTGGTTGGAATAGTTTCATTGAACGGTACTTCTGGTGAGCCAAAGGCCAAATCACACTGTAGTCTTAGGGCCCTTCCGACAGTAATTTGCCTATATTCCCCCGTGCTGTTGTGAAGGGCTGAGTGATAGGCTAGCACGAAGAAGGTAATTTGCTCAGCCCAAAGGTCTTGAATCGATGTAGTCACGAAGTTCTGTTCCGCACTTGGTCCGTAAGCAACTCCAATGGTACACCTAACCTACTGACTACCTTTTCGGCAACACCGTTGCTGCCGTGGTTGTCTCTTGATTGGGTTTGGCATATGCTTCAGGTCATTGAAGAAAATGATCACTAGCGACCAGGATGTCCTTGTTTACCTCCTCATTCTCTGGAAGTGGACCTGTGATAGCTAGAGGATTTCTCTTAGATGGAATGTACACATTGTACTGCTGCATTCTCCCTTTATGATGTTCTTCGGCTCCTTACTGGCTGCACATGCGACAAATTTCCGACATCAGTCTGACGTCTTCAAAGTAATTTACACAATAATATTGTAGGCCAAATTCGTCCAGTGTTTTATACAAGCCCAGATGATCTCCGGTAATGCAGCAGCTAGCTTTGTATTTTGGTCAGGACGGCGGGTACCTTTTTATTTGGGACTAACAGTTAGGACTTAACTTGTCTGGCGTCATTGCTTTTCCAATTTTTCTGCAACATTTCATTCTCTATCCTTAAGGAGCCCCATTGTGGTCAAAATGACTTCGTGATACCAGAGAATTTAGTTACATCGCCCCAATGTAGCCTGAGTGCCCGTCTCTTCTTGAGTGTAAGGATTGGTTCAATGTCTGAGTCCCTTAATAATTGCTGTGTTGCCGAGTCTTCATCATGAGCTTGGGAGCTGACATTAAGTTAGTCAGCGTTCCTGGTGGTGGTATAGATGCTTTGGCGAGCTCTGATTGGTGAGTTGTTCTGTCATTACAGTCTGCAGTCAGATTGGACATGCCCTGTGCATTTACAGCGATAACATCAAAGAGGTTAATACTCTAGAGCACGTGAAGTAGCGAAATGCATGTAATATCAATAGAAAGAGAGAGAGAGAGAATAAGCGTGTCGTTCCTGATTGGTCAGTGTCAGTGGTGACGCCTATTATTGGTAGGGTAGAGACATAGCAAGCGCTCCCTGGTATTGTCTTTCTCTTTCTATTGTTATTACATTGCCACTTACAGTAACGCCCATACCTAATTCACTCTACGTATAATAGCTCTATGGATAACATACGCCCTGATTCTTTCTGGCCTACGTAAACTTTTTTTTATTATTATTTTTATGTGTTCTTGGGAAATAACAGCACAATCGAAACAAAAATCTGTATATTCAGTACATGTTACAGTCATTGAAAACGAGGTCAGAATAAACCTGGAAACATTTGGTTGCTTGAATATACAGATGTTTGTCCCGATTGTGGTGTTATTTCCCAAGAACACATAAAAATAATCAAGAATATGTAACAAATAACATTTAGAAGACAACTGAAATGCTTGTACCCTTGCTTGGACATATTTGTACTCCTCAGGAACGCCTCTGAGTTACCGTTCTATGCTTGCGTTTTGTTAAACGGCTTCTATCGGCTTCAAGGCTTGAAAATTTCCCCAACGTTTTTCTAAAATGACTTGTGTTTTCTTTTTCCAACCGATCAGTTGCACTTGATGTAGTTGGACTCAGTAATAATCTCAACTTCGATTTTCACCTTTTGGACACCACTTTGTACGATGTTTCGAATTAAAATCATGTCATATTTAGCCTTATTTTCTAGGCCATCAATTGAACGTCAATTTAATCACTATCGCGTTCATATCTGATTTCATAATTATTTTTCCTATCAACTGCTTCATTTAATTTGTATTACTAATTGAATTAGTTTCTCAAATTGTATGTGTCTTTTTAGTTCAAATGTTTTATTATCATTTAGTTTTTTTAATTCAATTTATGGTTATTGAGTTTTGTATTCACATGGTAATTGAGAAAATAACCTTTCGACTACATTATTTTGTTTTTCGTTCATGGTAGTCAGAAAATTCTCAAGTTGTTAATCAAAAATTGATACTAACCTCTCATGAATTTTCTGACGAATCAGGGTCTCCATACTCTCATACTCTCACATTCAATGGAACCCTCTCACAAAAAGGCTCCCAATTTTGACAGAACATGAATATATTTACAGCCTTCACAAAAACAATAACAAAGATAAGACTGGTAACGTAGCTTTTCGCGGTCAGAGACATAGCTGATTCTGCTTTTTCCGCGTTATTATTTAGAAATAATTTATTTATATATACAAAATACAAATGTTACTTACCTTGCGGCGTCAACATTCGTTTTTTCTTTGGAACTTCACTTTATTAAACTTCTCACACTGAAGCACAAATTGTAAATGACTAACACTTTGGATAGAGCCAACGAAGATATAATAATTGGCCTTCCGAAAGAAGGGTAGGAGGCACTCAATGGGATTATTTTGGATAGTTTTATGGTTGTGATGACATTTTTGAATACGTCCCTGGAATTTTATTAGTATATAATGTAAGTGATTTATTTTGTTAATGAGATTTCTGTTGAAATGTGGATGTAGGGTTGCCAGATAGGCGAAAGTTCAAAACAGAAATCCTTGGGATTTTGGCTATTTCAACGGCCTCACGGAATTTTCTGGTGAAATAATATGGAGATTTGACCCCGACAGGGGAGCTGTCGAAGAGAATTTGGTGGCCCGATTCGTGATGATGTTCAGCTACAGCGGAGTTTAAAAACTGCACCGATATATATTGCCCTACACGAGCATGGAATGGAAAAAATACCCCTGAATGAATGAGGATTTTGTTTATCCTTTGGCGATGGCCACATTTGTGAGATTTTGGATAGTGGTTTGTAGATTGTTTTCACATGGTGCCTGTGGAGAGGCTTGCCAATCCTATCCTTGACCTTACTGATATATGGCAAATATACTACTGATTTACTACGTAACAATTCTTTCTTAGGAAGGGGATTTTGGTGAGGAGAATTGCGAATCTCTCGATAACTGTAGCCGTTATTTTGTAGGCTACCCTCTATGCAAGCTAATTCTCTTCTCAAACTTTTGGGTTCGGAAACTGATATAGCTCGATGCACCAGGGAGTTCACTACTGACCGCTTTTGAGATGGATGATAATGGGACCGGGCGTGAAGATATCTGGCGGTGTGTGTTGGTTTCTGTATTTAGAGTAGCCCAGGTGACCATTTGGCAACCGTGAAACCAACACATCCATGAAGGGCAGGGATCCATTGGGCTCAATTTCCATCGTGAATATTATGTTTGCAAGTTGTGTATTAATGAGGTTAAAGAAAAATTGGATAACCACTTGTCCATGTGGCAGACAAAAGTGTCATCAACATATCTCAACCCGATTTTGGGTTTGTGGCTTGAAGACTACAAAGCAACTGCTTCGAAGGGTTCCATAAAGATATTTGCCACTACCGGTGATTGAAGCGAACCCATGGGGGTACCAGAAATTTGAATGTAATATTTATTTTAAAATAAAAATAAGTGGATGCAAGACATTTTTGATCAACATGAGTAAATCTACGGTTTGTCCGTCTCCCGACAGCAGTTTTCTAATAATCGATAGGGAGTCTGAGATAGGACTTTAGTGAAAAGTGATGTAACATCAAAACTAACTAAAAATGTCATTGGTTCAATTGATATCTCTGACAGGCGAGTTACGAACTTGTTTCGTGACGACCGATTGAGAACTTAATCGGCTCTCCAACACACAACATCGCCAATTATTATTTAACGGATATTCTCAAGACATTCACTGGAAAATCGCCGTAAATTGAACCCAATGATATTTTAGTTAGTTTTGATATAGCATCACTGTTCACCAAAGCTCCTAACTCAGACTCCCTATCGATAATTAAAGAACTGCTGTCGGACGACGGACAAACCTTTGATTTACTCATGTTGATCAAAAAAATATATTTTCTTTTTCAAAATAAATATTACATTCAAACTTCTGGTACCCCCATGGGCTCTTCGCTATCACCGGTAGTGGCAAATATCTTTATGGAAGCCTTTGAAGCAGTGGCTCTGGTAACTTCAAGCCACAAACCCAAAATATGGTTGAGATTTAGTGATGACACTTTTGTAATCTGGTTACATGGACAAAAGGCTCTCCAATTGTTCTTTAATCACAATAATACCTCAACATTGAAACACCAAATGCACGATGGAAATTGATTCCAATGGAACCCTGCCTTTCCTGCACGTGTTGGTTTCATGGTTGCCAAATGGTCCCCTAGGCCATTTTGTATACAGAAAATCACGAGTCACTCGTGAACTCCCTGGTGCTTCATGCTACATCAGTTTCCAAACCCAAAAGTTTGAGAAGAGAATTAGCTTGCGTAGAGGGTAGCCTACTAAACAACGTCTAAAGTAAACAAGATATTCGCAATTCCATTTCTCGTCACTAATATCCCTTTCCTAAGAAAAAATTGTTAACTAATAAATCAGTAGCATATTTGCCATATATCAGCAAGGTCACAGACAAGATTGGGAAGCTTCGTCATAAGCACGAGGTGAAAACAGTCTACAAACCACTATCCACAATCTTACAAGTGTTACCCTCTCCAAAGAATTAACAAAATCCTCTTACATTCATGCTCACGTGGGGCAGTCTTTCGCCTATCTGGTAACCCTGCGTCCACATTTCAACAGAAATCTCATCAACAAAATAAATCATTTGCATTGCCTACTAATAAAATTCGAGGAACGTATTAGAAAATATCATCACAGCCATGAAATAATCGAAATAATCCCAATAAGTGCCTCCTACCCTTCTTTTACCTGACATTTCGGGGGTCCAATTATTATTTCTTCGTTGGCTAGATCCAAAGTGTTAGTCATTTACAATTTGTGCTTCAGTGCGCGAAGTTTAATAACGAGATGTTTCAAAGTATGTGAGTGAGAAGAAGACTAAACGAATGTGGTCGCCGCAAGGTAAGTAACATTTGTTATTTCTCATCCTTAAAAAAGCCCCTTATAAGTGTGGGAGAATCTTCGAAAAACTTTGTTTATATGTTGGTTTAGATATATAAATAAATTAACTCGAAAAATGTATTTATTTATTATTGAAATATTGCGAGTTCAATCATTTCAAGACGATGGAAGTCCAATAAAACTTCGAGGAACGAGTTACATTGTCTACCAGCTTCAGACTCATATTTATTGGATCTGTTAATGACTGAGTGGTGCCACCTAGTGTGTACTACTTTTACTTTTTTTTTAAATAACCTTACAAGTTATTTAAAATCGTTACTTTTTGATCTATTAAGTTTAAATAATTCTTCAAAAATGTATAGCCCTAAAAAATATAAATGTGTAAGTGTGAGTGATTATACATCACACATGAAATATATTTTGGTACATGTGTTCCATTCAAATCAAACCATTTGTCAAGTAAAGTAAGATATGATAGTTGAACCTAATAAAAACACTTCATATATTTGTCTGCTGCATTCATTTAAAAAAATCTGATTACTTTCTAATTATAAATAAAAAATAAAGTTAGTCATAGTCTAATGACAACATATACTTTTTATTGTAAACACAAAATAGTATTTAGGTTAAATTATTTTCTAATTAGTAATTGTACAATATGTTGGATTTAGCACTGTAAATGTTTTCGCTTTGTATAAGGGAATGTTATTTAAAATCGTTACTTTTTGATCTATTAATTTTAAATAATTCTTCAAAAATGTATGGCCCTAAAAAATATAAATCTGTAAGTGTGAGTGATTATACATCACACATGAAATATATTTTGGTACATGTGTTCCATTCAAATCAAACCATTTGTCAAGTAAAGTAAGATATGATAGCTGAACCTAATAAAACACTTCATATATTTGTCTGCTGCATTCATTTCAAAAAATCTGATTACTTTCTAATTATAAATAAAATATAAAGTTAGTCATAGTCTAATGACAACATATACTTTTTATTGTAAACACAAAATAGTATTTAAGTTAAATTATTTTCTAATTAGTAATTGTACAATATGTTGGATTTAGCACTGTAAATGTTTTCGCTTTGTATAAGGGAATGTTCACTCTTTAAATGATTTAATATTTGTTTTAAAGATATCACTAACCTTATGTATGCAAATTGTATATTTAAATATTAGCTACTTTTTAAAATTACTTGTAAGGGTATTAAAAATAGTATTATTATAACTATGCCATTACTCAGTGCTTAACACGGCCAAAGTGTACTTATTGAAATCTCAATATATGTTATTCAAGACTCATTTCACATATCCACACCACAGTTGAATTTTTTTGGCTTCACTATCACATTCGACATATACCGTCAAACATATAGTTTATTTAAAAAATCCATACAAATGTTATATTTGATTTATAATCGAAAAAGTTTTATCGAACATACTAAATTATCAGATTTGACATTCTCTGACCAACTTATTTTCTTATTAAAGAAACACATTTTCTTTTTTGTTCATACTTCAAAGGTATGATATTTATTGTGCAGTTTGTGTTGTTTTACATTATACACCTGAAATTTAGTTGATTGTCACAAGAAAGGGCAGTTATTAAGAAATTTGGTGTTAGCTAATTTTTAATACACTGCATCACTGGGTTGTTCCTTATAAAAGTGCATGTATCCCAAATGAGTTATATCAACAAAACTGCAAATATATATAAGACTTAGATGTTCTTTTCTGGCCAGATTTTAAAAAGGTAGTCCTGCAAGCTTTTTCTGTTTATTCACTTCTCAGTACACTAAAAGTTCACTTTACACTATCTGGAATTGTATTATTTCACCAGTTGCATTTCTTATTTAAGTGTTTTTATTTTGTTCACACTTTTAACTTACTCAATTACCTAACTTATTACCTAGTACAATTTATCTTTAGCTATTTAAGTGAATTTTCTTTAGGAGGTGTCTCCTACCTCTTATTTTTGCATAATTTACTTGCTTGGAAGTCTTTGCTACTTATACAAGATAATTTGTTATAATTTACTAATATTATTTTTCATTTTTAGATCAGCTACCACATTTTCTTGATGAATGGATACAAGTTTATGATTAAATTTTTCTGATATTCATGACTAGTTTGCATTGAAGCTATGTTTTATAATTTGATGAATCAAAAGATTTAATGGAGTAAATCATAGTAAGTCTTTACCATATTTTTTATTTTTATATGATTTTTGATAGTTTTGATAGTTATGCTTGAGTATGGTACGATAACAAGTTTTTCCTCATGGAAGCTTACTTAAGTTGCCAATTTCTACCCAATAAGAACTGATTTCTTTACCAGTTCATTGATTTGATTTGCTTTTTTACTACTAACATTATTTAATGATAGATTTGACTAATTCGGCTAAACAATATTTCGGCTTCCCAGAAATATCGGAGGAATGTCTTTTCTACAAATTCGATAATGGCCGATTGCACCAGCTATCGGATGAATTCTCGTAACATTGCCCCCTCCTTAAGACCATTTCGTCCCGGAATGTCCCAAAATCCTTCCTGGTGTGACGATATTTGCAGGACTCTCCATTTCGACAACGGGAAGTTTGGTGGAAGTAATAGTCAACGGTCTCCGAATCTGGGCTGCGAATATTGAGACAAAATACAAAGATGCCGATGCCACTGAATCGAAAGACTGTTTCCATCATACTTTTCACCACCCTCCAATCCAGTCCATCCAACCCACAGGCTATCTTTGGGTTTCATCAGATTCTTCTCCATCATCACATTCCTCAATTCTACCAGAGTCTTCTAAAGATCGCTGTATGTTGGCTTGTCCTGCGAGAATGTTTTCGTTACCAAATAAAAGATATCCGTGGTACCAACTGGTTGTTTATCCTCGAGATGAAGGACCTTCCCTACCACTGGATCTTGCTCTCTTAGCTTCTGTAACTGGCCGTACTTTTTGGCAAACATCTTAGCTATTCCTCTGGACATCCGGAGATCTCGAGCCATACAATGAGCACACAAAGGCATATTCTATGGGCACCTCAAATAGGTCACGGTGTTCCACTCTGGTCACGTTGTACAGTGCCATAAGCTGTTCGAAGGTCATCTCGTCATCGGATAGTTGGATGCTGCTGACTTGGGCTTGGTTAACTTCACCGTCATGACTTTCGACATAAGAGGCAGCTTCCTTATTCTGTAGAAAACATCGTTGATTTTCTTTAGAATTTGGTTCGGCCCCTCCCAAGATCTCTGTAGCTTGGGCCAATATCCACGACGACGTTGCGGATTATACAACCAAACAAGATCGTCAACTTGGAATTCCCCGCCCTCGGCTCTGATGTCATAGGCTTTCTTCATTCGGGCACTGGCATTCTCGATATTTAACCGGACTCGTTGGTGGATGTCGTCCATCTTTTGACATAACGACTGACATAGCCTTCACCTGCAGTCTCTTTTCCTGGGGGACATCCAAACTTCAAATCGCATGGTAGTCGTAAATCTCGTCCCATAATAACGCTTGCCGGGTTCTAACCCGTGAACTCGTGCACAGATGAACGATATGCCATTATAAATAAGTGAAGATACTGGCCTCAGTCTCTTTGGTGGTCAGAGACTACCTTTGACAAATGACGGTTAATGGTCCGTGTTTTATTGATCTGCATTAGCTTGCAGACGTCTTGGAAAAGGATGGACTCGAAACTTCTATCTTGGTCTGAGTGCAACTCCAGGAGAACACCAAAACGGCTAATCCATTCATTGACAAGGACATCAGCAACGGTCAAGCCTTCTTGATTCGGCAAGGCATACGCTTCTGCCCATTTACTGAAATAGTCCATCACCACCATAATGTACTTATTTCCAGAGTCGGATTCAGGAAATGGACCGGCAACATCAATGGCTACTATTTCGAATGGACTACCCACGTTATATTGCTTCATGGGAGCTTTTGCTCACCTCTGAGGCCCATTTCTTTCTGCACAAACTGTACATTTCCAGCACCAATCCTTAACATCTGCTTGGCAGTTTACCCAATAGAAACGTTCTCTCAACTTCTCCAGGGTTTTGGTCACTCCCAGATGTCCTCCAGTTGTACCATCATGTAGTCCACGCAAAACCTCTGGTCTCCTATTTCTGAGCACTACAATCTGTTTTCTGCTCTCACCCTCCTCTGGAGTTTCCAGTACGCGCTTCAGAAGTCCATTATCCAGTATGAGGATGTTCGACTTAGCCCAGTATGACTTTATGGTTGGTGAGTATCGGTAAATCTCCTGCCATGTAGGTTTGCGGTCTTCTTCCTCACACCGAATAACCTCTTTAAGCTATGGATCTAATTTTTTCTGGATCTCCTCAGGTTGCCAATGGTCATCGACGGCGGTAGTTCTACAGAGAACAGCCCCTTATTCTTCAGCTCGCTGACAATATTTACAATCATCAGGGCATGGTCTCCCCTTCGGAGTTTTTAGCCACTTCAGTGCTGCGTGATCAGTCCTCAGGACCCTTTGACACAATGAAAAGTTCCCTGCGAGTAACCCAGTAATTCCATACTGGCTTGCTCAAGGTCTTACTGAAATAGCCGATGACTTTCTCTTGACCACTTGGTAGCAGATTACTTAAAATTGAGGCACTGTTCAATGCTCTTTTCAGTATCTCGAATGATCGCTAGCATTCCACGTCCCACTGGTACAGCACCTTCTGCTCTGTGAGTCTAGTGCGTGGCTTGGAAACTTCTTAACTGGTGGATATCTTTAGGTATCAGCCATTCTTGGACGGCTTTGATTTTCTGTTTGACCACAGCTACTCCCAGTGCGGAAACTACATGTCCAAGTTATTGCACTTCTTCTTGTAACAGCTGACACTTCTTCAGGCGTAACTTTAGTACGGAACTTCTAAGTCCGAAATACCTCCTCCAGGTTCCTCAAGTGTCTTCAAACGAGTATCCAACCACGATAATGTCGTCAAATACACCAGGCACGTTTTCCATGAGAGGTCTTTTAACACTCTTTCAATCAATCTTTCAAAGGTCGCTGGAGCATTACACAACCCAAACAGTAGCACCGTTAATTGGTAAAGTCGTGACCCGATAGTAAAAGCAGTCTTTTCTCGGTCTTCTTTAGCAAGTTCCTCCTGATAATAACCTTGAAGAGCGGTCCAGGGTGGAAAATATCCTCGATTCAGGCAGCTTATCAGGGCATCCTCTATTTTTGGAAGAGGATAGCTCTCTTTCTTTGTAGCGTGGTTTAATTGCCGATAGTCCACGTAAAAGCGGGTCGAACCATCTTTATTTTTAACCAAGACAACTGGAGAAGTCCAAGGGCTCTTGGATTGTTCAATAACACCTTCTTCCTCCATCTCGCGGACCATCCTGTCGGCTTCTTCTCTTTTAGCAAGGAGTAGTCTTCTCGCCGGGTGTCGAGCGTCCTCGGTATTAATTTTTTGTTTCATCAGATCAGTTCATCCTCTTTTGCCGTTCCCTACATCGAAGATATCCTGGTAGTTTCTAACGATGTCCCTCAATTTTTCTTTCTGGTTTAGTTTCCGATTCTGAGATGCATAGGTGATGAGTTTTTCCAGTTCCTCAGATAGTTTACCTCGAGTTATTTCTGCATGGTGTGTGCTTCTGACTACAGAGGAAACTGTTGAACAACGGCCCAAAGTTGTTCCTGTTTTTAGCACAACCGAGTAATGATTCAGGTTCATTACTCTTACTTGCAGAATCTCCTTGGCACGAAAGAGAGTCTTCCGCAGTGCGACTACTCTGCCTGCATTTCCATCATTAAGTTGGGGATCAAACATCATCACTTTCCCATCTAGGCAAGCATCTACAGTGCCAAGATTGCTCGAGACATTATGTAGTCTTTTCCATGAAGCACCTTTTTTCTTCATTCACTCGCAGAATTCCATCTTTAAAGTTTAACTGGAATCCCTTAGAGCTCATGACATCCATTCCAATGATGACTTGGTCTTCGATGTCCGCCATGTTTCACCATGGACTTTCGCTGTTTCTCCTGTCGCTGTTCGCACTTGCCATTTTGTTTTTGGTTTTATCATCATCTCTAAAACGATGTTGGGCCTTCTGACTGTTTTTGTCGCATCTAGCAGCATTACACATTGCTTCTTATTAATAAGGCCATCTACAAAGACACTGTTAACGTAGTTATGTAGTGAAGCGACATATGCGTTGGTAGTAGGGGCTACTTAGTTACCGGACTACGATGGCCCCTTTACATTAACCTTCTTTAGTTTCCCCGACCAGGAAGTCTGTACTCCTTTGGTCTCCTTGCAATGACTCTGGATATGTCCTACCGTACGACACTTCCGACATCTCACTAGTCTTTTTGGTAAGGACTTCTTCTACTATCTTCCTTACAGAGGCTACATCGTTTTCGCCATCTTCGGATTCTCCGTCAACGATTCGTATTCTGGCTTGAACTCTACCTGCAGAGTTCAAAATTACCTGCTATTTTCACAACCTGGAATTCTAGCGCTCGAGCAAGTGCATGCACTAATTGAGTCGGTCGATATAGCGTTGTGTGGCTTCGTTGTCCCACAGTCCATCCAAAATCGCTTGCACTGGTTACCTTCCTACCACATTTTCTGGTGTGGCTGGATAGGCAAGGCGAACCAGACGGGCAATATCAGCTTCAAACTGTGGAAGGGATTCATTCGATTTTTGGTGGCGATTTTTCAGTTAGGAATGATAAATGTGCTCCAAACGGGTATTTACATACCTCAGTTCTAAATGTTTGACCAGTTGTTCGTAATCTTCTTGATCAGAGGCATTCAAGGTTTGCAAAATATCTGTAGCATCCCTTCCTTAAGGCGAGGCTTAGTGCAATTGCCTTTTCCTCTGCCGAACATCCGTATAACTTCGCTGCAGCCTCGAATTGGTGCCTGTAATTAGCCCATGACGATTTTTCATCAAATTGGGGAGGTTTCATTTTATGTCTTGTCTCCTCCAGACCAATTTTCGAATCCACCACTTCTGGACTGTTTCTGCTTTCGGTTTTTGATTGAGTTTCTCCTCTTTGTATTGTAACGAAATTTCCCTAAGCCGACCCTGGTTTCATTCCAGTACAACGTCGATCGCTTTTAAGACAAAAAATTGATCTCGAAATGGCTCGGCAGCTGTAGAATTTATAATGGATTGTACGAGAGTTTTCGATGCTGGTTTTAAAAGGAGCGACCCATAATCGCGGCAGTTAGTGCGACGAAGAGTTTATGTCGAATTATATGTGTGATATTCGAATCAGCTGTTGATGTAAATAAAAGTTTCTAGAAAGTGAGAGTAAATGTTAGTTTTTTTAAATTTTAATTGAACCCGCGGAGTATATAACAAATTTGATGATCAGAAGTGAAGTATTAAGTGCAGTTAAAATGGTAATTTGATTTATGGAAACCCTTAGCATGGAAAAAAAGGACGAAACTACCAAAAAATAGTCAAACAGGTTACGGAAGGACTAGACGAAAAAATAGCTAAGATTCTGGAAAAACGTGACAAGAAGGAGAAACAACATCAAGAAGAACTTCAACAAAGGTTAGAAAAGTCTTTTGATGATAAACGTGAAATAGAATTACAAAATTTTGTCACTACGATAAAAGGTAGGTAACAAAACAGAACACAGTTCAAGATAAAATCAGTGCCATCCAAAACAAGGTAGAAACAGAAATTTAAAAAATGCGCAGGACTTACAGTATCATATAAACAGTATCAAAGAGGTAAAAGTACAAAGAAATCCAAGACTAAGTGGCGTCACGAAAAGTAATGAAGTTTTACTTCGGGCGTTAGAAGTAGAGGCCGTCATGAACATGTCCAAGCCGAGGGTCCGAGCAGTTTCCGTTAACCAGGAAGAGCCAGAGTCACCATGTCAAACCCTGCTGGCTGGTCTGAACAAGCTATTAGAACGATCCCATCCCAAAGAACTGGCACCAGAGGAGCATCTTACCTATGTGGACAGACATGACTCTTTCAACGTGACTGCAGAGTAAGGCTACCGGAACGATCACCAACCCGGGGTAGCCAACAAACCGACCTTACCAACCAGGTAAACTCCAATCAGTCAGCATAAGGGGGCGAATGCTGACTAACCCTCCACCAGCCCCCAGGACAGTATCCATCCGGGGATTTTGCAGAGATAGCAGCAGCCTAGTCATTAGGGGCACCATCAATAGCAGAGCAATTACCATCACCATCGACGCAGGCGCCGCTCTGTCCATAGCCAGGTCCAAGGTCTAGAGGGCTTCAGAGATCCGGCCAGCTAACAACAACATCCAGCTCAGGACAGTCACTGGCGAGTCCATGTCAATACAGGGTGAGGCAGATGCCTTGCTACAGATAAGGGACAACATGATCCGGCATAGGGTCCTGGTAGCGAATATTGAGGACGACTTTATATTGGCTATGGGCCTAATTAGTCAGCATGGCTTTATGTTCGACCCGAGATATAATGTTCTTCATTTCCTAAATAAGGAATTTGAATTGACACGGCCCGTTAACAGCTCATCGACCTCCATAAAAATTGTAGCAAAATCTCCAGTCAGAATTCCCTGTCGGACGGAAAAGATTATTCATGGGCAGCTAGACAGCAATCCTGGGAGCTGCGTTGGAATGGTGGAGCCCGTACACTCAGCTCATGACTACTTAGTTGGACGGGCCATAGTTAAAACCGGACGAGATATACCAATCAGAGTCCTGAATTTGTCCAACAACGACATCAGAATTGCCAATGGTCAAGAGATAGCTTGTTTCGAGCCAGTAGAGACCATCATCAATTGCGAAGAAGAGTATCAGACGTCGGTGAAGGAGACAGGGCCCAGTAAAGAGTTCCTACAACAGTTTGCTGACCATTTGACACATCTGACACCAGAGGAACAGAAAATAGCCAAGCAATTTATCACAAAGCACTGGCAAATTTTTAACAGTCGAGATGGAACCACTGGTCGCACCAACATCATCCAGCACCGAATAGATACCGGGAAGGCTCAAACCATCAGAATACCACTTAGGCGACTACCATTGGGGCCACAACAGGCAGTCGACAAAAACATCGAGTCCATGTTACAAAAAGAGCCATCCATCAGCCCATGGTCCGCTCCCGTCGTGCTAGTTAAAAAGAAGGATGGAACCACCCGATTTTGCGTGGATTACCTCGAATTGATGACACTCTGACCACACTAGCAGGCTCCCGTTGGTTCTCCACACTAGACTTAAAGAAATTGGCAGGTTGGTCTACACGAATACGACAGAGAGAAGACAGCGTTATCCACTAGTAAAGGGCTGTTCCAGTTCACGGTCATGCCGTTTGGGTTATGTAATACACCCGCTACATTTGAGAGGCTAATGGAGTATGTACTGAGCGGGTTAACATGGAGGACGTGCTTAGTATACCTCGACGACATTCTAGTCATGGGTCAGACATTCGACGACAATCTGAAGAACCTGGGTAAAGTATTCTCCAGAATTAATAACGCCAACCTGAGCTTCAACCCGAAGATGTGTTCCTTGTTCCAAAAAGAAGTAGAGTTTTTTGGGCCACGTCGTTTCCGAGTCAGGAATCCGCACCAACGAGGACAAGATAGAAGCCATCCGTGATTGGCCAGTCCCAAGAGACAAGCATGAACTCCGAATCTTCTTGGGCTCCTGTTCCTGCTACAGGCGATTTGTTGAGGGATTTGCCACCGTTGCCGCGCATCTACATCGGCAGACCCCTGAGAAAGAGACCTTCCGTAGGAATTAGGAATGCGAAACATCATTCAGACGGCTGAAGGCAGCACTATGTTCCAGCCCAATCCTAGCCTTTCCTACACCGTCCGGCAAGTTCATTTAGGACACCGACGCCAGCAACACAGGTTTGGGGACAGACCACAGATATATTCTAGTTTATCTACAAGAGGGGGAAAGGCGAGAGAAATCTTAAAAACAAGAACACAATATAACATCGAAGAATATGAAAAAGTGTTTAACACAATAACCGGGGAAATAAACAAAGAATTGACACCAGAAAAAAACCGACAGAAATCAAAAAATGCCTGAAGGCCAACAAAAGGCAGATAAACAGAAACGAAAACAGAGAAATCCCATACTGGTGGACAGCTGAAATCTCGGAAACTAAAAGGCAGTGCGTAGAGATACGGCGGAAAATCACAAAAGAAGCAAAGAAAAAGAGAACACAACTACCGGATATGATGGAGGAAATGAATAGGAAACGGAAAGAATTAAAGAAATTCATAAACGGAAGCAAGAGGAAATGCTGAGAACAATTATGTAGACAGCTGGAAACAGACGTATGGGGAAGGACATATGGGATAGCTATCCAAAAGGTACAACCGACACCATTGTTGACACTTAGTACAGAGAAGAAACCAGAAATAGCAAATACCCTTCTTATAAAGACAAGAGGTGAATGGAAAGAGCGAATAAAAATATCAAGAGATTTAGTACCCGAAATAACAGAAGCAGAATTTAAAATAGCAATTGAGCATATCAAGATGAAAAAAGCACCTGGACCAGATAATCTACCGCCAGAAGTCATAAAAATAACATTTGAAAAGAACCAAGCCACAATAAGGAATATGTATAACGAATTAATAAAGAAACAGAAATTCCCTACAATCTGGAAGGAGGCTAAAGTAATATGTCTGAGGAAGGGCGCTAAACCTATGAATGACCCAACATCATATAGACCCATTTGCCTGTTGGACGTTATGGGTAAGGTATTAGAAACACTAATAAGAAACAGAATAGACAAAGAATTAGGAGATGAAAAATTTCAGAAAGACAATTTGGGTTTCGGAAAGAGAAATCAACAGTAAAAGCAGCAAACTAGATTCGTGACAAAGCAAGGAGCTCTAGGGCGAGCTGGGTGATACTCATCACTTTTGACGTTAGAAATGCATTCAATTCGGCATCATGAAAACGTATTGTTAAGGAAATGGAGAAGAAAAGGATTAGTAAATCTCTAATAAGAATAATAGAGAGTTATTTCTTCAAAAGGAGTATTATACTCGGGAAACAAAAAACGTTATAAATGAGCACAGGCCTATCAGTACTAGACCCGACGTTATGGAATATATTGTACGATGATCTTCTAAATCAGAAACTGCCAACTGGTGCAAATACGATAGCATTCGCTGACGACCTGGCACTATATTTGGAAGGGCCAAACGCAGACAGGCTGGTTGAAAAAGCATATGAGGCAATAAGAATGATAGGAGACTGGAGTGAAGAGGCAAAGTTAAATGGGCACCTGAAAAGAGAGAGGTGGTGCTACTCAAAGGTACAAAAATGCAGAAAATAAGAGAAAAAATAAAAACAGAAATAGACGATCTAAATATAACTCCACAAAAGAGCGTAAAGTATCTTGGTATATTTATCAAAAAGGTACGTACGGGAAACATATTGTAAATGCAGTAAGCAAAGCGGGTGATAAGTTAGCAAAACTTGGAAAAATTATGAAAAACATAAATGGACCATCACGTGCAAAGAGACGATTGCTTTATGGAGTGGTACAATCAACACTTTTGTACGGGGCACCAACATGGCACAGAGGTATGAAGATAAAATGATATATGAACATGATGTTAAAAATACAACGTCAGGCGCTGCTGCGGGTAATAAGCGGATATAGAACGATCTCGTATGAGGCAACGGCAGTTATAGCCGGCATTCCTCCGACCCATCTGACGGTAGAAGAATTTAGAGAAAATTACGAAAATAATAAATAAAAGAGGAATAATACCCTAAAAGAATAGCAAAAAGAATAGGATGCGCTAACGGGAAAAGCGAAGTGGACAGAGAAACTAATACCAGACCTAACAAAATGGGCGAGCTGCAAATATAGAAGTACAGATTACTTTATGACACAATTTTTGTCTGGGCATGGTAGTGTCAAAGCGCACCTGAAAAGGATAGGGAAAATGAGGGAGAGTAACTGTGTTATATGCCAAATTGAGGAGACAATGGAGCACGTAGTTTTTGACTGCAAAAGATATGCAAGGAATAAAACAAGAACAGAAAGAACGATTGGTGAAAGGATAACACCATCTAACGACATAAAACTAATGATAGAAAATAAAGAGAACAAGAAAATTATATACAAATGGATAAGGGAAATTATAAAGGAAAATGAGAAAAAAGATTTATACCGAATGGTGTGATGAAGGCAAAGAAAGGCAGGAAGGTAAATAACAGTACCACCACCTTCGGAAACTGCAGAAAAAACAAGGTGGTTTTAGTGGGTGTGAGTCCCACACTAATTTGACTGATAGACTCTAAGCTGAAATTGTCCATAATGTATTTCCACCTTCAAAAAAGAAAGGTCTGGGGACCGTCCTATCTCAGGTGCAAGATGGTGAAGAGAAGGTGATCAAGTACTACAGCCACGGATTCTCGAAACCGGAAAGAAATTATTGCGTCACCAGAAAAGAACTTCTTGCAATAATAAGGGCGGTTGACCATTTCCACAAATACCTTTATGGTCGTCATTTCTTAATCCAAACAGATCATGCCGCCCTCAAATGGCTGCTAGACATGAAGACACCTGAAGGACAACTGGCCAGGTGGATGGAGAAATTACAACAATACGATTTCAAGGTGGAACACCGTGCCGGCCGTTTGCACAATAATGCCGATGCAATATCCAGAAGACCCTTTAGAGCAGAATGCGGACATTGTCTGAAGACGGAAGAGCGAGAGGGTATCTCCATCAGACAGATCCGATTGCAGGCCAATTAAGACTAGACAACGGAACAGTGCATCCAGGACCAAATGGATGATCCAGACATCGAACCAATCTTGTCACTCAAAACGAGAGGGGCACCTAGGACACGATGGGACGAGGTAGCTAGATACTCGAGCGTGTTGAAATCGTTATGGGCCCAATGGGACTCTCTAAGAGTAGAGAATGGAATGCTCAAGCGAGTTTGGGAAAGCACTGATGGCCGAGAAACCAAGTCCCAACTGATGGTTTCTAAGGAAAAAGTACCAGCCATCCTGACCGAAATACATGATGGGATTACCGGGGCCATCTGGGCATGAACAAAACCCTAGACAAAGTTCGCCAGCGATACTACTGGGTAAATTACTTTGAAGACGTCAGAGCTTGGTGCCGGAAATGTGACACCTGTGCAGCCAGTAAGGGCCCGAAAACCCGGACCAAGGACAGAATGCAGCAGTACAATGAGATTACCATCGATGTCGCCGGTCCGTTTCCCGAGTCTGAGAGAAGGAACAAATACATTCTGGTCGCAATGGATTACTTTAGCAAATGGCCTGAGGCATATGCGATACTGAATCAAGAGGCCATCACGGCAGCGACGGTGCTAGTAGAACAACTATTCAGCAGGTTTGGCGTCTCGCTGGAACTACATTCAGACCAGGGCCGTAACTTCGAATCGAATGTATTTCAGAAGGTCTGCTCGATGTTGAGGATCAGGAAAACGAGAACAACACCATGACACCCACAGTCAGACGGAATGGTGAAAAGATTCAACAGGAGCTTGGAACCACACCTATCCAAGGTCGTCAGCAATAACCAGCGTGATTGGGATGAGCATATTCCCCTATTCCTGTTGGGATATCTCTCAGCAGTACATAATAGTAGTACAAGAGAGGGACAAAGTCTGACTGTGCAACACCCAACGGAGCAAGGGTAAATCCCCAAAGCTTACACCCGCCTGGGATGGTCCATACGAGGTGGTCAAGAGGCTTAATGACGTCGTCTACCGGATCCGTCGAAACCCCAGATTAAGTTGAAGGTGGTCCGTTTAGATCGACTCGCTCCCTACCATGGAGAGGATGTTTCTGACCGGGTCGATTAGAATTAAAGGGGCGACGGTGTAACGAAATTTCCCTAAGCCGGCCCTGGTTTCATTCCAGTACAACATTGATCGCTTTTAGGACAAAAAATTGATCTCGAAATGGCTCGGCAGCTGTAGAATTGATAATGGGTTGTACGAGAGTTTTCGATGCTGGTTTTTAAAGGGAGCGACCCATAATCGCGGCAGTTAGTTAGTACGACGAAGAGCTTATGTTGCATTATATGTATGATATTCGAATCAGGTGTTGATGTAAATAAAAGTTTCTAGAAAGTGAGAGTAAATATTAGTTTTTTTAAATTTTAATTCAATCCACGGAGTATATAACAGTATTGTGACCTGATCTTTTATTTTGCTAATCTCACCCTCCATTATCTGTTTTAGCTCTTCTATCAGCGTTTCATTTTTGACTGTCGTCTGCTTCAGCTCTTCGACCATAGTCTGCTTCCGATCTTCCATGCCCGTTTCATTTTTGACCGCTGTCTGCCTGAGGTCTTCGATCCGGGCTTCGTTCTCGACTATTTTCTCTTTCAACATTTCTGAATTTTTCTGTACCATTTTTTTCAAATTTTCTTCAGGTTATCTAGATTTTTCTGGTAATTTGTCTTCTAATGTTTTAGAGTTTTCTACTAACTTGTCTTCCAGGGTTTTAGAATTTCCTGCTAATTTTCTAGCAATTTCTCTTCTAGAGTTTTGGAATTTTTAAGCAATTTATTCTCTAAAGAATTTTCTAGTACTGTCTTTAGTTTATCTTCTAAAGACTTTGAATTTTCTACCATTTTCTTTAATAGCATACTCATGTCCCCATTATCAGAAACTTCAAACAAAGAAGTATCGGGATCGTTACCTTCATTTATTAGAGCATCTCGCATCCGTTGCATTAATTCACTTTTGTTCCCAATAATTTCTAAATCCCTATCCTCGAGTTTTTTTAAGTCCGTCACTTTTAATTGGTCCACACTCACATTTTAAACATTGTCAGTCTATTTATTTTAGAATTCTAAAGTTCCATCAATACACCCCACACCTGACACTACTGTAATGTTTTTATTTTCACACTCGGATTCGGTTCAGTTTCTTACATTTATTTAAAAAACAGTCCAACTCACTCTAATTTATTTCCACTACTTTAACACAATTTATATTCACAGAACTATTTACAATTTATCTAAACTATAACGCAGTCGAATACTGAATCCCATCAGTAGCCCAGAATCCCAGTTGTCCGTATTTACATATTTCTTTCGGAATTCTTTACTAAGTCAACGAGCAATCTGGAAATGTGTTCTCGAAGCTTCGACAAAATTCGACGCTAGCTCCAGAAATATCGGAGCAATGTCGCTTCCACGAATTGGATGATGGGCGATTGCACCAGCTATCGGATGAATTCTCGTACCATATATATATATATATATATATATATATATATATATATATATATATATATTACTAACAAAATTAACTTTTTATTACAAGTGCGAGGAAGCCGAGCGTCGTCCATGGGAATTGCTATATTGTGAAACATGAGATGTAATATAAATATTTATCAGAAATTATTATTATATTGTTGCTATATTGTAAATATTCTACGTGTGGTTTATGACGGATATAACAACTCCCCTTACCAACAAAAAGTTGCTGTGTTACAGGAACTGTTTTCGCATAAAGTAAGTACAAAAGCAAATCAGGAATAGTACAAATTTCCAAAGGAATATGAAACATAAGGTAATTAAAATAATAAAATCAATAATCTAAAGATGGTAATAAATTTTCGTACAAATTATTACATAAAATAATGAGAATGGTTAAAGAGAAGACGTAATAATCAAAATTTACAAAATTTTTATTTACTTGAAGTTCGATATATCGGCAGTTTTCTCCTCTAGGATACGTCTGAACTTTGGTAAAAGTCTAGACAGTCTACTTTGTGATGACTTCGTAAGGTTTTCGTTCTTTTGGGCTGTGTGACCACTGGTCCAAAACATTTTGAGCACGAAGGCAGCGATAATAATAACTATAGAAATTATGGTGGCATATGTAAACCACGAAATATTTTAGTAATTGACGAATGGTTGGTTAATTAGTTCGTCCAACTCTTTTGAATAGTTCAACTTTTGATTGGCGATGTTTAATTCAGCCACATAAGTCGTTGGGCTTTAATGGTTTCAGCTCTGGATTTTCTCTGAAATCGTTTCACAACAATTGAAGGGGATGACAACTGGCTGGTAATTGTCTATTATGTTGATGGGTTTGAATGCTTCTGCTTGGACTTTACTAATTCCAACAAAAGCACTGCATTCGCTCTGTAATTTTAACAAGGAATTGTTCGTAATTGTTAAAGTCTATGCACTAATATTTGGGCGACTGATTTGTGATGCGGAGGGGTTCCGCAACCATGACTAACCATACGTTGGTTTCTAAGTTTTGAACATGGTAGCCTTGGGCGAGTATCACTGCACTTTTACAATTATCTGGTACGGTTTTAAAGTTTTTGAGGAGTTGAGTCTCACACAAAGCACTCGAGTCTACAGCAAAGAATCATCGTTTTTGGCAATATATTTTTGGTTAAATGACAGTACATGATGCAAGCCAGTTCTAACATCGTAGACGGGAATGGGGTATAGACGGAAAGCAGTGAATGATTGTTGTTCGATTAAAGGTATTCTTAATATAAAAACAAATTCTGAATCTGTTGGAAAAGCCTCTAATTCATTGATTTCTTAATATCGCGCAATACTCGAATATTTAACAGGTAGAGGCAAATTATTCTTTACGAGGTTTTGCGATATTTCCTGTAGGGCGGTTATGAACTGTTCGGGGGTTAAAATAGATGTGTGAATAATTTTTAAACGGGCGAATGTAATTGAGTTTAACATGTCGTTTAAGCTACCTTCTAAGAATAAGTACTTTCCCATAAGTCTTTCAGACATTTCTAAAAATGACAGTTTAGCTTCCACGTAGGTCATTTTATCGCTTAGTTTACGTATAGTGTTTTCAATATTCCGAATATTTTCATTGAACGCTTTTCGTCAAGTTGGATTTGTTGTATAGTATTGTTAAAGTTTTTTATCAATGAAGTTGTTAAGGTATTTTGATTTTTCAAAAGGTTTCAACTTAAAGTTGTCCCTGATTTAATCTGTTGATACTATATGTGAAATATTCCCCATCAAAGGCATCTAGGTTGCCAGTTATTGCCTTGAAGATTGTACCGGCACTATCTATTAATCCGCGTTTATATCTCCTGGTATCCATACAAATTTCGATAAATTTGTTTTTTATGGATTTTGAAATTTGGTTAAGTAGATTTAAGTAAGTTTGGACGTCGGCACGGAATATGTTCATTGAGTTGAGGTTATAAGAAATAGATCTTGTTAATGTGTCAAAGAGTCTGTTATTAGTAGTGAAGACTTGTTCAAGAGCTGAAAAGTATTTATGAACTAATAGTGTTCATTTGCAATTTGAAACGTCAATTCGTGCTTGCTCGTGATAGTAACTTCCTATTGTGTTATTTATGGTTTTTATTTAGAACTGGGATACTGCTGATCCGAACAGTAGGATGACCCTGTAAACAAATTAGTCTTCTATGAATGGTTTCATGCGATCAAAGATTACTTTCGTATTTTGGTTAGTTCGGGGGTTTAATAGAGTTGCGGAATTTTAATAGATTTCTTTAAATTGACATTCTTTTATGTACACTTTATCACCTACTTGGTAATTAGGACGATTTCCTGAAACATGTTTGCCAAATCGGACTTTGGCTTTTTGTTTCTGTTGTTCTGTCCTTTCGCGAGCGATTTTATAGTAATAAGAAATTCTATAATTGAGGACTTTAATATATTTTGTAATCAGATCTTTGTCGTTGTACAAAGTCTCTGGGGACCTGCTTGAAGTGTGACCGAAGATCAGTTCATAGGGTGTGAACCCATGTGTCTTATTAGCAGAATTGTTATATGCGATTACTGCATGGGGCAAGATGTTAAAGGGGTGTTCGTCGGGATGTTCTGCTTTATGAATTCGTAACATATCTAGGAGAGTTGAGTGAAAGCGCTCCAATGATCCATTTGATTGCGGGTGTCCTTCACTCGAATATGAAAGTTTAATATCGAAAAGCTTACAAAGATCTTTAAGAAGTGCATTACCGAATTCGCGACCATAGTCACAGTGTATTGTAATAGGTGTTCCGACATATTGGAAAAATAAGAGAAGCGTATTGACTACTGTTATGGCAGACTTGTCGGTAATTGGGTATGCTTGGGAAAATTTGGTTAACTCGTCTCTTATGGCCAAGGCATAATTTTTATTCGGGACTTGGGGGATGTCAATGTTAAGTCTTTCGAATGGAGTTCTTGGAGTCTCAGTAATTACCAAAGTGCTATCAAGGTTTTTGCGAAATATTTTAGTTGTTTGACTAGTTCGACGGTTCTTAATATAATTGTCAACATCTTTTGTAAGACCATGGCAATTATATTTTTCCCTAATTCGCCTAATTGTTTCATTATTACCCCTATGTATATTGGTTTTTCCGTTATGAAACTGTTCTAGAATTATTGGCACTTAGTATATATGCTATGTCGGTTCTAGCACAAATTCGACCAAAAATACATGTAATTTCCCATAAGAGATTGTAAAGTTAAAATTAGCGAAAATTTACCTCGATGACCTTCAAATCGCCGACGTGAGCTGGCGGTTTAGGGGTGAGAAACGGTGCAATTAGTGCCATTTTGGTTTAACGTGGGAGTGTAAATGGCATATTTAGGGGTGCATTCATCATATTTAAGGCCCTTTTCACAATTGACGGGGTGACATTTGGTCTGCGAACGTGGGGGCCGCGTTCTTGGACCGTAGCGAAGCGACCTGGACTGCGGGGGCCCCAATTAGGGCTGCTGTAACACATCATAGAGGTTAACTGTTACAATGGAGGTCCCGGCTGCTGTGACGTGTTGACAATAGCTGACTAGGGCCCCGATGAGGACCCCAGTGCTGCTATGAAAATGGATGGAGGCCGCGTATAAGTTAGGATGCTAATGATAGGCTGTGATGTAATGGAGAGGTTATGTACTATTGGGTAGGGGTACTGTGACATGTTGAAGATGGAGGGGGGCCCACTTAGAGGTTATGTCGGCTTTATTACAGGTTATGGGGCCTTGACGTATGGCATAGAACGGTGACAAGGAACAATGACAGCTGAGAGGTAGGCCATAGAGTTGGGACGTTGACGTATGGCACGGAACGTTGGTATAGGACTTTGACGTATGTCATAGAACGATGGCACGGAACATTGACAGCTGACATGTAGGCCATAGAGTCGGGGCGTTGACGTATGGCACGGAACGTTGGTATAGGACGTTGAAGTATGGCATAGAACGATGGCACGGAATATTGACAGCTGACAGGTAGGCCATAGACTCAGCGTCTAAGTGCTTCTTGGGAAATAACACCACAGTTTAAAGAAAATTGATGTATATTCCAAACGTTTCGGGGTCTAGATCAGACACCGTTGTCAATGGTTAAGAAACTACGGATTAAAAGGGGCACAATTCTAAGATGTAAATAAAATGTTTGACATTGTCAAATATTTTAATTTACATCTTAGCAATTTTCTTTAAACTGTGGTGTTATTTCCCAAGAAGCACTTAGACATAGACAGCGGTACGAAACACGGTTGGCAGCTGACGTATTGTACTATAGACGTAATAGACAAGCAGTTACCCCTTGAAGCGCTTTATTGGTTAACTACCACGTGCTCAGCCATACTAAGCTCTCATTGGTCAATAGTCACCACGTGATCAGTTCAATAGCGCCAAACTTCAATAATGTATAAAATAATTTATATTACAAAAACCGTAGCAGTGATGGGGAATCGAACGCCAGTCCATCGGTTTCCTATGTAAGCACTTAGCATATGTACCAACAAGGCGACCTTACTTACTCTTTCTATCAGTTGATAGTATGATGAATTAAAACCCGTTTAAGACGCGTAGTAATAATATCAGACACATAGATGTTGGCTGGAGACACGATGACCTTGCCAAAATTCGCAGAATTTCAACTTGTTAACAGGCGCCCAGTTCGCTCCCTCTGTTAGCAAGAGCACATCGCGTGTATAGAAGACTGTCACTGTCGTTACTGGTAGCGATGCGCTCCCTCTGTTAGAGATCTGACAAAGATGAAAACATTTTGTATGTAGAAGACATTCGGTAGCAACACGTAGTAAATATAATGTGCGGTATCGTGTCGATAGATGGCGTTCCATGCACAGTAAAAACATTAAATCGTAGCATATATACTAATAAAAAGATAGAGTGTGTCTCGGAAAATATTAGATATGGAAATTCAGGATAATAGATGCGGGGATATGGGACAGTAGATGCTGGAATTCGAGACAGACGCGGAAATTCGGGAGCCAGCATACGGGAATAAAGTATTTGGTATATAGAATTGTTGGATGGTAAGCTTCTAGCCTCTCTGCAAATGGTAGAAATGGTTGAAGCAGGACCACTACAAATGCTCTAAATGCTAGAATTGGTTGGACCAGGACCGTTACAAACTATATAAATGACTGAAACAGAACCTTTACAAACAGGGACGCTACAAATGGGTTAGTGTGAGTGTTTGAAATGGTAGAAACGGTAAGAGGGTTATAATAGAGACGTATGAAATGCTAGAAATGGTAGGATGGTTGAAGTAGGGTCGTTACAAATGATAGGAAATGTTGGAAATGGGATAGTGGGAAAGGTAGAAATGGCAGGACATTGAATGTATGAAACAGGGACGCTACAAATGGTAGAAATATCGGGAAGTTAAATGGATGAAACAGGGGCGCTACAAATGGAAATAATATAAAACACCGGAATGCTGGTTGGAATATGTTTAAAGTTGGTTGACTGAACTCTGGAAACGCTGAGAGTGAGAATTTTGGAAACTGGAAATTTGAAAGAGGAATCCTAGGAACGGTGTAACAAGGAAAAGGTTTAAATGGCTGGAACAAGAGTGTTGGAAAATTAATTTTTTAATTGTAAAGGGTAGAAATGGTTGAATGGTTGAAGTAGGACCGTTGCGAAGCACAGAAATGGTTGAATGGTTGAAGCAGAAACGTTTTAAAGGGTAGAAATGGTTGAATGGGTTAAACAGGGCCATTACAAATGCTATAAACATCGTAACGGACATGGGAGGAACGGTGTAATGAGGAAAAGTTACATATGGTGACTCAGTTAAACCGATTTATAAGTGAAAAAATAACAGAAAATAAACATAGGAATACAGTAATTGTTAACATTCAACGAAAATCAAAAAGCATTTTCGGTCTACTTTTCTTAATATTTCTGGTTCTGTTGTCTCAATTATTAACTTTTATTAACTTCTGTTTGCATCAAGATTTAAATCCATTGTATTGACCTTTATTTTTATTTGATGGGAAGTTGGAGTTGAGCTGATCGTGTTCAGGAAGTATATTTCAATGATTATATATAATATTTTACTTAATCGACATCACACATACTCTACCATTACTCTAGGTTCTGTTCTAATTATTTTAAGTATGTTTCTAGTATTTGATGATAGGTTTTCAAGAAAAGTTTTAGGTAGTATAATAAATTTATTTGAGTTATAGGTGCATTTTACTACTTTCTGTTCTAAATTTATTTCTAACATTTTGAAGTTGTTTTTCTTAAAATATTTCCAATAAGTTTCATAAAATTATTAGAGTTATAGGCGCATTCACATTTACATCATATGAACTGTTTAGAGTGAGTTATATACAAATCATCTATAGCAGATGATATCTGTTGTTGCTAGTGCTACTGTGGTACATAGGGCCTTTAACAGCTAATATTAATCAAATACCTTAGTTAGAAGTAGAAAGAGAGAGAGGCATTTAAAAGTTTTTCTTAAGCTATCCATTTCACTAATAGAGAGAGACAATATAATTGTTTTAAGTTTTTGATTTGAACTCATTCAATTTTGTTTATTAAATTTCGGTGATGACTATATTTTTATTAGTCTCTTTCAGATCATTGAAGAGTAAGGACGTATACTATTAAACCAATTTTATTCAATTTGTTGAACGTGTTTTACAAGTGGTGTATCGAGTTTTTCAACTTCAGAATTTTCTATATGTAACTCAAATTTTTTAACTAAATTGATGGTAAATTAAGTTTTCAATTTTAATCACTAACGATGAATTCATCTTGAAGGATATGGATAAGATTTATCTTATATTTTTCCTGAAAAATGAGCTTGCTTAATAAATTTTTAACTTACTCTATCATATCATCAAAAAGTTTGATTAATTTTTCTAGAAGCTATCCATCTATTTAGTATCTATGTTTCATGTATGTTTGATGAACAAAAGTGATTATTAATTAAGTGTTTCAGTAAAATATTATTTTCATTTTTCTCCTCCATCAGATGCTACATTTTTTAAAGTTCCTTTCAGCATGTCAGTATTTGCCGATCTAGTTCGACGCATTGCTGTAATTTTGGGGCTTCTGGAACCAAAATTTGATGAAGAAGTTGTCCGGAGAGGTCTGCGTGAATGTGCTCTAGGTGTTCGCAGAATTAGCAAGGCTATAAAGAACACAAAGATGACCGGAGAACAACATTTGGAGGCTTGTCTTAGGAACATTAGAACTCTCAGGAAGCAGTTGAAAGCGACACAAAAGCTGGGGCCAGGGATAAAATCCCGGAAGGAAACTGCTCGAGATAGTGTTTGCTAGGAGGATTTGACATTTTAGAGGAGGATTCGAACTGGGGCATATTGGAGGATTGCAAAGCGCTCTTTAAATGATGATGCCATTAAAGTAAACGTTACCTTCTGTGGTGAATTTATTACGGTAAAGGGAGACAGTGTGCAGAGCGAGTACAAGTACTTTACCACATCAAAATCTACTATTTACAAGAATACTAACCTTGATGAATGGTTTGATGAAAAGGTTGCTCCTCCAATCATGAATGAACTGGACGAGTTTCAAGAACGTAATAGTGGATGGGCATTGAAGAATGTGGTAAACTTGGGTGTTATCATCAAGAAATTCATCCCTCAACTTGGATCATCATATGTAGAGCTGCCCCTCAAATTGCTAGAAAAATGGCTTGCATAAATGTCAAAAATGAAGACAATGCTTTGCATGGAGTATTGTTTCAGTTTTGCTTCCTGTTGAAGAAATCCTCAACGCCTGTCCAAATATCCCCACTAATCAGAAGTGTTGAAGCTAAAAGGAATCCAGTTTCCAATGACAATGAAGCAAATATCTAATTTTGAAAAAAAAATATTTCAGTGAATGTTTACATGCTACATAGAGAAAAGAAACGATATGAAGTTTTACCAACCTACCTAACACGCAACAGGCAGGAAAAGCATGTAAATGTACTAATGATAGAGGATACGTTTGATGATGTAACTACAAAATATCATTTCGTGTAGATATAGAGCATGTCTCGACTCCTATCTCGCCAACTCAGTAAGAATGAAGAAAAGAAGCATTTCTGTGATAGATGTCTTCACTATTTTCATTTTGAGGAGAATTTGATTAAACATTCTGAGGATTGCTCGACAATAAATGAAACTGCTATAAAGATGCCTGACTAGGGGAAAATATTTTGAGGTATAAAAATCATAAGAACAAGGAGTTCATTGTTTACACTGATTTAGAGTCAGTTCTGTAGTGGACAACTAACCCAAAGGAACCACAGCATCATATTCCAGCTGCTGTTGGATACTACTTGAAATGATGATACTCTCTCGTTTTATCGATCTTATCGTGGAGAGGACTGTATGCAATGGTTTGCTGATCAAATGGCTGAGCTGGCTGAAGATAAGGCTCCGGTATTCTGCTGTGCTTATGATATGCAAATGACATATGCCCAGGAACTTGAGTTCCGGAAAGAGGAGAAGCCCTTTTTACCTCAAGATAAGCGTGTTCGCGACCACATTCACCTGATACCAGAAAACAACTATAGAGGGGCTGCACATGAGGGATGCAACGTAAACTATAAAGATAGCCACGTCATTCCAATCGTTTTTCATAATCTCAGTGGATATGATCCTCATTTTATCATTAAGGATATCGCCACACGAATGAAGGGAGCGATCGAGTTACTTCCAGTCACCAAAGAGAAGTATATTTCATTTTCGAAACATATCGATGGTTATCCATTCCAATTCCGCTTCATTGATTCCTTCAGATTCATGAATTCATGTCTTTACATGTTGGCATCATACATGAAAGTGTTTCCGAATTTGAAATCACAGTTTCATTTTATGCCTATGGATCAATTTAAATTACTAACGATGAAAGGAGTGATGCCTTATGACTATATTGATTCATTTGCTCGATTTAATGAGGAAATGTTACCCCCAATAGAGAAATTATACAACAACTTGGAGGATAAACCCTGCCCTCGCCGTCTTTACAGTCGAGCTAAACAAGTTTGGAGCACTTTTAGATGTCAGAACATTGGCGAATATATCGATCTCTATATGAAGACAGACATTCTGCTTTTAGCTGATGTTTTTGAATAATTTCGTACTAGCTGCTTAATGACTTATGGTTTGGATGCAGCTCATTATTATACTTTACCTGGCTTCACATGGGATGCTATGTTGAAATATACCAATCAAGATCTGGAGCTACTGACCGACATGTTTCTTTTAGTCGAGCGAGGTATAAGAGGTATAAGAGGCAGCCAAATATGCTCGAAAAGACTAGCTACGGCTAATAATCACTATGTCAATAATTATGATCCATCGAAACCTAAAACGTTTCTTATGTACTTTGATACTAATAACCAATATGGGTACGCAATGAGTCAGCATCTACCTTATAGAGGGTTCAAGTGGACTGACCAGAACATTGACGTCACATCTATCCCACATGATAATGACGTGGGATATATTTTAGAGGTTGATCTCGAATACCCGAAACATCTTCACGATCAACAGGCAAGCCTCCAAAAACTGCTAGAGAAGCCACTAAATTGATGGCGATTCTTCACGATAAACAACGTTATGTCATTCATTATAGAACGCTGGAGCAAGCTATAGCTTATAGAGTAGTTATAAAGAAGATTCACCGGGTCTTAGAGTTCAAGCAATCTCCGTGGCTCAAGTCCTATATTGACCAGAATACAAATCTCAGGACACAGGCGACTAATGATTTTGGGAAGAATTTGTTTAAACTAATGAACAATGCTGGTTTCGATAAGTACTTTGTCACATTGATATTGGATACTACATATTCGTTTCGTTTAGATAAGATCATGGAGAATGTTCGGAAGAGGTTAAAAGTTCACCTCCACACGGAATGGAGCGGGAGATAAGGAGCTGAAGCATACATCTCCAAGCCAGAATTTAAAAACAGCACCGTTTTCAATGAGAATTTGGTTGCGGTTGAATCATTAAGTTTATCTCAACAAACCTATATATGTCGGTCAAGCCATCTTAGATCTTGCCAAGATAACAATCTACGAATTCTATTAAGGGTACCCCAAGGAAGCTTGTGGAGGTGAATGCTGCGTATTATATCACGATATAGACAGTTTAATGGTGAAGATTAGGAATTATGATATATATGAGATCATGAAGAGATACTGCTTGAAACATTTTGACACATCGGACTATGCTACGAACAATATTTATATCATCCCACTGGTTAATAAAAAGGTGCTTGGTTTAATGAAGGATGAAAACAACGTCATTCCATTAATAGATTATATTAGGCTTCGATTTAAATTATATGCCTTCAAACTGTTTTATAGAGATAGCGTGATTGCTGAGAGACGTCGAAGATGTGTGGAGGAGCGATATGATTCTGACGAAATTGACATGATTATTAAAAATTTTGGTGTATGTAAAAAGGTTAAAAGCGTTAAGAAATCTGTTGTGAAAACAAAAAATAGTTTTCATGACTTTGAAGAATGTCTTGAGGAATGGAAGACTAAAACTGTACAGCAGAACCTAATAAAATCATCCCGACATCTAGTTTATTCGATAGTACAGCAGAAAATTGTCCAAATGATGATGAACGATATCTGATTCCAGGCACTGTTGAGACACTACCTTGGGGCCATTATTCAATAATATAGATTAGGTCACCACACATATGAAATATAGATTTTGTCACCTCATGTTCATGAACTCCACATAGTCAAATAAAAAAAGGACAACGTTTATTATGTTCAATGTCATTGTTCCTGATGCCAAACAGTGTTATATAGGCCTATAGGGGATGTTCCACTATAAAAAACAAACGCGCCTTGAGTTCAGTCTCCTGGGCGGTGTGGCATAGAACTCTTTAAGGTTAGTATTGTAAAATGTTAGTCGCACACATTAATTGTTTTCTCTTAGGTCGACTGATTTTCTCCCACATTCAAGTTCGCTATGCCCATTCATTCTAATCGGAAGTACATTTCAGGGACTTATCTATTGTCTGTTATGGTAGTAAAACAATGCATTGAATTTACAATTTTACTTCAAACAAGCAACTTCTAATATATTATGATATACCAGCACCCATTTCAAATGTATGATAGTTTATTTCCAAAGAAATAATAGGTTTCAAGTAAAATTTAGAATATTACGACCTCCCAGAACCTAAGTACAACTTTGATTCAACCAATCAGGTTCCTCCTATCCCAGGACGCTCTTCATCACTATGAACACTGTGTCAATTTTTTTCTATGTCATTTCGATAGCACTGATTTTATTGCGGATTAGTTCGCGACTGTTGCGTCTGTAACTAGTCCCGTTCTCTAATAACAAATACTCATTGAAAAACTACCACTTGAATGGCACATTTTTAGCTGTGGTTGACACTCTCTCCATACAATCTTTTAATCGGCCGATACGAAACCTATCATTTCAAGCAATTTTCTCAACATTCAAACTTTTCATCATTCCAACAATGCTACTGACTACCCTCCAGTCTTCAGCTATTGTCATTCAGCATTCGCGTTTCGAGCATTCCCATCCCAACTCTATAATGCCTGTTTCAACCTTGCCCTTTCAACCATTCTCGTTCCTACCAACCCATTCTCCCACTTCTAACGCTCTCTTTTCCATTATTCCCATTTCCTACCTTTCCTGCTCGTTTCTAGTATTCCCGCTCCAAACATTCTCATTTTCCCTCTATACTGTTCAATCAACCAACTTCAAACGTATTTCAACCATCCAACTACCTATCATTTCTGCCATTCGCAACGTCTCTGTTTCATCTATTCGACTTTCACTATTTCTACCAGCCCCACTGTTTCCAACATACCCAACTCTACAATGTCTGTTCCAACCATCCATCTTTCCGCTATCCAACCGTCCAACTTCCTACCATTCAACCATTTCTACCCTTTGCAACGGTCCTACTTCAACCATTTTTACCCTTTGAAACGGTCCTGCTTCAAGCAATCAACCAGTTTTACCTTTTCCAACATTTCTGTTCCAACCATTCAAGGCTTTTCCGTGTTACACCGTTCCTCCCATGCCCGTTACGATGTTTGTAGCATTTGTAACGGCCCTGTATCTCCCATTTAACCATTTCTACCCTTTTCAACTTTCTGCTTCAACCATTCAACCATCTGTATGCTTCGCAACGGTCCTACTTCAACCAGTTCTAGCTTTTCCAACATTCCTGTTCCAGCCATTGAAACCTTTTTCTTGTTACGCCGTTCCTACCGTTCTCGTTAGGGTGATTCTAGCATTTGCAACGTTTCTGATTTAACCATTCAACCATTTCTACCCTTCGCAACGGTCCTACTTCAACCATTCAACCATTTCTACCATTTACAACGGTCGTAGTTCAACCATTCAACCAGTGCTACCTTTTCCAACATTCTTGTTCCAGCCATTCAAACCGTCTGGCAACCAACTTCAAACATATTCCAACCAGCATTCCGGTCTTTTCTATGATTTCCATTTGTAGCGCCCCCGTTTCATCCATTCGAATTCCCGATATTTATACTATTTGTAGCGTCCCTGTTTCATCCATTCAACTTCCTGAAATTTCTACCTTTCCCATTTCCAACATTTCTGTTCCCACTATCCTATCATTTGTAACGACCCTACTTCAACCATCCTACCATTTCTAGCATTTTTACGTCTCTATTATAACCCTCTTACCGTTTGTACCATTTCTAACATTCACACTAACCCATTTGTAGCGTCCCTGTTTGTAACGGTTCTGTTGTAGTCATTTATATCGTTTGTAACGGTCCTGGTCCAACCATTTCTACCATATAGAACATTTGTAGAGGTCCTGCTTAAACCTTTTCTACCATTTTCAGAGAGGCTAGAAGCTTACCATCCAACAATTCTATACACCAAATACTTTATTCCCGTATGCTGGCTCCCGAATTTCCGCGTCTAATTTCTCTAATTCCAGCATCTGCTATCCCATATCCCCGCGTCTATTATCCTGAATTTCCATATCTAATAGTTTCCGAGACACCCTGTATCTTTTGTATTAGTATATATGCTCCGATTTAATGTTTTGACTGTGCATGGAACGCCATCTATCGACACGATACCGCACATTGTGTTTATTACGTGTTGCTACCGGATGTCTTCTACACACAAAAAGTTTTCACCTTTGTCAGATCTCTAACAGAGAGAAGGCATCGCTACGAGTCACGACAGTGACAGTCTTCTATACACGCGATGTTGTGACCTTTGTGCGCTTGCTCACAAGTGTCTCCGTGTCTCCAGCCAACAGCTATATGACTGATATAATTACTACGCGTCTTAAACGGGTTTGTATTCATCATACTATCAACTGATAGAAACACAAAGTAAGGTCGCTTTATTTGTTCATATGCTAAGTGCTTACATAGGAAACCGATGGACTGGAGTTCGGTTCCCCATCAGTGCTACTGTTTTTGTAATATAAATTATTTTATACATTATTAAAGTTTTGCGCGATTGAACAGTTCACGTGGTGACTATTGACCAATGAGAGCTTAGTATGGCTGAGCACGTGGTAATTAATCAATGAGCGCGCTTCAAGGGGTAACTGCTTGTCTATTACGTCATAACCTGTCTGTAGTACAATAAGTCAGCTGTCAACCGTGTTCCGTACCTCTGACCCTATGGCCTACCTGTCAGCTGTCAACGTTCCGTGCCATCGTTCTAGGCCATACGTCAACGTCCTATACCAACGTTCCGTGCCATACGTCAAGGCCCCATAACCTCTAATAAAGCCGACATAACCTTTACGTGGGCCCCCATCCATCTTCAGCGTGTCACAGCAGGCCTACCCAATAGTACATAACCTCCATTACATCACAGCCTGTCATCAGCATCCTAACCTATACGCTGCCCCTATCCATCTTCATAGCAGCACTGGGGCCCTCATCGGAGTTCTAGTCAATCGTCTTCAACACGTCACAGCATTCGGGGCCTCAATTGTAACAGTTAATCTCTATGATGTGTTACAGCAGCCGTAATTGGAACCCCCACAGACAAGGTCGCTTCACTACGGTCCAAGAACGGGGCCCACACGTTCACAGGACAAATGTCACTCTCAATCCAATTTCACCCCCGTCAATTTTCCAGTTTCTAACCCCTAAATCGCCAGCTCACGTTGGCGATTTCAAGGTCATCGAGTTAAATTTTCACTAATTTTAACCTTAGAATCTCTTATGGGAAATGACATGTATTTTTGGTCGATTTTGTGCTAGTACCCATATAGCCCCTGCACTTGATCTTTTTCTATAGTTTGAGTTATGTTTTGATTAACTTTCCATTTTAAGTTTAATTCTGCAAAGATAAACGAAAGCATTTCTAAAATAGGTAATTCCAAGTTATTCTCGACGCAATAGAGTTCTGATTCAGTTGGGACATTTTTGCTTTTAAATATTGAAGCAAATAAAATCTCGTTTACGATTTCATGATTAGATGGTAAGGATATAATATAATACCTTCTTTTTCTAACACTGGAAAATACGTTAATTGTATATCTTCGAAGTCGGCATTTTCTTAAAAGACATCTTCCAAGATTTGGTGGTTAAAGTCTTCAAGATTGTCGGTTTGAAAGAAAACTAGAATATTTTTATTTTCTCTGTCAAGAAGTTGCCAGTTAGAGTATTGTATCTTGCTGTTGTCTATGAGTGAAACTGTTTTGTAACGTTCTACGAAAGTTCGAAATTCGGTAAATATTAGGTCATCGTCGTTACTTGTTTCAGCTTCGTCTGAGTCGGTGACATCGTTTTCGTTAAGGAGGTTTATTGGAAAGTATTGAAGATTGTTGGTTGACTGGAAATTGATGCATTCATTGAAGTGAGTTATTTTAATGCGCGAAAGGGCATCGTCATTTTTGTTGAGTTTTCTTGGCTTGTATATGATTTCGTAATCATATTCCTCAAGTTTGAGGCGCCATCTCGCAAGTCGACTACCCGGATCTTTAATAGAAAAGAGCCACGTTAACGGGCTGTGATCTGTCAAAAGTTTAAACTTCGGCCAAAAATTATTGGTCGAAATTGTTTGACAGCCCAGACGATGACCAGAAGTTCGCGCTCTGCAGAGAGTTCTGGAGGCATATCCAATGAGCAGGTCTTTGCCTATGTCCCTGCGAAAGTATAGCTCCGATTGCGAAAGCACTAGCGTCTGTAGTTAAAAGAAAAGGTTCGTTCAAGTCGGGATAGCTCAAGATAGGAGTGGACGTGAGAGCTTGTTTTAATTTGTTAAAGGAGTCAACAAAGTCTGAATTAAAATGAAATGAAAAGTCTTTTTCGAGTTTTGTGAGAGGTTTGGATATTTTAGCAAAGTTATAAATCGACCATAGTAGCCAGCTAGACTGAGAAAAGATTTAATGTCTTTCTGGTTCTGCGGTTATATACATTCGACTTTGGACGGGTTCGGTTTTACTCCGTCCTTTGTAATGATGTGTCCTAAATATGCGACCTCCTTGCGGAGAAATTCGCATTTATCAGGCTGAATCTTAAGATTTGCCTTCCTAAGTCGTTTGATAACTTCAGTTAGTCAGGCCAAATGTTCGTGTATAGTTGGTAAGTAGACGATTATATCGTCCATATAGACCAAGCGTCTCTCGTTCTGGATTCCGAAGAGAATGTTGTCCATCACCCTTTGAAAGGTTGAGGGAGCATTCTTCAAAACCGAAAGGCATGCGAACGAATTCAAAATGACCGTTCTCTACAGTGAAAGCGGTTTTTTGAATGTCCTTCGATTCAATTTCGATCTCGTGAAAGCCAGAAGCAAGATCTAGTGTAGTAAAGTATTGGCATTTGCCAAGTTGATCCAGTAAGTCCGATATGTTAGGTAAGGGATACTTATCGCCTACTGTGAGTTCATTAAGTTTCTGGTAGTCCACGACTACACGCCACTTTTGTTTGCCGGATGCGTCTTGTTTTTTTTTTCGGACAATCCACACAGGGGAAGAGCAAGGGGAATTTGAAGGGCGAATGATACCTTGTTCTAACATTTTTGAGATTTGGCTTCGAACTTCTTCCTTATGGATTTGGGGGTAGCGATAAGATTTGGTGAATATGGGTTTCGAGTTATTTGTATTCATAGTGTTTTATTTCGTTAGTGAAGCTACAATTGTCTCCTTCTAAATAGAAAATGTCCGAGAAATCGATGCAAAGTTGTTGCTGTTAGTCTGTCTATGTTAGAGTCAGAACTAAATAAAATGTCTTCGCAGTGATTAATAAAGAAGTTCTGGATATGTTCTAATTCAAATTTGTCAAAATTTGCTGTTTTTGGACTAGCGTTTGCGTTTAAAACCGATGTGAGAAATTCACCTTTATCATTGTCGTGGACGAGAGCATTTGGTAATCTAACATTTTCTAATACTCTGGAAGTTAGAATGGAGTCCGTATTTCGTAAATCGCACTTAAGTTTAAAAATGCGTTCTGTCTGCGGTTGGATACTGATGGTATTTGAACTCGTTTGGTTGTTTATCTGTAGTTTTCTATCGGATGATAATGCCTCTTCAGTTACTTTTACGAGCGGTATGGTTTTGAAATTTGTGACAAGAGCTTTCTTATTAAAATCTATTACGCAATTATAATGTTCCAGAAAATCGGATCCTAATAAGCCATCGAATTCGATATCCAGATTGCATATGTGTAGGTCTTTTAGATTGAACAGGACTAAAGTAGATTTAACTTAACTTAACTGAAAGTGCCGGACTTATAGGAAAGCGTTTTCCGGGAAGTTGAGGTTCGGATTGAACTTGCCGTTGAAATTCATTGTTTCGAATTGGGACTGAAGATTCAGAATTTGAGTGTTTGGTGGTTTGTCTACTGTGAGAGCCGTTTGAAAATTTTGCTGAGAACTATCGGAGATATCAGAGCAGAATTCAGGGTAATCATGTTCATAATTGTCGTAACTTTGAGCCTGAGAGTAATGGAATTCATTACCTTGTGGCACCGTATCATAATATGAGTACTCATTTTGCTGAGGGTAATCAGTGTTATAGAAATTATTGAACTGATTATTTGTGTAATTGGGAGTGTTATAAAAATCTGACTGGTTAAAGTGATGGGCCCTTTGTTGCTGATTTCTGAAAACGCTTGGATTGGGTCGAAAGCTGTTAGGACCTTGATTTTGTCCGCTGGTTGAGGGTCGATTTTGTTGTCTATTCTGGTCAAAGTTGGGTATCATTTGGTTTGCGTGTTGAGAAAATTGATTAGGTCGAAATTTTTGGAAAATATTATTGTTAAAATTCGAGTTTGGCTGTTGTTGCCTTTGTCTAGTCGTTTGCAAAACGAGCATTGCTTTATAAAAGTTGGCCATTTTTGTTGTTTTTGGTTACGTGTTACTAGGAACTTTTGGTTTTTTAAGTGACACAGCGTATCTCCCGTTTTATTCTAGAAACAGCAGTTATAATGTCGTCAGGGTTGCTGGCACGTATAATTTGCCCTATTTTCGGCTCAAGACCTGTTAAAAGGGTGTTCAGAGCCATAGAGTCATTGAGAGATATTTGTGCGTAGTTATATTTTGACGGCCGCGTGCATTTTGGTTTCCTGTGTTTGAAGGCGGGCTGTAAAAGTTAAAGAAGACTCATTGGGAAGTTGCCGCATTCTCTGAAGATCTTGAATTAATGCAGACAAATCGCGTGAATCGCCAAAGTGAATTTCAAGAAGCATTGATGGGTCCCGTGTATTTACAAGTTAGGCGGCACAGCCTCTCAACTTGTTTTTTATGTGGAGGATTAATAAGGCTATTTGATTAGCAACAGCCATGTTGTGTGCTGTTGTGCAGGAGCTAATGAAAGTGTTAAGGAAAATGGGATTCCCGTCGTATTCAGGAATAATCGCTAATATCTCTGAAATTTTGTAAGGTTCTACCGTTGGGTAGTTGCACCTTGTCTAGTCCTACCATTTTATATTTAGAATAGAATTTTCTTTGCTGGGCTTATAAAGGAAGCAAGCCACGATGGAGAGTTTAGTTATACCGCGACGACTAGCGTATATGGGAATGTTAATGTCATATTTGAATCAGCTGTTTTAATGTAAATAAAGTTCTAGAAAAGTGAAAGTGAATACTAGTTTTATAATTTTAAATTGAACCCAAGGACTATATTGCAATTTGGTAATCAGAAGTAAAGGAGTAAGTGCAGTTAAAATCGTAATTTGATTTATGGGATCCCGAAGAATGGAAAAAATGGACGAAACTACCAAACAAATAGTCAAGCAGGTTACGGAGGGACTAGACGAAAAAATAGTCCAGATTCAAGAAAAACGTGACAAGAAGGAAAAAAACATCAGGAAGAAATGCAAGAAAGGTTAGTAAAACCTTTTAATTAAAATCGTAAAATAGAATTAGAAAATCTTGTCACTACGATGAAAACCGAACAACAAAATCTAGTTTCCACGATGAAAAATGAACAACATAATTTAGTTGAAGGATTATTCTCGAAATTTGTTGAAAAACAAGATCAACAACGACAAAATGAATTTAAATTATTAGATGAATACAGACAAATTGTATTTAAAATAACTGAAGAAAAAAGATAAATGTAATTCGAACAATTAATGCAAATAGTTGAGTCAGATATAAAAGAGATAAATGATGACAATAAGACCATAAAAAATACCGTGGATACTCTTGAAACAAAAGTAGATGATCTCGATTCCATCCAAAGCCAGGTAAAATTTGAAATCAGTTCAATTCAAGACACAGTGCAAGATCAAATCAGTTCCATCAAGCAAACAGTACACAGTGAAGTACAAGATAAAATCAGTGCCATCCAAAATAAACTAGAAACAGACTTACAGCGAGGAAAATACCAGAACAGCATGAGTACCAAAGGTTCCGTTGGCACATCACCCACATTTGATGGCAGCTCATATTAGCCCATGTATAAACGGCAATTTGAAGCCGTGGCTACAGCTAATGAATGGGATAATCAAGAAAAATCTACTTCTCTGGTAATTTCGTTAAGAGGTCCGGCCCTAGAACTCCTCCAAAGCATTCCAGTCGAGGAACAAGGCAATTTCGACAAGATCATCGACATCCTGGACAAACGTTACGACAATCAATTATTGAGCCAGGTATACCAAGTCCAACTGAATGGAAAAACGCAAAAATTCGGTGAAAGCCTCCAAGAATTCGAAGCAGAGATTAGACGGTTAGTTCACCTGTCCTATCCAGACCGGCCAGAGGAAACGAAAGACCAGTTGGCCACACAGAGTTTCATAAACGGCATCAGAGATTTGGAAGTGCAATGAAATCTAAGACTAAGTGGCGTCAAGAAAAGTAATGAAGCTCTACTTCGGGCTTTGGAAGTTGAGGTCGTCATGAAAATGTCCAAGCCGAGGGTCCGAGCAGTTTCCTTTAACAACGAAGAGTCAGAGTCACCATTTGAAGCGCTGCTGGCTGGTTTGAACAAAATATTAGAACGATCACAAAGAACTGGCACAAGAGGGGCATGTTACCGCTACGGACGGACAGGACACTTCCAACGTGATTGTCGAGTGAGGCAACCTGAACGATCACTGACCAGGGGAACCAAGAGAACAGTCACATGTCCAGGGACCGTCAGCCTGTCAGCATAAGGGGGCGAATGCTGATTGACCCTCCACCAGCCCCCAAAACGTTATCCATCCGGGGATTTTGGCAAGCTAGCGGCAGCCTAGTCATCAGAGGCACCGTCAATGGGCGAGCAGTTACCATTACTATCGACACCGGCGCCGCTGTGTCCATTGCCAAGTCCAGGGTTTTGAGAGCATCAGAAATTTGGCCAGTTACCAATAACATCCAGCTCAGAACAGTCACCTTCGAGTCCATGTCAATACAGGGTGAGGCAGATGTCGTGCTACAGATAGGGGACAACATGATCCGGCATAGAGTCCTGGTAGCGAATATTGAGGACGATTTTATACTGGGAATGGACCTAATTAGCCAGCATGGATTTATGTTCGAGCCGAGATATGATGTTCTTCGGTTCCTAAATCAGTCACTTCCATAAAAATTGTGGCAAAGTCTTCAGCTAGAATTCCAGGTCGAGCGGAACAGATTATTCATGGGCAGCTAGACAGCAATCCTGGGACCTAAGTTGGAATGGTGGAGCCCGTACACTCAGCTCATGACTACTTAGTTGGACGGGCTATAGTTAAAACCGGACGAGATATACCAATCAGAGTCCTGAATTTGTCCAACAACGACATCAGAATTGCCAATGGTCAAGAGATAGCTTGTTTTGAGCCATTAGAGACCATCATCAATTGCGAAGAAGAGTGCGAGACGTCGGTAAAGGAGACAGGGCCCAGTAAAGAGTTCCTACAACAGTTTGCTGACCATTTGACACACCTGACACCAGAGAACCAGAAGAAAGCCAAGCAATGTATCACAAAGCACTGGCTAATTTTTAACAGTCAGGATGGAACCACCGGTCGCACCAGCATCATCCACATCGAATAGTTACCGGAAAGGCTCAACCCATCACAATACCACCTAGACGGCTACCATTGGGGCAACAACAGGCAGTCGAGGAAAACATCGAGTCCATGTTACAGAGTGGAGTTATTGAGCCATCCATCAGCCCATGGTCTGCTCCCGTCGTGCTAGTTAAAGAGAAGGATGGAACCACCCGATTTTGTGTGGATTACAGAAACCTGAATGACGTCACGAAGAAAGACAGCTATCCACTACCCCGAATCGATGACACTTTGACCACACTAGCAGGCTCCCGTTGGTTCTCCACACTAGACCTGAAAAGTGGATATTGGCAGGTGGGTCTACACGCAAACGACAGAGAGAAGACAGCGTTCTCCACCAGTAAAGGGCTGTTTCAGTTCACGGTCATGCCCTTTGGGTTATGTAATGCACCCGCTACATTTGAGAGGCTAATGGAGTATGTACTGAGCGGGTTAACATGGAGTACGTGCTTAGTATACCTCGACGACATTCTAGTCGTGGGTAAGAATCTGAAGAACCTGGGCGAAGTATTCTCCAGAATTAATAACGCAAACCTGAGACTCAACCCGAAGAAGTGTTCCTTGTTCCAAAAAGAAGTAGAGTTTTTGGGCCACGTCGTTTCCGAGTCAGGAATCCGCACCAACGAGGACAAGATAGAAGCGATCCCTGATTGGCCAATCCCGAGAGACAAGCATGAACTCCGAAGCTTCTTGGGCCTCTGTTCATACTACCGGCGTTTTGTTGAGGGATTTGCCACCATTGCCGCGCCTCTACATCGGCAGACCACTGAGAAAGAGACCTTCCGTTGGAATCAGGATTGCGAAACATCTTTCAGACGACTGAAGGCAGCCTTTCATACACAGTCCGGCATATTCATTTTAGACACCGACGCCAGCAACACAGATTTGGGGGCCGTCCTATCCCAGGTGCAAGATAGTGAAGAGAGGGTGATCGAGTATTACAGCCGTGGATTCTCGAAACCGGAAAGAAATTATTGCGTCACTAGAAAAGAACTTCTTGCAATAAAAAGGGCTGTAGACCATTTCCACAAATACCGTCGTCATTTCTTAATCCGAACAGATCATGCCGCAATCAAATGGCTGCTGGACATGAAGACACCGGAAGGACAACTGGCCAGATGGATGGAGAAATTACAGCAATAAGACTTCAAGGTGGAACACCGTGCCGGCCGTTTGCACAATAATGCCGATGCCCTATCCAGAAGACCCTGTAGAGCGGAATGCGGACATTGTCTTAAAACGGAACAGCGAAAGGGTATCTCCATCAGGTAGATCCGAGTGCAGGCCAATGAAGACTGGACAACGGAACAGAGCATCCAGGACCAAATGGCTGATCCAGACATCGAACCAATCTTGTCCCTCAAAACGAGAGGGGCGCCCAGGCCACGATGGGACGAGGTAGCTAGATACTCCGGCGTGCTGAAATCGTTATGGGCTCAATGGGACTCTCTAAGAGTAGACAATGGAATGCTCAAGCGAGTTTGGGAAAGCGCTGATGGACGGGAAACCAAGTCCCAACTGGTAGTTCCGAAGAAAAAGGTACCAGCCATCCTGACCGAAGTACATGATGGAATTACCGGAGGCCACCTGGGCATGAATAAAACCCTTAACAAAGTTCGCTAGCAGTATTACCGGGTGAATTACTTCGAAGACGTCAGAGCTTGGTTCCGCAGATGTGCCACCTGTGCAGCCAGTAAGGGCCCTAAGACCCGGACCAAGGGCAGAATGCAGCAGTACAATGTGGGCGTCCCATTTGAGAGAATTGCCATCGATGTCGTCCGTCCGTTTCCCAAGTCTGAGAGGGGGAACAAATACATTCTGGTCGCAATGGATTACTTCAGCAAATGGCCTGAAGCATATGCGATACCCAACCAAGAGGCAACCACGGTAGCGACGGTGCTAGTAGAACAAATATTCAGCAGGTTTGGCATCCCGATGGAATTACATTTAGACCAGGGGCGTAACTTCGAATCGAATGTATTCCAGAAGGTCTGTACGATGTTGGGGATCAGGAAAACGAGAACAACACCATTACACCCACAGTCAGACGGAATGGTGGAAAGGTTCAACAGGACCTTGGAACAACACCTATCCAAGGTCGTCAGCAATAACCAGCGTGCTTGGGATGAGCATATTCTCCTATTCCTGTTGGCATATCCCTCTGCCGTACATAATAGTACAGGCCTGACACCAGCCAGGGTCCTATTCGGAAAGGAGCTGCGATTACCCTGCGATTTGGCATTTGGCTCACCAGAAGAACCTCCCCAAGACATCGACGATTATGCCGACCAACTCCGACATAACATGCTGGCAATACACGAATTAGCCCGAACGCAGATGTTGGCAACCAGTGACCGGATGAAGACGCGATACGACCTCAAGGCCAATTCAATCGGGTTCCAGGAGAGGTCTGGCTGTATTACCCCCCAACGGAGCATGGGTAAATCCCCAAAGCTTACACCCGCCTGGGATGGTCCATACGAGATGGTCAAGAGGCTTAATGACGTCGTCTACCGGATCTGTCGAAACCCCAAGACTAAATTGAAGGTGGTTCATTTAGATCGACTCGCTTCCTACCATGGAGGGGATGTTACTGATCGGGACGATCAGAATTAAAGGGGGGGGGGCAGTGTTACGAAATTTACCCAAAGCCGACCCTGTTTCATTTCAGTACGACAACAAACTCTTTCAGATAAAAAAATGGTTCTCGAAAAGACTCGGCATTTGTAGGAGTGATGATGATTTTTACGAGAATTTTCTATGCTGGGCTTATAAAGGATGCAAGCCACGATGGAGAGTTTAGTTATACCGCCACGACTAGCGTATATGGGAATGTTATTGTCATATTTGAATTAGCTGTTTTAATGTAAATAAAGTTCTAGAAAAGTAAAAGTGAATATTAGTTTTATAATTTTAAATTGAACCCACAGACTATATTGCAATACGGTTATTGCACAATATTAGAAAATTGAACAACAGGAAAACAATACCAATAGCAGAATGAGAACTCTACTATCAGATTAAAGTATATAAAATATTACCAAAAAGGGATAATGTTAAAAGGCATATAATCACATTACCTGATGAAGGGGTAAATTTTTAATTAATATTAAACCCCGAAACGTTGTAATCTAATGATTAAATGGTTTTAATTTACACCTGACCTCTACATCCCAAGACTACATACGTATCTCATAGTAATAATCTGGGTCAACAGTCGTAAGCATATATATATTTATATATGTTTGAAAACAAGTTATATATATATATATATATATATATATATATATATATATATATATATATATATTGTTATGGTTCTGCAAAAGTTTTTCTTTAGCCCCATATGTCGGTAGCAATCTTGTTATGGTTTTATTATTTTATTTTGGATTCTTTTATTTACTTATTTTCCTCGGCTAGCTTTTTATTTAGTTTGAATTTAAAATTTTATTACTTGCTTATTTAATTTTTAATTGTATGCAAATTTAGGCATAACAACTCTCTATCTCAGGTTGAGTTCTGGGCGTTAAAAATAGATAAACATTTATATCTGCACTTACCTTTTTCTATCTTATTTAAATCAAATTTAAAATTTTAATCAATTATTATTTTGCTTTCTATGCTCTTTTTAATTTAATAATAATAAATTTGGGAATTAAATTTTTCTATTCTTTATTTATATGTGAAAATGAAACAGTTAGAACAAATTTACATGAACTCTTAGTTGTTAATAACATACTTAAAAAAATTACCTACTCTATAAATTATTTTGTTTTCTTTGTGTGGAGTCAGGTTATTTACTTAAGCCATAAGTAAGTACTATACATAAAACCAATTCTAACAAAATAATACACATGTTCTTTTATTATTTTTAAACAGATTATTTTTGTTCATAAATACCTTATCTATTACGAATTGTGCTTTTTAACTCCACTGCTTCTGAGTCATTTTCTTTTCCAGGTCGTTTTGCTGCTCGATATAAGTATATTCGGTTCTCATCTTGTCAGTACCGCTCCATTATAATTACTGGTTTAAACTGCTGCTGGTTTTTTCGCACTGGATAGTCTATTACAATCAGCTCTCTGACCACTTTATGATTTATACCTTGTCACTTATAGTTTTGTGGTATTAAACGTTCGTGTTTACCAAAATTGTCTTTTTCTTGATTTATGAAGTTTAATTTCAAGATGTCTGAATTGTCTTCTTGAACACAACAAAGTTTGTAGAAAACAAAATTCACACAAGCGTCTTGATAGCTTCAAAACACGCACAAGAAAGATGTTTACCCTTCGACGAGCAAAATTCAACAGGGGTTTTGACAGGTTTGAAATTATTTTTATACTCTGAGCAAAACATATGAATGTGAAACTTATTATTTACATAAAAATTTTAAAAATAATTTTAATACATACAAATTTGTTCCAACTAATTAAATAAATCTACTTTTATTAAACATTTCTATCTACTTGGTTTTTCTTTTTATGCAGTATTAACTTTGTAATTTCATTTCAAAGTTTGTTCTGTCACATGAATCTCTGCTTTTTAATTTTCTTTAAAAATCTGTTATTTTTTGCCTTCCGATCTAATAAAACATGTTTATTGACTCCTATTCCTTGTATTGATGTATTATTATGAAACTATATATATCTCAATACTTTTTTATCACTTAACCCTTCCAATGTTATATGTGTTAATCTATAAACTTTCCCTTCTACTGATTTCTATCCCTTTTCGACTCCTCAATTAATTTATAGTTATAGTACTTTACTAATCAATTTATTTTATATCTCTTACTGAAATTTAGTGTCTGCAAACAAAATTTCTTTTTTTAAATAATAACCCTACTTCGTAACATATTTCCTTGTTGTTCCTTTCCTACCTTTTTATCCTACCTACACAAATTTTACGCTGCTTACTCTGTGTTAAGTTAATTTTATATAACTACTACTTTTTTTCTTTTTAGAGAATGATTTTTTTCAAACGTCTGATTACTTGGTTAGGACAAGCCTTGGATGTTATTTCAGATGAGTTTTAAATTATAAAAGGATTATTTTATTATTAATATTAAACTCCATTAGTAGTCCAATTACTAACAAGGTTACTCTTTTTTCTTATATTATTATATTTTCTACTCTATAGATTATTTATTTTCAAAAAAAATATCAAATTTCTGACTTTACCTTTCTATAGGCAACCAGATTAACCTTCGTTACATACAATTTATCTTTCTATAACATTTATTATTTAGTTACTAACTAACTACTTACTCACCTAACTCCACTTTTACATATTTATTGAGTAAATAACTTCCCCCTTCATTATTTAATTTCCTTTATACATTCTAACTTTATATTTCAACTAAATATTATGCATCTTGCTTTGCAACTTAATTTTTTTTACATTAATCCTTTCTGATAGGCTCTGTTATGATAAATTCACATACAATAAATATTAATACTTTATCAAATCTTCTAAACATTTTGCCTCCAGTGTTTCTTAAAAACTTGCCGTCTATTCAATTCCATATATATATATATATATATATATATATATATATATATATATATATACTTTTAACCCGTCCCAGTTTCGCACGGGTTCATTACAGAAAATATAAAATTTTATATATCTTGGAAATAAGTGAATAATTAATCAGCCCATCATCAATAAAAAAAATTATCCAAGCCCCCCAAAAAAATTATCCAATCCACCCGAAAAAAATTTCCTGGATACGGCCTTGACTCCAGCATCTTTTAATGCTTAACCCTCCGCTTTATTAATGTCTAAGTGTTTATTGGGAAATAACACCACACTTTAAAGGAAATTGCTGTATATTCCAAACGTTTCGGGGTCTAGATCAGACTCCGTTGTCAATGGCTAAGAAACTACGGATTAAAAAGGTACAATTCCGCTTTATTAATTGTCAAACGCTATTTTTACGGGAAATTGTAGCCGTTTAAATTGGAAAGACAATTTGGGAGTATCATGTGTATTCTTGATGTAAAAAGAGTTTTAAGTGTTGCGTTGCCACTTAATATGATAAATTCGAAAAAAAAATTATTTACTACTTTGAATCTTGTACCGTTTCCCTGTTTCAATAGACTCAAATTTCTGAGTAATACAATAGGATCACCTACTATTAATATTAATTTGAAACCATTTTAGTGTTAGGCTGAAGTTTAGTGTCTTAGTGGATATATTACTAATATCGGAATAATATTGTTCAATAACTTCTTCCACATTTTGTACCAAAACACAAATATTGTTAGAATTTATATAGATATTTCCTGATTGAAATTCACCATTTCCTATTTGAAGCAAGTCGTCAGAAAATTACCAATTATTGTCGCTAAACGATAAAATCCTCATATCGGTTTTAAGTCCACATTTCGTTATATGTGAGATCTTTTGAGCAATGCATTTACTTCATCTACTGACGTTCCCCTAGTTATAAGTGACAACATTTAACGGAAATCTCTAGATAATAGAACAGTACAACCACCCGTTGAGCAGTTACTGCTGCGCAGATAGCGCATTATCCTGTCTAGTGCCTCAATCGAAGCTTTATGGGACATAGAAACCTCATCCCAAATAATCGAGCTGCAATCCCTCATTAACTTTCCGGCACTACTGTTGAGAAATATTGCAAATGCTAGGGACGCCATCACTACATATTTTTATGTCAATTTGAATGTGGAATGGGCGTCCACTGTCCAAAAGTGTGGCTGCTATGCCGGACGATGCCACAGGTTGGGCAATTTTTCTGTGGGATCGTAGTTTTGCTATTAATAAATTTTTTACCTGTGCCTCCAGGGGCATCTAAAAAACATTTTAACTTCATTACTATTATTATTTCAAGACAATATTAGGTCATAAAAAAATTTTATTCAGCATTCAAGCGACATTCATCTTGAATGAGTTGATGGTGGAAGCCATTACTTTGCGGTATACTATCATTATGATTGCAGAAAATCGAATTACTTTGTTTTATAGTAGACGAAGTAATTCGTTTTTGTACAATCATCTTGAATGACTTGTAAAAGTCTCAAATGGTTATAGTTAGTTTCTCGTAAATACTCTATATTGATTGTTGCAATTAAATTGGAATTTAATGGCAACATGAATCAAATACTTCTATAGATTTTCCAGACAGAAATTCCACTTGTTTATTCAATTCAAATAAAGGTTGATAAAATAGTTGAGTCAAAATTATTTAATGACAACTCTTGACGTCTGTGATGCATACAAAGAAATCTTCAGCCATGCTTTGACGATTATTTTGCCAAAGAAGTTATGAGTCGGTAACTTGAGTGAAGGATATCATGCTGGTAAATGAATGTATAATTGATTTAGCTGAAAAGCATAAGGCAGCTTTAGAAAAAGTACTTTCTCAATGAGAGTCGTCTTCTAACATACACACCGCTTCACAAGTCCTTGAAATGTTTAATAAGTTATACCTGAAAAGTACGTAGACTACTGAAATTACCATATCTTTATTTTCAGACGTAAACTTTTACAAAATTTTCTAACTTCTACCCTCTAATACAAAGAATACTGAAATAAGTAGGCCCTTATAATACGTAGAACAACATCTACAGTTCGGACGCGAGGAGCAGGGTCACGAGAACTCGCCTGGTCCGGTTGAATTACATTTTGATTTTGCTATATCTCCTAAGGTATCCATTTAATTTGCATGGTGTAAAAGCAAAAAGAATTCTTCATGAATTGCTCAAGCCAACTAACGCATTTAAAGTGATAAGGATTCATACCGTATTTGTCTAAATATCGTTCCAATTACCGCTTTATACTTGCTCATTTTTTTTAAGTATTAAAATGAGTATAGCATGTTACCCTTAAGAGATAGACATATGCCGTCGTGGACTTTTTTGTAGACACACAGACACACACAATTCCACCATTGTTATATCTCAAAGGGATTAAGGAGCGATTTCTTTGAAAGTTCCCAGACGACTTATTTTTTCCGACACCTCCAACAAATATCGTTATATTTTAGTCAATTTATATAGAAACTTAACAAACTATATATTATAATCTTTCTCGAGAACCACATGAAAATCGGTGGGGTGGTTTTTGAGTTTATCGCTAAGAGACAAACAGAGAGACAGACGCCCTGGTGGACTTTATTTCATAATATGTAGTGATATATAGTGAGAACGCGTGGGTTGGAACAAATTCATTTAAAATTCAGGTGCTCTTTTTTTGGAAAACCGCTCGGACGCCTCGGATTTTTTTTTTGGACTGCAGTCTTTGTGTTGATAAACTCATTTATGCAGCGTGGGTCAGAAATAAATTACGACCATCAACTTAATTGTTCATGTACAATGTCCTATACCGAAATTTAACAATTATTAAAAAAATACATTTATTTCTAAAGTTAAGAAAACAACGGTAAAAATAAGGTGTTTGTTGGTTTGAACCTATTTCTATACGTCTGGTTTTTATGATCGTTGGCGGTATTTTAGTTGCATGAATGGAAACCCTATTTTTAACCGACTTCCAAAAAGGAGAGGTATATCAATTCGTATGCAACGTTTTACTTATGAATGTCCTGAGATTGTTCAAAAACGGCTTGGGCAATTTGGATGATTTAAACTGCATTATATTAAGAAAAATTAGGTCTCATATAATTGTCTATAACATGCGATTTACGGTTTTCTAGAAAATCAGAAAAAAAGTAAATAAGAGTAGATTTCAGCGATTTTCAATGAATCTTCACTGTTTTCTCTAAAAGTGTTCACGCAATTTGAATATTATAAATTGTATTATACAAGATATGTTCCAGCTTGATTTCGTACATTTTTCTATAACGCAAAACATACCATTTTTCTGAAAATCGGAAAAATATTTCCAAAAAAAAACTATAAACATCATGGTAAATGTCAAATTTTTATAATAAATATCTAGTTTAAATGTCACGATATGCCATGAAAGTATATCGTACAGGGTGTTTTTAATTGTTTTCAATTTGATGCATTTGAAAGTCACTTTCTGTTAGAGACGAAGTTATAGTCGCATGAAATGACATAAAATATTCCGTTAATTTATCGAAACGAAAATAGGTGAGATATGAAGGAGAACTCTTCTATATGGTATACGGTTGTGGGTGTGTGCGTGAGTGCAGTTGATATTAGGTGGTACATACGCAATTGTATACATAGTATGGTTGGAATATAAGTTGGAATTGAATTAGTTATACAGGGTGTTTTTAAAAATATTGTATTGAATGGCACGTAAGTAGTTGCGTATACAATGTGGTTGAAGTAAGAATGGAGAAAAACTAGAGTTATACAGAGCCGATATTTGCATTATAGAACGGAAAATAATTACAGTTATACAAAAGGCTTTAAAAATTGTCAGAAGTAGTGGGATATACAGGATGGTTGAAATATAAATTGAGTACAATTACAGTTATATAGGGCGGTTTAAAATAGTTATATAGGTTGGAACATAAGTAGTTGCTTATAAAAGGTGTTTGAAGTAAGGGTAAAATTATTGTTATTCAGGGTGCATCAAAAATTTGTTATATAAGCATAAGCAGTTAGGATATTTGAATTATAGAACGTAGGATGGAGTATAATTATAGACATGGGTTCAAAAAATTTTAGAAGCAGTTGCATTGTTGGTATGATATTCTATTGAGTTGAATTATAGTTGTACAGGGTCATTCAGAAAATGATAGATCAATATATTATAATATATGTGTTATATCCGTCATAAACCACACTTAGAATATTTACACCATAGCAACAATATAATAATCATTTCTCATAAATATCGTATTACATCTCATATTTCACGATGTAGCAATTCCCACGGACAACGCTCGGCTTCCTCGAACGTGTAATCTGCTGATGCTTAGCTTGCAAAACCAAGATTATAAATTCACATGCGACGACAGTGCATGTGAATTCATAATATAAAAATTGGCGCAGTCAGTAGGATTGTTCCAATACGGCAAGAACACGAAAAATTCTCACTCGTCGTGGTGGTTTCTAAACCTTTGTGGAACAACAACCTTCGAGTTGGAGACACAACTGCGAGTAAATCAACACCAGGAACAAGCCAGGCTAATCAGTGCGGTCCTCACAGAACAGTCCATACCGAGATTTATTTTTTATTATCACGTTTAATTTACACTTAATCATTATTTTTATTTTATTTTTTTTTGATGGAACATTTCTATCATCAACGACAATTTATTTTAACATATTTATTTATTTTTGTACTGATTTATTGATTTTTGATATCCTTTTTAACTAATTTACCTTTCCCCTACACTATATATAGATAAAATATTTCGCAATATATTATGAAGGTTTTAAACATTTATCACAACAAATTATTATTATCCCTCTTGGTAACATTTTATATACTTTAATCTGATAGTAGAATTTTCATTCTACTATTGCTTTTTTTGGCTTTCTATTTTCTAATATTATGCAATAATCGTATTCTAAATACAAAATTGCCACAACCCCAACGGTAGAACCTTACAAAATTTCAGAGATATTTGCGATTATTCATGAATACGACGGGAATCCCATTTTCCATAACACTTTCAGTAGCTCTTGCACAACAGCACACAACATGGCTGTTGCTAATCAAATAGCCTTATTAATCCTTCATATAAAAAACAAGTTGAGAGGCCGTGCCGCCGAACTTGCAAATTCCCGGAACCCATCAACTTGGGACGACATCAAAACGCTCTTTGAAACACACTTTGGTGATTCACGCGATTTGTCTGCATTAATTCAAGATCTTCAGAGAATGCGGCAACTTCCCAATTCCCATTAACTTTCACAGCCCGCCTTCAAACACAGGAAGCCAAAATGCACGCGGCTGTCAATAAACAAAACATAACTACAAAAAAAAAGACGCACAAATTTCTATTATTGACTCTATGGCTCTGAACAGCCTTTTAACTAGTCTTGGGCCGAAAATACGGCAAATTATACGTGCTAGCAACCCTGACGACATTATAACTGCTGTTTCTAGAATAAAACGGGAGATACCACTGTGTCACTTAGAAAATCAAAAGTTTCTAGTGACACGTAACCAACAACAACAAAAACGTCCAAACGCTACAACTTTCATAAAACAATGCTCGTTTTGCAAACGAACAGGGCATTCGTTTAACGAATGCTTAACTAGACAAAGGCAACAACAGCCAAACTCAAACTTTAACAATAATAATTTCCAACAATTTCGATCTAATCAATTTTCTCAACCCACAAACCAAATTAGGCCCAACTTTAACCAGAATAGACAACAATTCCAACAAAATCGACCCTCAACTAGCGGACAAAATCAAAGTCCTAACAGTTTTCGACCCAATCCAAACTTTTTCAGAAATCAGCAACAAAGGGCCCATCACTTTAACCAGTCAGATTTTTGTAAGACTCCTAATTACACAAATGATCTATCCAACAATTTCTATGATTACCCTCAACAAGATGACTACTCGTATTACGATACGGTGCCACAAGGTCACGATTTCCATTACTCTCAGGCTCAAAGTTACGACAATTATGAACATGATTACCCTGAATTCTGCTCTGATATCTCCGATAATTCTCAGCAAAATTTTCAAACGGCTCTCACAGTAGACAAACCACCGGTCACCCAAATTCTCAATCTTCAGTCCCAATTCAAGACAATGACTTTCAACGACAGCTTCAATCCAAACCTCAACTTCCCGGAAAACGCTTTCCTATAAGCCCCGCACTTTCAGTTAACTCAAAGAATCTCTTTTCCATCAATGACGCTTCTAACACTTACAAATTGCTAATCGACACAGGAGCAGGCTTATCAATCTTCAAGCCCAAAACATGTGAGAAATTTCCCAACCGATCTCCTAAAAACGTTGAGATACAAGGTATCACTAACCAAAAAATTCTCATAAACGAATCCACTTTAGTCCCGTTCAATCTAACAGATCCACACAAAGTCTACATATGCGATCTAGACATCGAATTCGATGGCCTATTAGACTCCGATTTCCTGGAGCATTACAATTGTGTAATAGACTTTAATAAGAAAGTTCTTGTCACTAATTTCAAAACCATCCCGATCATGAAAGTTACTGAAGAGACATTATCAACCGACAGACAACTACAGATAAACAACCAAACGATTTCAAATACCATCAGTATCGAATCGCGGACAGAACGCATTTTTAAACTTAAATGCGATTTACGAAATACGGAGGCCATTCTAACTTCCACCGTAATAGAAAACGTAAGATTACCAAACGCTTTAGTCCAGGTTAATGACAAGGGTGAATTTTTCACTACTATTTTAAATGCAAATGCTAGCCCAAAAATTATAAATTTCAATAAAATCCAATTAGAACCCATTCAGAATATTTCTATTAACCACTGCGAACAAATCTCTTTCGGAAACAATGCTAATACAGACAGACTAACAGAAATTCACAACCAACTTCGACTCGAACATCTCAACGAGGAGGACGCAGAATTAATCCAACAACTTTGCATCGATTTCTCAGAAATTTTCTATCTAGAAGGAGACAATCTTAGTTTCACTAACGAAATAAAACACTCTATTGATACAAATAACTCGAAACCCATATTCACCAAATCTTATCGCTACCCCCAAATCCATAAGGAGGAAGTTCGAACCCAAGTCTCAAAAATGTTAGAACAAGTTATCATTCGCCCTTCAAATTCCCCTTGGTCTTCCCCTGTGCGGGTTGTCCCAAAAAAACAAGACGCATCCAGCAAACAAAAGTGGCGTGTAGTCGTGGACTACCGTAAACTTAATGAACTCACAGTAGACGATAAGTATCCCCTACCTAACATATTGGACTTACTGGACCAACTTGGCAAATGCCAATACTTTACTACACTAGATCTTGCTTCTGGCTTTCACCAGCTCGAAATTGAATCGAAGGACATTCAAAAAACCGCTTTCACTGTAGAGAATGGTCATTTTGAATTCGTTCGCATGCCTTTCGGTTTGAAGAATGCTCCCTCAACCTTCCAAAGGGTGATGGACAACATTCTCATCGGAATCCAGAACGAGAGATGCTTGGTCTATATGGACGATATAATCGTCTATTCACCAACTATACAAGTATTCAAACGACTTAGGAAGGCAAATCTTAAGATTTGGCCTGATAAATGCGAATTTCTCCGCAAGGAGGTCGCATATTTAGGACACCTCATTACAAAGGACGGAGTAAAACTGAGCCCGTCCAAAGTCGAATGTATACTTAACTTCCCTCAACCACAGAACCAGAAAGACATTAAATCTTTTCTTGGTCTAGCTGGTTACTACCGTCGATTTATACCAAACTTCGCCAAAATATCCAACCCTTTCACAAAATTTCTCGAAAAAGACATTTTATTTCATTTTAATTCAGACTGCGTTGACTCCTTTAACAAATTAAAACAAGCTCTCACGTCCACTCAGATCTTGATCTATCCCGACTTCAACGAACCTTTTCTTCTAACTACAGACGCTAGTGCTTTCGCAATCGGCGCTGTACTTTCGCATGGACCAATAGGCATAGACCTGCCCATTGGATATGCTTCTAGAACTCTCTGCAAAGCAGAGACTAGATACTCAACCATAGAGCGCGAACTTCTGGCCATCGTCTGGGCTGTCAAGCACTTTCGTCCGATAATTTTTGGCCGCAAGTTTAAACTCCTGACCGATCACCGCTCGTTAACGTGGCTCTTTTCTATTAAAGATCCGGGTAGTCGACTTGCGAGATGGCGCCTCAAACTTGAGGAATATGATTACGAAATCATATACAAGCCAGGAAAAGTCAACAAAAATGCTGACGCCCTTTCGCGCATTAAAATAACTCACTTCAATGAATGCATCAATTTCCAGTCAACCTACAATCTTCAATACTTTCCATTAAACCCCCTTAACGAAAACGTTGACACCGACTCAGACGAACCTGAAACAAATAACGACGATGAACTAATATTTACCGAATTTCGAACGTTCGTAGAACGTTACAAAACAGTTTCACTCATTCACTACAGTAAGATACAATACTCTAACAGCAAACTTCTTGACAGAGAAAACAAAAACATTCTAGGTTTCTTTCAAACCGACAATCTTAAAGACTTTCACCGCAAAATCTTGGAAGATATCTTTGAAGAAAATGCCGACTTCGAACGATATAAAATTAACGTATTCTCCAGTAAAAGTGTTAGAAAAAGACGGTATTACATTATACCCTTACCATCTAATCCTGAAACCGTAAACGAGATTCTATTTGCTTCGATATTTAAAAGCAAAAATGTACTAACCGAATCAGACCTCTGTTGCGACGAGAACAACTTGGAATTACCTATTTTAGAAATGCTTTCGTTTATCTTTGCAGAATTAAACGTAAAATCGAAAGTTTGTCAAAACATAAATCAAACTATTGAAAAAGATCAAGTGCCAATAATTCTTGAACAGTTTCATAACGGGAAAACCAAGATACATAGGGGTATTAATGAAACAATTAGCCCAATTAGGGAAAAATGTAATTGGCAGGGTCTTACAAAAGATGTTGACAAATTTTATTAAGAACTGTCGAATATGTCAAACAGCTAAAACATTTTGCAAAAACCTTGATAGTCCTCTAGTAATTACTAAAACTCCAAGAACTCCATTCGAAAGACTTAACATTGACATCTTCGAAGTCCCGAATAAAAACTATGCCCTAACCATACGAGACAAGTTAACCAAATTTTCCCAAGCATACCCAATCACCTACAAGTCTGCTAAAACAGTAGTCAATACGCTTCTCTTATTTTTCCAAAATTTCGGAACACCTATTAGAATACACTGTGACTATGGTCGCGAATTCGATAACGCCCTACTTAAAGATCTTTGTAAACTTTTCGACATTAAACTTTCATATTCAAGTGTTGGACACCCGCAATCCAACGGATCATTGGAACGGTTTCACTCTACTCTTCTAGATATGTTACGAATTCATAAAGCAGAACATCCCGATGAACACCCCTTAACATTTTGCCCTATGCGGTAATCGCATATAACAACTCTGCCAATAAGACACATGGGTTCACACCCTATGAACTTATCTTCGGCCATACTTCCAGCAGACCCCCAGACACATTATACAACGAAAAAGACCTGATTACAAAATATATTAGAGACCTCAATAATAATTTCCAATTACTATAAGATCGCCCGCGAAAGGACAGAACAAGAGAAACAAAAAGCCAAAGTCCAATTTTACAAACATGTTTCGGGAAATTCTCCTAATTATCAAGTAGGTGATAAAGTGTACATAAGAGAATCTCAATTTAAAGACAAACTGCAGAACAAGTTTAACGGACCTTTCGAAATACTAGAAATACATAAAAATTCAGCAACTTTATTAAACCCCCGAACTAACCAAAATACGAAAGTAAACTTTGATCGCATGAAAGCATTCATAGAAGACTAATTTGTTTAAAGGGTCATCCTGCTGTTCGGATCAGCAGCATCCCAGTTTGAAATAAAAACCATAAATAACACAATAGGAATTTACTATCACGAGGAAGCACGAATTGACGTTTCAAATTGCAAATGGACACTATTAGTTCATAAAAATCTTTCAGCTCTTGAACAAGTCTTCACTACTAATAACAGACTCCTTGACATATTAACAAGATCTATTTCTTATAACCTCAACTCAATGAACCTATTCCGTGCCGACGTCCAAACTCACTTAAATCTACTTAACCAAATTTGAAAATCCATAAATAACAAATTTAGCGAAATTCATATGGATACCAGGAGATATAAACGCGGATTAATAGATGGTGCCGGTATAATCTTCAAGGCAATAACTGGCAACCTAGATGCCGCTGATGGGGAATATTTCACAAATAGTATCAATAGATTAAATCAGGGACAACTTCAAGTAGAAAACCTTTTGAGAAATCAAATTAGCGTAACAACTTCATTGATAAAAAACTTTAACAATACTATACAACAAATCCAACTTGACGAAAAAGCGTTCAATGAAAATTTTCGGAAAATGAAAAATACTATACGTAAACTAAGCGATAAAATGACTTACGTGGAAGCTAAACTTTCATTTTTAGAAATGTCTGAAAGACTTATGGAAAACTACTTATTCTTAGAAGATAGCTTAAACGACGTGTTAAACTCAATTACATTCGCCCGTTTAAAAATTATTCACAATTCTAATAATAATTTGCCTCTACCTGTTAAATATTCGAGTATTGCGCGATATTTAGAAATCACTGAATTGGAGGCTTTTCAAACACACTCAGACCTTGTTTATATATTAAGAATACCTTTAATCGAACAACAATCATTCACTCATTTCCGTCTATATCCTATTCCCGTCGACAATGATAGAACTGGCTTGCATCATGTACTGTCATTTAACCAAAATTATATTGCTAAAAACGATGATTCTTTGCTGTATATCCCCATTTAAGACTTAAGTGAGTGCAAATCATTAACGATCCGGAAGAAATTGTGTTCAGAACTTTATGCGTACCCAATAGACTCGAGTGCTTTGTGTGAAGCCCAACTCCTCAAAAACTTTAAAACCGTATCGGATAATTGTAAAAGTGCAGTGATACTCGCCCAAGGCTACCATGTTCAACAGTTAGAAACCAACGTTTGGTTAGTCATGGTCGTGGAACCTCACCGCATCAAAATCAGTTGCCCAAATATTAGCGCAAAGACTTTAACAATTACGAACAATTCCTTGTTAATATTACAGAACGAATGCAGTGCTTTTGTTGGAATAAGTAAAGTCCAAGCAGAAGCATTCAAGCCCATCAACATAATAGACAATTACCAGCCAGTTGTCATCCCCTTCAATTGTTGTGACACGATTTCAGAGAAAATCCGATTCCCAGAACTGAAACCACTAAAGCTCAACGACTTAAATGTGGATGAATTAAACATCGCCAATCATGAGTTGAACGAGTATTCAAAAGAGTTGGACGAACTAATTAACCAACCATTCGTCAACAGAAATATTTCGTGCCTTACATATGCCACCATAATTTCCATAGTTATTATTATCGCTGCCTTCGTGCTCAAAACATTTTGGACCAGTGGTCACACAGCCCGAAAGGACGAAAACCCTACGAAATCATCACAAAGTAGACTGTCTAGACTTTTACCAAAGTTAAGACCTATCCTAGAGGAGAAAACTGCCGAAGATATCGACCTTCAAGCAAATAAATAATTTTGTAAATTTTGATTATTACATTTTCTCTTTTACCATTTTTATTATTTTATGTTTCATATTTTTAATCAATATATTTTCTATAATAATGTATATGAAAATTGATTATTATCTTTAGATTATTGTTTTTAATATTTTAATTACCTTATGTTTCATATTCCTTTGGAAATTTGTATTAGCTTAAGATTTTTATTCCTGATTTGCTTTTGTACTGACTTTATGCAAAAAAGTTCCTGTAACACAGGCAACTTTTTGTTGGTAAGGGGAGTTGTTATATCCGTCATAAACCACACTTAGAATATTTACACCATAGCAACAATATAATAATCATTTCTCATAAATATCGTATTACATCTCATATTTCACGATAAAGCAATTCCCCCGGACAACGCTCGGTTATAAATTCACATGCGACGACAGCGAGCGTCATTAAGTGTTTTAAATTCAGTAAGCTATATTTTATTTCAATATTGTTATTTTCAAGTATTAATCTGTGTATTTCAAATAAAAAGTTTTTTTTTAATTATTGGGTTAGTATATATATATATATATATATATATATATATATATATATATATATTAAAGCAAATAAAAAAGTTAAAATACATTTGGAAAATATAGACAAAGAATACAAATTAGAGAGGGAGAAAGAGAAAGGAAGAAAGAGAGAGAGAGATAAAAACGCAAAAATTTTCAATTGGATTGTACCTTAAATCAGATAAAAAAGAAGACATTTGTGAAAATACTGATTGATTGCACACAGTTCCTAAACGGTGTTTATTTTAAGTCAGCTTAAATATAATTTTTTTTGTGTGTATGTTACCTGATTTCTTCTCCTGTGGTGAACCGCTTTGAATGAATATTGTCTTATTCTGTAGAGTATATATTTAGATTGGTAAAACCTCAAATTTGAGAAAAGAATTGTATTGGTAAAGTGACGAAATTTGTGAATGAACACATGCGTGCATAGAAATCGACCAATATCCCTAACAATTTGGTCGATTTTTCAAACACTCCTTATGGATGTGTATGGTTTTTTAACGTTTGGTCTATTAAGGAAGATCTCTAGGTGGTCTCATATACTTTTCTGCGACGTGCAACTTGCAGTTTTGCTGAAAATCGCCGAAAATTCCAATATTCTTATCAAAAATTTCATCGAAGTGACATAACCGACATTTCCTCATAAATATTTTAATTCCAACGTAATAGGGCGGGAATTGTAGGCACTGGAAGTTTTGATTGTGAATTTGAAAATTTTTTTATGTACATCTCAAGCATATATGTAGTATGAGTAATGAGTATTAAGCTCGTTTTCTTTGTATATCAGGCAATAACCAATTTAAATGAAATTTTTTTCGTGTATTTGGTGTCACATTCTCCCGGACTAATAGAAAATTCAGTGACAACGCATGTCAAACTATGAACTGCTATTTGGTGCGATTATACACAGGGTGTTTAGTTATAGCAACCAAAATCAACCATTAAGCTTGATGAAGTAGTAGATAAGTACGCAGTGCAGGATTTTAGATTTGCTTGGCACCGACTTCAAAAATATACTAGATTGGTAGGTAATAAATTTCTACAGAATGAGCACCTTTTAATGTAAACATTTTTTACTTTCTGAGTAGGTACCTAACAACATTGAATGTGTTATTTATTTGCTAGAGTTGTATTTTGTTATAATTATTTCCAGCATTTTAGTTATAGGTGGAATTCGGTTATATATATTTTTTAATGTTTTATTTTTTAATGCTGAAGTTTTTAGCACTTTCTTGTTTTCATAGAAACTGTACTATAATTTTACTCCATATAAGTAGTTATCAAGTGCAGTTGCAAAGTTTCAAAGTGTGGCGCGTTTAAACTGAAAAGCAGCTAATAGAAATTTTGAGGATGGTAGGATATGGCTACAGAACTCGAACGAAAGAATTTAACCAAGTAAAAGACAATTGCAAAACCAAACATCTTCCAGAAGATACACAATTAAATGTTTTGCTCGATTTACAAGAAAATCCTCACAAATCCACTAGACATATACCGCAGAACAGTCAATAAATTAATATACTGTTCTAAAATGCTTGTATAGCAACAAAGGGCACTCATGCAAAGTTCGTTTAGTTCAGGAACTTACTAAATTTGATTTGGACGGGAGAATAGAATTTTGCGAAATAATGATGGATAGATGCAATGCCAACTCGCACTTTTTAAGTAGGATAGTTTGTTTCGAAGAGGCAACGTTTTATTTAAATGGTTCAGTAAATAGGCAATATTTTCGATATTGGGCATCAGAAAACCCACATTGGATTATAGAAAGTCATACACAGTTTTCCAAGAAAGTTAACTTATGGTCCGAAATTGTGAGTACTTCAATTGTGGGTCATTTTATTATTGAGGGAACACTTAACTCGTAAAAGTATTCATATCTACTACAAAATGACATAATACTCTGTTTAACAGAACTTTACCCGAATGGTGAAAAACCCAATATACTGGTAGATTCGGTATGATTTTAACAGGATGGAGAGCCCCCGCACTATTCGCGAGCAGTGCAATTGGCAATATGTTCCCAAATAGATGGATCGGAAGGAGAGGTAATATCGAATGGCCAGCTAGGTCTATAGATCTATGCCCGTTAGATTTTTATCTTTGGGGTTACGTGAAATCGAACGTCTACTTCAATTAGCCGGAAAATATTGAGGAATTAAAGATTAGAATTAGGACCGAAATACAACGAATCCTGCCACAAACGCTAAATGAATTGGGTTAAATTTCGGTATAGGAAATTGTAAATGAAAAATACTTAGAATTCAAAAATAAAATAAAACTTAAAAGTATCCATTTGAAAAAATGACGTTGATCGTCGCAATTTAATTCTGGTCAACCCTGTATAAATGAGTTTATCATCCCAAAAACCGCAGTCAAAACAAAAACCGACGTGTCCGAGCGTTTTTCCAAAAAACCAACACCTGAATTTTAAATGAATGTGTTCCAACCCACGCGTCCTCACTGTATATATATGTTATATGCAAAATATATCAGCACTTAGTTCACACAGTCGAGAAGTCAACGGAATTTAAAGCGTACGTGACTTCTCAGGGATATCAAATTTCATCTCGAATCTATGCAAACAACTTCCCGGAAACCTACACGAGTCCGTTTACCCAGTAAAATCGCTGACTTGCATCAGCATTTTTGTCGATGTTATAAAAGCAACTGGAAACGATCTCGTGTTGTCATTCAAATATTATCACTTATTATTAAGTATTTCAAGTAATTAATTGTTTAAATTTTGATTTTGTATGTTTTAAATAAATAATCTATTTTAAAATTTGAATCAAAGTGATATATATATATATATATATATATATATATATATATATATATATATATATATATATATATATATATATATATTTATATACAAACAAACCTTACTTGCATTATAGTATTAGATTAAGATAATTCATTCCGAAAGAATTCCTCTATTAGTAATATCAAATTAAACATTGCGCGTTGTAACAGTATCTATACAATCTCTTATTGCAGTATTTCTTCTGAATTAATCAAAATCTATACTTATTATAAAATAAAGTCATCCGCCGCATCTGTCTGTCTGTCTGTTCGCGATAAACTCAAAAACCACCGCAACGATTTTCATTCAGTTTTCACCAATGAACAGAGTGGTTCTCCATGAAGAGTATATAATTTGTTGAGTTTATATAAATTGACTGAAATATAACGATATTTGTTGAAGGTGTCGGAAAAAAATAAGCCGTCTGGGAGCTTTCTACAAAAACACTGCCTAAACCCTTTAAGATATAACAAAATAATGCATGGTTAAATTGTGTATAATATAGAGATCTACAAAAAAGTCCGCGACGGCATATGTCTATCTCTCTCTTAAGGATAACGTGCTGTATTCATTTTAATACTTCTAAAAAATGGACAATTATAAAGCGTTAATTGGAACGCTATTTAGACAAATACGGTATTAATCCTTATCAATTTAAATACGTTAGTTGGCTTGATCATTTCATGAGGAATATTTTCCCCTTCACACAAACCAAATTAAAGGAATACCTTAGGAGATATATCAAAATATGTAACACGCAACGAAATTAATTTCGTGTCGCCGTGACTTGACCAGCCCGGACGGTCTCCCCGTAGTCTTTGTATTAGAGGGTAGGAGTAAGAAAATTTCGTAAAATTTTAATTCTGAAAATATAGATATGGTAATTTCAGCAATTACCGACTCTCATTGGGAAAGTATGCTTTCTAAAGCTGCCTTATGCTATTCAGCTAAATCAATTAGTTATTTATTTACCATCATTATATCCTTCAGTCAAGTTACCGACTCACATCTTCTTTGACAAAATGATCGTCATAGCATGGCTAAAGATTTCTGTGTGTATGCATCACAGACGTCAACAATTGTCATTAAATAATTTTGACTCAATTATTTTATAAAGCTTTATTTGCATTGAATCTCTGTGGATGTGGAATCTCTGTCAGGAAAATCTGTAAAAGTTTTTGATTCACCATGACATTAAACTTCAATTTAATTGCAACATTCAATTCAGAGTATTTACGAGAAATTAACTATAACCAATTGAGACTTTTATTCATATCCTCAAATGATAATAGTAATGAAGGTAAAATGTTTTTTTTTGATGCCCCTGGAGGCACAAGTAAAACATTTTTAATAAATTTATTAAGTACGATCCAACAAAAAAATTGCCCTAGCTGTGGTATCGTCCGGCATAGCAGCCACATTTTTAGGAAGTGGGCGAACCGCCCATACTACATTCAAACTGACATTAAAAAGATGTAGTGATGAAGTCACTAGCATTTGCAATATCTCTAAACAGAGTAGTGCCGGAAAATTAATAAGGGAATGCATTTTGATTATTTGGGATTAGGCTTCTATGTCTCATAAAGCTTCATTTGAGGCACCAGACAGTACAATGCAAGATCTGCCCAGTGGGTTGTATTGTTTTATTCTCTAGAGATTCCCGTCAAATTTTGCCAGTTATAACTAGGGGAACGTGGGCAGATGAATTCAATGCATCGTTCAAAAGATCACATCTTTCTCACATATAACGAAATGTGAACTTAAAACAAATAGGATTTTATCGTTTAGCAAAGATAATTAGCAATTTTCTAAAGACTTGCTCCAAATATGAGAAGGATACGTTAAGCAGAAATGTCTATGTACATTTTAATAATATTTGTGTTTGGGTACAAAATGTGGAAAATATTATTAAACAATTTTATCCCGATATTAGCAACATATCCACTAAGGAACTAAATTGGTTTCAAATTAATATTAAAAAGTAATCTAATAGGAGCACCTAGCTCCTATTATATTACTCAGAAATTTGAGTCCACTGAAACTGTGCAACGGTACAAGATTCAAAGATGTCAATTTAATTTTTTTTTGATCGAATGTATCATATTAACTGGCAAAGTAACTGGTGAAACTGTTTTTAAACCAAGAATTCCCCCGATACCCTCAAAATTGCATTTCCTATTTAAACGGCTACAATTTCCCTTAAAAGTAGCATTTGGAATGATAATTAATAAAGCGCAGTGTTAAACATTAAAAGTTGCTAGAATCAAGGCCGTAGCCAGGAAATTTTTGCCAGGTGGTTTCGATAATTTTTTCGGGGGATTGAGTATTTTTCATTGATGATGGGCTGATAAAGTATTCACGAATTTCCAGCATATATATAATTGTATAAAGACAATATTTATTCTTGTGAAAAAGATTAAGAACGACTTAAAATTTAATCTTGTAAACAAAAATTCCAAAATTTCAGAGGGTGTTTAAACCTCCCCTGTCTACGGGTTTTGCGGGAGTAGACTTAAGCATACAGTGCTTTTCGCAGAGGCAATTGTATTTTGCCCTATCACGTGATACTTCGAAACAAAATTATGTATAATGAGGAAAGATGATTGATTACTTAACCAATTTTACCGAAAGCTGCATCTCATCGGAGTATCAAAGGGTATTTTATATTTTCTGTAACGAACCCGTGCGAAGCAAGGACGGGTTGCTAGTAGTAATATAAAATATAAAGGTAAATGTTCAAGGGTAAAATTACAAGGAGTCATATAGATTAAGGCAAATTGCAGTATTTTTCGTCCAAATATTGAACACCCAAATAGTAGAAAACTAACTAAAAGTATATAATTAAATGGTACCGAATAAAAATTTACTAGGACATAAGGTATTTGTTGCTCTTGAACGTCATTACGTCTTCTACAAATCAGCTATATAATTATATCAACATTTTGTTAGCATATATACGAGTATAACATTATAAAAATCTCAAACTAAACATTTTCTATTACAAGTTTTCTAAAAATTAGGGAGATATAATTTCTGCGAAACTTACACTTGTAAATATATTTTGATTTTCATGGGCTTCAGTCATTCAAAACACATATGCTATTGAGTAATCGTCATCAGATCAGTATAAATTTAGTTTGCTAATCAATACCTTTAAAAAGTTAGACAAACATATACAAAATATAAAACGTCTTATAGAACAGATTAAGATTTCAGGTCTAATATTAATTTTTAAAACTCATTTGCCTTGCTACTGCGACAATTCAAAATCAGCTATTTATACATGTAAATAGATATGAGTTCTTTATACTCACCGAAATCGATATTATAAATAAAATAAGAATTATGGATTTCATTAACATACTCATCCTATATTTCGATTCCATTTCAATGTATTTAAAACGTACGAATAAATACCTAATGTAACATGAAAAATTCCTTCTGATCGTTATCAAGACTATGTATTTTTTGCAACAAAGTTAATTATAGGGTTGTCAGAAATAATAACTTATACAAATTAATTTTTTTAGAGTATCAAGTTTTTTGTTGTATAGTGAATTTACAGTCAGTTGAAGGTTAAAGATGAAATTTTATTATAGTTATTGTTATTATAGAATTACAAACTAATTGCCGACTAAATTTAATACGAACCGCAGTACATTATACAGTGCTTTCGAAAAGTAAGGAATTAAAACATTATTTCTGAAAGTGACAGTTTTTCTAAGAAATCCTTCTGACACGTTGTCGATTTTGTTTTAAAGAAACGCACTTTTTGAAATACGACCCTTGTTTGTTATGTAATCATTGTTCAAGATATGACGTCACCGACAATTTTTTGATGGCGTCACCTAATTTCATTATCATTGAGTTTAATAAAATTTATAATAATTTTGTTTTAATTTTTTTAACTAACCTAGTTATTCTAATCAAATTTTTGACGATATGTAGGTAGAATAACAGAATAACACGCGACTTCAATTAGCACGGTCGAAATATGGAGATATCATTTAAAATAATTTCCATGACGTCGTATCTCGAATAACGATTACGTCACAATTATGTCAAATAGTGCCTTTGTTTAAAATAAAATCGACGAGTCAGAGGATTTTTTACGAAAAATCCTCTCTTTCAGAGATAACGACTTTATTCCTTATTTTTTGAAAGAACTTAATAAACAGATTAAATAGTCTAACAGCAGCTTCTAAATAAATGTAGGGTTGTGTAGTCAAGTTATATTGAGTTTTCTTGTGAGTGTTCTCTATAACATTATACCAATCTATAGGGAATATGAATTTTATCCCGTTCTACACGGTTATGTAATATTTGATCTGTTTTTTTTCTATATATTTTTTTATTAAAAATATATTGGTACTACCCTTTTCCAGCGGCTTCGTTCTTGTTAATATAGATTTTGTCAACCATATCTGGTTGTTGGTCTGTAGAGGTACAGTTTAAAAAATGACAAAAACAAAATATATTAACTAAACAGTTATGGGTGCGGCCTCCGCTTGTCCTTGAGCGTTACAATAAAAGGCATTGAATAGAGCCTTATTTCAAAATCCTGCTATACTCGAATACTGTGTACTTTAGTAAAAGTGAAATTTTTATGTGAGTTCACACTGTAATACCAAACATCTTATGACAAATCTGTCAATTACTTTAACCGGGTTAACGGACAGAGCTAAGTTAGCTGAATGTAATTATTTTAAGATAGATTTTTTGAATATGATTTTTCCGCACCAGCCCTCTTCTTTTAAAAATTTAATTTTGAAAAATGCTTTGTCTTCTGCCAAATTTTAGATTTTTGAATAAGATTTCTCTATCTGACCTTCAACATCACATTTCAACCCTTTTTAGGTTGACAAAAATATATAATTATATAAACAATAATTTTGCAAAATTTTAAGTAAATCGGACAATTTAACAAAATGTTTCATTCAAAAAGTTAAATGATTTGAAAATTTTCACTTTGCAAAATTATATGGTGTCCAGAATTTTGATTACTATGATAACTGGAATTTTATCTCCAGTTTCTTTCTCTGTACGTTAAAACTATTTTAGATATATATAAGAATAGTCAGGTAATTTCGAAAAGTTGACGCTATTACCAAAGAAACCAATCAGGTAATTAAGTTTTCAGTTATGCGCTCATATGTCACTAAGGTAACCAAAGATATAGATTGTTGTCTGCTAGTGGGTATCATTTCTAAAGATTTTCTTCAAAGAACTGATCGCCTAGGCGATTGTGTATCCTCTTCGCATTCTATTCTTTAGCCGGTACATATGCAACTGTACCGATTATTAAAGCTGCAAACACGGATTAGTTCACAGTAGTATGTAGTGAGTAGTTTGAGTGAACTTTTTGAATCCCAATTTTCTTAGGCTCGTATGTATACTTGATCACGCCGCTAATGATGCTCCGTGCCTAATAGGAAACATACTTCAGTATTTGCCAGCAGGAATTTATATAAAATATTTGAGTTGTATAATCGCGTTTCGATTTATGCTAAACTATGTACATATAATAGTAATGGTAAGCAGATAGTCATTCTAAGTAATTTGATGGACTTTGGATGACATAAGGGTCTGAGTGTTTGACAATTGGTAATTATTGTTATAACATTCCGGTAAACGCCACACGAACTGAGAGATGCCCGTCCAAATTTGCTAGAGAGTTCGATGTGGATTATAAAGAGTCTGGCTGGACATTACACAGTTAGTTCATCTTAGATAGTGTAATTATTTTGATGTAAATTGTTCGCGAAATCAGCTGTTCCAAATATTGGATTTTGATGTGTAAATAAAGTTCTAGAAAGTGAAGTGAATATTACTTGTTAAAATTACGAAGTTTACTGCAAAACAGTTAATGAAAGAATGCAAATAGTGGAATCAGACATAAAAGAGATAAACTACGACATAAAGATCCTCAAAAAGTAATGTTGTACTTTTGAAACCGAAGTAGACGACACCTATTTCATACAAAGTCAGGTGAAATTTGAAATCTGTTCAATCCAAAACACAGTTCAAGATAAAATCAGTGCTATCCTAAACAAACTAGAAACAGAAATTTAAAAAACTGCAACAAGACTTACACTGAGGAATATACCAGAACGCCATGAGTACGATAGGATCTTTTAGTAAACCACAAAAATTTGATTGCAGTTCATCTTGGCCCATGTATAAACGGCAATTTGAAGCCGTGCCTACAGTTAATGGATGGGATAACCAAAAGAAATCTACTTCTCTTGTAATTTCTGCAAGAGGTCCTGCATAAGAGCTCCTCCAAAGCAGTCCTCTAGATGAGCAAGATAAATTCGATAAGCTCATCGCATTTCTCGACAAAAAATACGACAATCAATCGTTGAGGCAGGTATACCAAGTGCAACTCAGTGGAAAATCGCGAAAATCCGCCGAGAGTCTCCAAGAATTCGAAGCAGAGATTAGACGATTAGTACACTTATCCTACCCAGACCTGCCAGAGCAATCTAAAGATCAATTGGCCACACAGAGTTTTATAAATGGCATCCGAGACATTGAAGTTCATATTAATTTAAGGCTTAGCGGCATCAACGAAGCTCTGCTCTGGGCTTTGGAGAAAGAGGCCGTCATGAAAATGTCCAAGCCGAAGCAGGATGGGTTCATGTTTGACTCGAGATATGTTGTCCTTCCATTGCTAAATGAGGAATTTGTATTGACACGGCACGTCAACAGCTCAGCGACCTCCATAAAAATTGTAGCAAAATCCTCTACCAGAATTCCCGTTCGAACGGAATAAAATCATTCATGGGCAGCTAGAAAGCAATGCTGGGAGCTGCGTTGGAATGGTGGAATGGTAGTTGGACGGACTATAGTTAAAACCGGACGGACGAGCCATACCAATTAGAGTCCTGAATATGCCCAAAACGACATCAGAATTGCCAATGGTCAAGATATATCTTATTTCGAGCCAGTAGAAACAATTGTTAATTGCAAAGAACTCTACCAGACATAGGTAAAGGAGGCAGTAAAGTATTTCTATAACAGTTTGCCGACCATTTGCAACACCTTACACCGGTGGAACAGAAGAAAGCCAACAATTTATCGCAAAACACTAGCAACTAGTCAACATGGAACCACCGGGCGTACAAAAAACATCCTGAACCGAATAGATACCGGATAGGCTCAACCCATCAGAGTACCACCTAGGCGACTTCCATTTGGGCAACAACAGGCAGTCGAGGGAAACATCGAGTCCATGTTAGAAAATGGAGTTATTGAGCCATCCATCAGCCCATGGTCTGCTCCCATTGTGCTTGTTAAAACAAGATGGAACCACCAGATTTTGCATGGATTACAGAATGCTAAATGACGTCACGATGAAAGACAGCTATCCACTACCCCGAATTGATGACACTCTGACCACATTAGCAGGCTCCCATTGGTTCTCCATACTGGATCTAAAGAGTTTATATTGGCAGGTTGGTCTACACGAAAACGACAACGAGAAGACAGCGTTCTCCACCAGTAAAGGGCTGTTTCAGTTCACGGTCATGACTTTCTCGAAATCGGAAATAATTTTTTGTGTCACCATACAAGAACTTCTAGCAATTCTCATTAGACCAAAAGCGGCAATTTTGACGATTAACATGAAAGTGAAGTGTAAATGTGCTTTCGTCAGAAATCAAAACATCTTCTAATTCGATCACATTGTTATCTAACATTTGTTCACAGAAATACGTTCTCCTATCGAAATAGTCTTCCATGAGCTCCTGAATCGGCATCATTTTATAGGGATGCATTTTACTTTAATTCTGGAAAAATTGATGTGTGGCTAACGTTGAACAGTGGGGCTGCTTTTCGACCAGAATTATGTGGGTTTTCTTGAAAGTCAAGCATTATATCCAATTTCGTATTTTCACTTAGAGCATTGGCAGCCTTACTGTCTTACATGACCAAGCTCTCGAAACTGCTTTTGTATTTCACTTATGGTTTCTTGGGATACAGGCGCCAATTTGGAAAATTTTCATGAAATAAGGCAGAAACTTCCATTTGTGGTCCGGGTGTTATCTCCATAACCAATCATTTTTAGAATGGTTATTTTGTGCATTTCTGTAAAATGAACCATTTTTCTCATACCATTACGTACATTTAACGAAACTCAAACACCAAGAACACTGACACTGATCACCAATGTCATGCAGGCAGACAAGATACTAGGGTTATGAGTTTTGACGAAAATAAACCAAACTGTTTTTGTCTTCTAAACGTTGTTTGTGGCATATTCGTGATTATTTTTATGTTTCTTTTTTTATATAAAGCCATTGACAACGAAGTCAGAATAGACTTTGAAACGTTTAGTATTCCTGCAATATACGTAGTTTTATTTCTATTGTGATGTTATTCCCCAAAGAAACATAAAAATAATCACAAACTGTTTTTGTTTTCAAATCAGTAAAAAGGAACGCAGGAATGGTTTTTGCTTACTATCTCAATATCAGGAGCTAAATGGAAATTAAGTAATGAGTGAAATGTAGCGAATTTGTGAAATAAAATAATTTTAATTTTTTTATGTTAATTTTTGTAATTATGTCTAGAATTTTCTGGAGAATCCAAAAAAATAAATAATATACTGTAATGTTTTTATTTTCACACTCGGGTTCAGTTCACTCACTCTAATTTATTTCCACTACTTTAACCAAACGATTTACAATTTATATCTACTTAAGTATTTAATACGATCGTCGAAAACAGAATGCCTCCTATCCCCAGCTGCTCTTATTTATATATTTATCTTGGAATTGTCTGGTACGTCCACGAACCATCGGGAAACTCTTTCATGTTCGGGAAGCTTTAAGGGAATTCCCAGTAACGGCAGCGGTCCGCCTGTTGAGAGACAAACATTTCGGGTTCCCAGAATTTATCGGAATAATGGCCCTTCCATGAATTGGTTGATGGCCGATTGCACCAGCTGTCGGATGAATTCTCGTAACATTGCCCCCTCATTAAGACCATTTCGTCCCGGAATGTCCCAGAATCCTTTCTGGTATGACGATATTTGCAGGACTCTCCATTTCGACAACGGGAAGTTTGGTGGAAGTAACAGTCAACGGTCTTCGAATCTGGGCTGCGAGTACTGAGACAGCATACCAGGATGTCGACGCCACTGAATCGAAAGATTGTTTCCGTCATACTTCTCACCACCCTCCAATTCAGTCCATCCAACCCGCAGGCTATCTTTGGGACCGCCAATTTCATCAGATTCTTCTCCATCATTACATTCCTCAATTCTACCAGAGTCTTCCAAAAACGCTGTATGTTGGCTTGTCCTGCGAGAATGTTTTCGTTACCAAATAAAAGATGTCTCTGGTACCCACTGGTTGTTTATCTTCGAGATGAAGGACCTTCCCTACCGCTGGATCTTGCTCCCGTAGCTTCTGGAACTGGCCGTACTTTTTGGCAAACACCTTGGCTATTCCTCTGGACATCCGGAGATTTCGAGCCACACAATGAGCCAGGGCATATCCTATGGGCACCTCAAACAAGTCTCGGGGTTCCTCTGTGGTCACGTCGTGCTGCACTTTCTGCCCATTAGAGTACAGTGCCATAAACTGTTCGAAGGTCATCTCGTCATCGGGTGGTTGGATGCTGCGGACTTGGGCTTGGTCATCTTCGCTGTCATGACTTCCGGCATAAGGGGCTAACCTGTTGAAATGTACCACCTTTGGTTTTCCCCGAGGTAGCTTCTTTATTCTGTAGACAACATCGTTGATTTTCTTCACAATTTGGTACGGCCCCTCCCAAGACCTCTGTAGCTTGGGCGAATATCCACGACGACGTTGCGGGTTATACAACCAAACAAGATCATCAACTTGGAATTCTCCGTCCTCGGTAGGCTTCCTTAATTCGGGCATTGGCATTCTCGATGTTTAACCGGACTCGCTTTAGAAGTCCATTCTCCAGGATGAGAGAGTTCCACTGAGCCCAGTACGACTTTATGGTTGGTGAGTATCGGGAAATCTCTTGCACGTAGGTTTGCGGTCTTCTTCCTTCCACCGGATAACTTCTTTTAGTTCTGGATCTAATTTTTGGTCTTTCTGGATCTCCTCAGGTTGCCAATGGTCATCGACGGCGGTAGATCTACAGAGAAGAGCCCCTTTTTCTTCAGCTCGCTGACAATGTTTGCAGTCATCAGGGCATGGTCTCCTCGATAGGGCATCAGCATTCTTATGGCTTGTTCGAATTCTTGCAATCGCTTAATCCACCTGGCCACTTGTCCTTCGGGTTTTAAACTGCAAGAGCCACTTCAGTGCTGCATGATCAGTCCTCAGGAGAAATCTTTTACCATAGAGGTACTTGTAGAAATGTTCTACCCCTCTTTACCACAGCCAAGAGTTCCCTGCGAGTGACGCAGTAATTCCGTTCAGGCTTGCTCAAGGTCTTGCTGAAATAGCAGATGACTTTCGCCCTACCGTCTTGGATCTGCGAAAGCACCGCACCAATTCCGACATTGCTTGCGTCGGTATCCAAAACGAAGTTCCCCTCTGGCAAAGGATAACTTAAGACGGGGGCACTCGTAAATGCTCTTTTCAGTGTCTCGAATGATCGCTGGCACTCCTCGTCCCACTGGTATTGTACCTTCCCCTCTGTGAGTCCAGTAAGTGGCTTGGCGATGTTGGCAAAACCGGCTACGTACCGACGATAGTACGTGCATAACCCCAGGAAACTTCTTAGCTGGTGGATATCTTTAGGTATCGGCCATTCCTGGACAGCTTTGACTTTCTGTATATCAACGGCTACTCCCTCTGCGGAAACCACATGTCCAAGATATTGCACCTCTTCTTGGAACAGCTGACACTTCTTCGGGCTTAACTGTAGTCCGGAACTTCGAAGTCGCCGAAACACCTCCTCCAGGTTCTTGACGTGGTCTTCAAATGATCTTCCAACCACGATAATGTCGTCAAGATACACCAAGCATGTTTTCCATGAAAGCCCTTTTAACACTTTTTGCATCAATCTTTCAAACGTCGCTGGAGCATTGCACAACCCAAACGGCATCACCGTGAATTGGTAAAGTCCTGAGCCGATGGTAAAAGCAGTCTTTTCCCGGTCTTCTTTAGCAAGTTCCACCTGCCAATAACCGCTCTTAAAGTCCAGGGTGGAAAACATCTTCGATCCAGGCAACGTATCTAGGGTATCGTCTATTCTTGGAAGAGGATAGCTGTCTTTCTTTGTACCGTGGTTTAATTGCCGATAGTCCACGCAAAATCGGGTCGAACCATCTTTCTTTTTAACCAAGACAACTGGAGAAGCCCAGGGGCTATTGGATGGTTCAATAACACCTTCTTCCTCCATCTCGCGGACTATCCTGTCGGCTTCTTCTCTTTTAGCTAGGGGTAGTCTTCTCGCCGGCTGTCGAATAGGTTGAGCTTCCCCATATTAATTTTATGTTTCACCAGATCAGTTCGTCCTCTTTTGCCATTCCCTACATCGAAGATATCCTGGTAGTTTCTAACGATGTCCCTCAATTTTGCTCTCTGGTTTGGTTTCAAATTCTTAGATGAATCTGTGATGAGTCTTTCCAGTTCCTCAGATAGTTTACCTGGTGGCTTTTCTGCATGCTGTGTGCTTCTGACTACAGAGGAGACTGTTGAACAATGGCCCAAAGTTGTTCCTTTCTTTAGCACAACCGAGTAATGGTTCAGGTTCATTACTTTTACCGGCACAATCTCTCGGGCACGAAACAGAGTGGTCCCCAGTGCGACTCCTCTGCCTACATTTCCGTCGTTAAGTTCGGGATCAAAAATCATTACTGTTCCAGCTTTAGCTTTTCCATCTAAGCAAGCATCTATAATGATTTCAGCTCTTTCCGGAACATTGACATCCTCTGCTAAGATGGCTCGAAGCATTATGTCATCTTTTCCATGAAGCACCACTTCTTCGTCATTCACTGGCAGAATTCCATCTTTGAAGTTTAACTGGAATCCCTTGGAGCTCATGACATCCATTCCAATGATTACTTCGTCTTCGATGTCTGCCACTAATGCCCGATGTAGGAAGGTTGTGTTTCCCAAGGTCATTTCAACCTCTATTTCACCATGGACTCTCACTGCTTCTCCTGTCGCTGTTCGCAGTTGTCATTTCGTTGGTTTTATCATCGTCACTAAAACGATGTTGGGCCTTATAACTGTTTTTGTCGCACCTGTATCCAGCAGCATTGCACATTGCTTCCTATTAATAAGGCCATCTACAAAGACACTGTTAACGTGGTTGCGTAGCGAAGCGACATATGCGTTGGTAGTTGGGACTTGTTGGTTATAGGTCGACGATGGTCCCTTTATATGGACCTTCTTTAGTTTCCCCGACGAGGAAGTCTGTACTCCGTTGGTCTCCTTGCACGATTCTGGACATGTCCTACCTTACGACACTTCGGACATGTCACTAGTCTTTTTTCGGTAAGGACTTACTCTATTATCTTTCTTACAGAGGCTTCATCGTTTCCGCCATTTTCGGATTCTCCGTCAACGATTCATACTCTGGCTTGACCTCTGCAGGTATTTTTCGCAGCCTCGAATTCTAGAGCTCGAGCCAGTGCATCCACTAATTGAGACGGTCGAGCTAACGTCAATGCTTGCCTGGCTTCGTTGTCCCGAAGTCCATCCAACAACGCTTGCACTGCTAACCTTTCTATCACATTTTCCGGTGTGGCTGGATAGGCAAGGCGAACCAGACGGGCAATATCGGCTTCAAACTCTTGTAGCGATTCATTAGATTTCTGATGGCGATTTTTTAGTTGGGAGTGGTACACGTGCTCCAAATGAGTCTGTCCATACCTCAGCTCTAAGTGTTTAACCAGTTGTTCGTAGTCTTCTTGCTCCGAGGTATTCAATGTTTGCAAAATATCTGTAGCATCCCCTCTTAGGGCGAGGATTAATGCTATTGCTTTTTCCTCTGCTGACCATCCATTTAACTTTGCCGGAGCCTCGACTTGCGCCTATAGTTAGTCCATGACGATTTCCCATCAAATTGTGGAGGTTTCATTTTGTGTCTTGCTCCTTCGAGGCCAATTTTCGAATCCACTACTTCTGGACTGTTTCTGCTTTCGATCTTTGGTGGAGTTTCTCCTCTTTATATTGTGACTACCTGTTCTCTTATTTTGCTGATCTCCCCCGCCATTATATGCTTTAGCTCCTCTATCCGCTTTTCATTTTTGTCTGTTGTTTGTTTCAGCTCATCATTTCTATATCCCTTTCCTCAAGTTTATTTTCCACTTCTAAAGTTCCACAAATAAACCGCACACATGTCACCACTGTAATGTTTTTATTTTCACACTCGGGTTCAGTCCAGTTCTTGGATTTACTTAAAAACACAGTTCAACTCACTCTAATTTATTTCCACTACTTTAACACAACTATTTACAATTTATATCTACTTAAGTATTCAATACGACCGTCGAAAACAGAATGCCTCCTAACCCCAGCTGTTCCTGTTTATATATTTATCTTGGAATTGTCTGGTATGTCCACGAACCATCGGGAAACTCTTTCATGTTCTAGAAGCTTTAAGGGAATTCCCAGTAACGGCAGCGGTCCGCCTGTTGAGAGACAAAGATTTCGGGTTCCCAGAATTTATCGGAATAATGTCCCTTCCATGAATTGGTTGATGGCCGATTGCACCAGCTGTCGGATGAATTCTCGTAACAAGCATTTAAAATAAGTAAGTTGGTATTGGCTACTGTCACATTTAACACCCTATATATTTTTTTTGTTGAAAAAAATGCACACTTAAAAATACAAGTCGACGTGTTCAAGCGTTTTTCCCAACACCGCCCCTTTATTCGTTATCGATTTTTTTCATTTGGCCCTTCGACACTGTAATATACATTCATCCAATGTACTTTATTACTCAAAGCACTTTTCAACATCGAACTATTATCATCAAGAGGTCAACCACAACTGAAAATATTTACAAATTTTCCTTAATATATACGTAAAAACTATCGGTAAATTAGTGGAGAAAAACCTTAATGTTAATACGCTTATCCCTTCTTTTTAAAGTGAACTTAAGTATGTAATAACACAATTAGCGTAGGTTTTTTGAAGGTTGGGTGTTTAGGGACAAGTGTATTAACATGGAGGTTTTACCGCACAAATTTACCGATAGTTTTTAAGTATATATTATATATATTTGTAAATATTTTCAGTTCTGGTTTCATCCTTCATGATGACAGCCTCGCTGTTGACACGTGCGCTGAGTGAAAAAGAACAGGATTAGAGTAAGGGTACAAAACTTTGTGTTTATATGTCTGTGACACGCCAAAGGTTCCACAAAATACCAATCAGGTCGAATCAAAAAACATACAAAATTGTAGTGCAGGCAGACAAATAAGCCAACACCACCTAGAACACCCTACGAACGAAAATTTAACAACATAATAGTGCCGAATAATTGTGGAATCAGAATAAGAGGCAGCTAAAATGGGACAATATCGGCCCTAGTGAAGTGAAGAGGTAGAACGAAGAACTAACAAGTCTTCAGTTCGGTAACCTACTATACTGGCTTAGAACATTGACTGGAAAAAATATCGAAATAATAAATCAATGAAATTTCAAGAATATATACGACTCAAAAACTACTCGTTCACTCTGGTAACAACAATTCAACCTAATCAAAGAGCCAATAGGTACTAATAAGAGCCCATTCAAGTACCATATCGGCGGCTTTAATACCGAAGTGGGCAAAGGAGTTATCAGTGAGTTACCCTTGGGTATGGTATTTGAAGTATTTAGAGAATTTGAAACCACCCTGTTTAAATCATAGCAGCTCAATAGAGGTTAATAAACCTGACTCTCTTCGAGGTGTCATTCTTTTGTACTCTTGTCGGGAACCTTCATCAGTTACGCTCCCCACAATAGAATGTCCTCGCAAACAATTATTTATGTATTTGATACATAACGGTAAATTTGTCTAGGATTTTTGGAGAAACTAGCACACAGATGTTCCCAATCTAACATTCTAACTTAGGAGTTACGGGAGAAGAGCAATTACATGGAAGAGCTCCAGATTCGGAACCTCTGTGTGCTAGTTTTCTTGAAAATCCTTGATGTCGGTCTTTACGTCTCGCGTCTACATATATTAACCTTGTTGATTTAAAAAGGGTACAATTTAAAAATATTACATCATATAATTATGTTAGTTATTCAAATTTAATAAAAGCATACATAATATTATTTTTCAATTTAAGCGAATCATTTGTGATATATATTGACAGCTTTCTGTTTTTTTTTGTTAGATGCAAGCATTAACAAAAGACGTTTTTAATTGTCAAAATTTGAAGGCTACTTGAAAGTTAATTGTCAGTCCTGCCGTCTTTGAATAAATTATGTTGTCTTTGTAGTTAAAACTTTCTTGAAGTTGGCATTAATCCAGTCATATAAAAATTTAGGAGTTGCTATTTGACTGTAAAAAAAAATCAACCATCCATGTTTTAAGAGAAACTATTAGTCACGCATCATATATTCGAAGGAAGGGACCAAAAATTAAAGCTGAAATCAGAATATATGAAGGAACCCAGAATTTCCCAATTTCAGTCAATTTGCCACGATATGACCAAAGTTATTTACAGTGGCATTAGAACGCATATTTTGGAAGTCAAAGTGGAACTAGTATGTTAATATAAATGTAGAAAATTTCAAAATGCTGAGATTTGCTGATGACGTTGTCTAATTGGTAAAAATTCAAAAGAATTGGGTTTTTGATAAAAGTATGAATTTATTTTATTTTTTTAAAATTACGTACCAATTGTTTTCTGAACGATACTTGTGGCATCTTTTTCAATGTCTAAGTGTTTATTGGGAAATAACACCACACTTTAAGGGAAATTGCTGTATATTCCAAACGTTTCGGGGTCTAGATCAGACCCCGTTGTCAATGGCTAAGAAACTACGGATTTTAATCTATTCTAAAATTGTAAAACCTTTATTATTATCACTGAATGACTACCTTTTTTTATAATTTGCTTATTAAACAATGTTTCAAAAACTCACTGTTGTTGTTTTCCTATTCTTTTCTTCTAATTGTTGACCTTTATTAAAATTCCAAAATTTTGAATACTTTACTGGTACAATTTACCACTCAGTTGAATTTCTCGTGCTGGTTTGCAATTGGTTTTCTGCAAATACTTTTGATTTTTAATTTTTTTTATACCATTAATACCATCATCTTCTTATTCTCGACCATTTATAAAAATTATTTTTTAATTCGCCTTTTCAAAGAAATTTAAATTAAAATTTTCAGGTTACTCTTCTATTTCTGACATGGAACATTAAATTTGTTATATATCATAGGACATTAACTTCGTTGTCATGGAAACTGAATTTATGATAACGAGAATTGTTCGAACCTATCTGCTCGACGCTTAACGACCAAAAGGATTTGTCAATGTCAGATTTCCTATTTATGTGATTTATTTTGCCACCTGCTATTTCCATTTCCGCTTCTATTTATTTTATTAATTTCCAACTATTTTCCTTTTAAATCATATCCAAAAATCTAAACAAACTTCAACTTAAATTTCAATACCTTTTACTCTCATAAATTTTATCCAAATCATTTAATTCATATTTTCAAAAACATTGAGTTGACATTTGCCACCTATTGCCACCAGTCATTTAACAGGTACTTAAAAAAATTGGATTTTATTAAAATTTAGACTTTATATCTTTTGAACTATTTACTTTTCATAAAAAATGCTCTACGGTCCATCTTATGATAAATTTCTTTACTGTTCCATCAATTCTGAAGACTTATAACGTTTTTATAATTTTGAAATTCAATCTTCTATTTATTAAAAAAATTATGTATTTAAAACTTAATTTTGATCTAAAATATGTTATATTCAGTGTTGTCATTGCCTAATATGTGATCTATACATGTTCTACAAACTCTACTGTGATTTTTTAAATTGAATTTCACCTTTTAATGTTTGACCTAATTATGAATCCCTGCATATATTTCTTTATGTAAGTATTAATCTTTTATTAAAATCTGCATGATATAATATCTAACTTTATATGCCACCTTTTATCCTTTCAACAATTTGCTTTTGAAACATTTTTTTTAAATTGTTTGTATTTTTAGGTTAACTCTATCTTGTAATATGATTCCTGCAATTTCATTTTTTTGTTATATATGTATTCATTTTATTTACATTCTCCCAATTATTTAACTATTCAATTTGCTAAAGTTTTTATATTATTTCATGTCTGTTTAAATCCATTATAAATTTCCCCAAAATTTTACAGAATAAATTCTTTTAGTTTTAACTTAAGAATTTATTTTGCTGAAATTTTCCAATACATTCTTAATATCTATATATTTTTTAATCTTTTATATTTATTAATTTTTCTTTAACTTTTAGCTATCAAGATCATCAACTTTAATAACAAACAAAATTGTGAAAACATTAATTATGAACTACTAACAAATTAACAAGGAAACTCAATAAACTCATATAACATATCAACTGATGAACTCTCAACAAATCTACAACTACTAGTATAATTATTTACAAACTTATCCAAGATATGCTGTTCAAACTTTTTCATTTCTGGAATCAACATTCTTAGTAAGTTAATTCAATTATCATGTATCGTTCCTATTTTTATTTTTTTAACAGACTCTTTTATTTTAAATCAAATCATTAATAATTTTTTTATTTCTTCCCTCTAGTTATATCAAGACTTCATCTGGTTCTTCCCTATTATCTCATCATTGAAGATATTAAAATTTCTACAAACATGTTATTAATTTTAAAAAATATATTGACTTGTATTCATTGATATGATTATAATATTTTTCCATATTGTCCTTGTTTAATTTTAAATTTAAGTTGTACATATTTTCATTAATTTAAGTTATTTATGCTTTTAGTTCATAAGTCTCCTCTTCTCTATTTTATTATATTCAACACTCTCATCTTTCCCACTATTTACTTGTTTGCATCTATTCCATTTCCACACTTTCGATAGCTGTTCTAATACTTCTTGCCTACAGGATAATTTATATTTCTTCATATATTACCGCATTTTTACCACATTATTTATTTATTTCAACTCCTTAGCTGTACCTTAGTACCTTTTATTTCATCATTATTTCATACATTCTTATAATTCTTTTATTTTAACCGCATTTATATCATATATTCATTTATAATTCATCATATTTTGAAATACTTGTTATCATCCTGTTTCTTATTACCTACACTGTCTCCACACAAATCATTCACTGTCTACAATCTTACCTATCCATCATCTACATTCTTATTTATCTTATTCATTTTTACTCTGAACATATATTTTTAAATTTCTTCACTTCACTTCTTTTTAATTATTTATTGTTGTTTTTCTATTTATATTTTGTATAATATGGATTTTATTTATTTTATTTTATATATAATATTTGAAAATACTATCAATGTTGTATATTCCTTTGATCTTCTTTGTCTTGATGTCCACTAACTCATAACTGTTCACGCCATCTTTTGTTTTTACCATATAAATTCTGAATATGATGATACTTCCTTACGATGAACCTTTACTTATCTTCAATTTGCTTATTTTTTTTATCTTGATCTTTTATTAAATTTCATTTCCATGTTACTGTGCTAATGTTGGTCTTCCATCCATCCTTTCTGATCTATATTTGTATTTTTACATCTTTTTCCTGGTTTTCCAGTTTACTTTTGGGTTTATTCCCCAGTAATAAACTGTGTTATTATGAGTTTCCCCACAAAACTTTCCACATTTTTCCATATACTTGCTCATCTTCATATATTCTTTCTTCGACTTCTTATTATTAATGCTTGGTTTCATGTACCCTGTCTGATAATTCCTTTTGCTCATGATTGTTAATAAAAATCCTATTTTTCTCCTTTTTATTTTCATTTTCATGTCATTTTTACCTCCATAATTTACATATTTTTCTATTAACTTCAACTTTTCATATAATTTTACTTTTGTAATGTTCTGGTATAACCTCTTCATTTTTCATTTGTGTCCCTGCTTTTGCCTGATTACTTTGAATTTTGAATTTTTCCCCAAATTTTGCTCTTTCTTCTTAGCTTGTCCCTATAACTTGTTTTGTCTTGCTCTTCATATCTTTTCTTAAGCTCATTTTCAGTTTTCTGCAATCTATTGCCCATCGTTTCTTCATATTTCATCATAGTTTCATCCAATTTTTCCCCAATATATTGTATTTTTACTTCATTTGTCCCTACTCTCTCTTCTACTCCATTTATTTTCTTACTAACTTGTTCCTCTACCTTCTTTATTTGTGCCCGTCTCTTTGTTCTTTCTTCCTCCAAAGCTACTCCACAATTCTCCCCCAGTTGTTACATATCACCTTTGACTTCTCTAATAGCTTGCTGACATTTATTTTCCACTGTTTTGCTATTTTTATACATTTCTTTTTTAAAATCTTCTAGATTCCTTTCAATATCTTCTTTTATACTGCTTATCTCTTGTTTTAAACTTGTATCCATTTTTAAACTAAACTCTTGTTTCATGTTTTCCATTTCTTGTCTTATTATTTGATTGTTTTCATTCATATCTGACTTTATATTTTCCATTCTTGAAATTAGTTTTTGATTATCTTGTTTTATTTCTAAACTTACGTTATCCAATTCTTTTATTCAAATTACCCATATTAACATTTACATTTCCTATATCTTGCATCATTCTCTTCATCATTTTCATCAATTGTAGATTACCATCAGATCCACTTCCTGTATTTCCTTGTGATCTTGTTTCTTCTGGTTGGCCTTCTACTACCACATGCTCTGACATTATTTGGATATTTTGTTTCTCCATTTGCCCTTCAATTCCAATTCCTTCTTGTCTATCTTCTGTTGCCTGCATATCCTGCTCCATTTCTTCAGACATATGTTCTTCTGGATTATCCACTGATTTTGCAGCTGTAGTTTTTACCATTTAGATAAATTACTTTCAAAACAATTTCTTTATTTATTCTTATATATTAATCAAATTTATTATTATTGTTTTTCTTTATGAATTATATTGTTTCTTTATTTTATATGAATTTTTTTATAAATTTCCCACCAAATCTTTCGAAATTGCAAAAATCATTAGTTTTATAATTTCAAATATTCTTACCTTTTTACCTTATCTATATTCAACCAAATTACCACACAGTTTTCTTTATATTTATTTGGAAATTTATTTTGTTTCTTTCTTTATTTATTTATTTAAATCTGATAATTATTATATTTTATATTATATAGGACCCACTAATTTTTGAGCTCCTTACGTTGTGTGCCAATTTATAATTGGTCAAAGTGGAAATATCAATGTGTTACTGAGCCACATTAGTTGGATGCCATTTATAATAGTATAGCCAACTTTTTCTAAATAAATAAACTTTATACTTTTAAAATTTTTAAATTACTAATAATCAAATTTCCAAAGTTTTAATTAGGTTACAATTTATTTAAAATTTTCCACAATACAATACTGATACAAGCTTTCTTTCAAAACAAAATAAATTTCCTGTCACATAAATATTCTTAAATTTCTATTAAATTGTGTTACAAAAATATTTTGATCATTCTATCACAGATATTTATTATTCTAAAATTGTAAAACCTTTATTATTATCACTGATTGACTACCTTTTTTATAATTTGCTTATAAAACAATGTTTCAAAAACTCACTGTTGTTGTTTTCCTATTCTTTTCTTCTAATTGTTGACCTTTATTAAAATTGCAAAATTTTTAATACTTAACTGGTACAATTTACCACTCAATTGAATTTCTGGTGCTGGTTTGCAATTGGTTTTCTCCAAATACTTTTGATTTTTTAATTTTTTTTATACTATTAATACCATCGTCTTCTTATTCTCGACCATTTATAAAAATTATTTTTTAATTCGCCTTTCCAAATAAATTTAAATTAAAATTTTCAGGTTTCTCTTCTATTTCTGACATGGAACATTAAATTTGTTTTATATCATAAGACATTAACTTTGTTGTCATGGAAACTGAATTTATTATAACGAGAATTTTTCGAACCTATCTGCTCGACGCTTGACGACCAAAAGGATTTGTCAATGTCAGATTTCCTATTTATGTGATTTATTTTGCCTCCTGCTATTTCCATTTCCGCTTCTATTTATTTTATTAATTTCCAACTATTTTCCTTTTAAATCATATCCAAAAATCTAAACAAATTTCAACTTAAATTTCAATACCTGTTACTCTCATAAATTTTATCCAAATCATTTAAATCATATTTTCAAAAACATTGAGTTGACATTTGCCACCTATTGCCATCAGTCATTTAACAGGTACTTTAAAAAAATTGGATATTATTAAAATTTAGACTTTATATCTTTTGAACTATTTACTTTTCATAAAATATGCTCTACGGTCCATCTATTATGATAAATTTCTTTACTGTTCCATCAATTCTGAAGACTTATAACGGTTTTTATAATTTTGACATATCAATCTTCTATTTATTAAAAAAATTATGTATTTAAAACTTAATTTTGATCTAAAATATGTTATATTCAGTGTTCTCATGGCCTAATATGTGATCTATACATGTTCAACAAACTCTACTGTGATTTTTTTAATTGAATTTTACCTTTTAATGTTTGACCTAATTATGAATTCCTGAATATATTTCTTTATGTAAGTATTAAACTTTTATTAAAATCTGCATGATATAATATCTAACTTTATATGCCACCTTTTATCCTTTCAAAAATTTGCTTTTGAAACTTTTTTTACATTGTTTGTATTTTTAGGTTAACTCTATCTTGTAATATGATTCCTGCAATTTCCTTTTTTTGTTATATATGTATGCATTTTATTTACATTATCCCAATTATTTAACTATTCAATTTGCTAAAGTTTTTATTTTATTTCATGTCTGTTTAAATCCATTACAATATATATATATATATATATATATATATATATATATATACACATGCTTCGTTTTCTTAGAAGGTTATTTACCCTTTGGCAGTCAGCTAATATTATACACATATATAACTTATTTTACTAGCTTTGTGTACTTGTAATAATGAAATATAAGTTCTTCATACGTTCTTAAAGTTATTATCACAAAAGAAATCTGTATTTCCCGTTTAGAAACGGACTGAAATTATTAGGTTATAGAGCTGTGGTAATATTCCAAAATTTTTACACTAAAACCATACAGAACGTTTAAAAAATTTTCAGCAACTTGTAACCTGTAATTATGGTAAATCAAAAATATTTTCTATATTGTAATACATTTTCTTTTAAAGTTAAGGTTCAATATATATCGAAATGTGCAAAATGGCAAAATCATTGGGACCATTAACTCATATGGTTATAAACAGTACTCTAGATTTTTTTAATACCTTTCTTTCGACTGACGAAAGTATTTTTGCAAACTATGTCGTTATCAGTATTAATTTTGAATATATTTGGAGTAAAAAAAACCCGTGAAAACTTTTTTAATAGCATCACTTATGTGCGAAATTTAGATGGCAACAACCGCGTTCAAAGGCACATTATTTTGGGATTTAATATAAAGAGTTATACATAATTTTTGCGTTTGTTCTCCTCCCAATATATTAAATTTCAGTAAAAAACAATAGATATTTCACAGCTCCTCCCGATCGCGTAATCAAACATTTAATCAAAATAAAATATAGCGACTATTGTATCTTTCCAACAGTGAAATAATTTTTGAACTCGGTTCATAGTTTACCGCCTACAAACAAACAAAATACTTAGTACTTTAGCAAATTATGCGAAATAGTTATCGTACAAAGTATCGATTACTACTTGCAAAAAAACAATTAACTACCAATTAATGAAAAGTAATCGTACTTGACATCACTAGTACCAAGTATTTTATTCAACTTGATCATAAATTTAATTATCATCCTGATTGACCCATTTTGATTCAGGAAATTTTTATAATATAAAATTAAATGTTTCTTATACATTCACCCACCTTGTTGAATTTATGCTTGGTTTTTAGAAATCAGAAAATCAAAAAGTCTTAGATGCCATATTTCCTATCGGTCGAATTTTCGGATTTGAAAAGATTTTTCTTTATTGGATGTGCTATTTTTAAATTTATATTTGCACATTTTAATTTATCGCGTGAAACGAATGAGGGACATAAATATAGACACAGTAGTCACGTTTGAGGTTGGTGGAGAGTGTGACAAAGGGCCGGCATTTGCACCTGACTATTGAAAATTTTCAATACGTGTAAAGCCATTGACAACGAAGTCAGAATCGACTTTGAAACGTTCGGTTTGTTTCTTTATTTCAATATACAGCTTTGGAATTATGTATACAAATATTTTCACTTAGATATTATAGCAATATTTATAACTTGATATATTTACATGTGTTTTTTTTTTTTCTCCAAAGGCGGTTCCTCTGTGTGTCTAATATCATACAAAATAACACTCGGGCGATCATAAATTAAAGTTGCAGATGTAGTAGTGTTACAATAAACTCATATAATTTCTGATATAAAGTAGAACTCGAATGCCAAAGGAAATGTTCAAAATTTTGATTTAACTAAATAAATGGGTTGTTAGCTTAGCGAGTACTTCGTGACATACAAAGATACCTTCTACTACAATATTGTTATAAAATTAATTCGCCTTCACTATAGTAAACATTATTCATTTCGACGAAAAACAAAACCTCAATCTCTGGGATAATAAAAAAGAGAAAGGCACTGACTGGAACTTTCTATGGGGATAAAAAAAGTATTAAATTCGAACGCTGGGCGAACATTGAAATACCCCTCCAGAACAACAGTGGAATGCCATCGAAAATACGAGAAAAATTAATGTGAATATATAAGACATTGAATAGCTCTAGTAATTTAGTCCGCTTAAATATTCCCGTGATTATTTTTTATGTAAATTGTATTGAAAATCAGCTCTTGTAAATAATGGATTTTTATGTGTAGATAACGTTCTAGAAAGTGAAGTGAATTTTATTTTTTGAAATTTTGATCCGAACGTATGAAATTTGATTCAATTTGGTGTCGAAGTGTGGAATTATTAAAGTCAACATTGTAATTTGATTTATGCAACAACTCGTAGTATGGAAAAAATGGATGAGATTACCAAAACATATATTCAGGTTACGGATGGACTAGATGAACAAATAAAAACGTGACAAGAAGGAGAAACAACATCATGTAATTTCTTTAAGAGGTCTGATATTAGAGCTCCTCCAAAGAGTTCCAGTGGATGAACAAGGTAATTTCGACAAGATCTTCGCGGTCCTAGACCAAGGATACAACAGACACTCCTTGAGTCAAGTATACCAGTTGCTACTAAGTGGAAAAACGCAAAAATCTGTAGAGAGTCTACAAGAATTCAAAGCAGAAATTAGACGACTTGTACAGTTGTTCTACCTAGACTTGCCAGCGACACACAGAGTTTTATAAATCGCATCAGAGACATTGAAGTTCAAAGAAATTTAAGGCTTATTGGCACCAAGAAAAGCAATGAAGCTTTGCTTTGGGCTGGAGGAAGAGGCCACCATGAACATGTCCAAGCCGAGGGTACCAGCAGTTTCCGTCAAACAGGAAAAGTCAGAGTCACCATTTCAAGCGCTGCTGACTGGTATGAGCGAACTACTTGAACGGTCGAAAATTCGGCCAAATAAAAACAACATCCATCTAAGAACAGTCACCGGCGAGTCGTGCTACAGAAAGAAGACAAGATAATCTTGCATAGGATTCTAGTAGCGGAGATTGAAGACGATTTTATACTGGGTATGGACCTAATTAGCCAGCATGGATTTAGGTTCGACCCGACATATGATGTTCTCCGATTTCTAAATGAGGAATTTGTATTGACACGGTCCGTCGACAGCTCAGCGACGTCCATAAAAATTATAGCAAAATTTTCAACTAGAATTCCCTGTCGAACGGAACAAATTTTTCAAGGGCAGCTAGAAAGAAATCCCGGAAGCTGCGTTGGAGTGGTGGAGCCTGTAAAGTCAGCTCATGACTACTTAGTTGGACGGGCTATAGTTAAAATCGGACGAAATATATCAATTAGAGTCCTGAATTTGTCCAACAAAGACATCAGAATTGTCAATTGTCAAGAAATACATGATGACTTGAGTAATACAACTGATTACAAACTTACACTTTATTTAAAAAATTGTGACAATTGTTTCGCGTCCGAGAGAACTTATTCATACAATGGTAGTACCGAGGTATACGGGAAAAACATCGAGTCCATGTTACAGAATAAAGTTATTGAACTATCTATCAGCCCATGGTCTACTCCAGTGTGTTAATTGAAACAAAAGGATGGAACCACCCGATTTTGCGTGGATTATAGTTCACAGTCATGCCCTTTGGGTTATGTAATGCTCCCGCTACGTTTGAGAGGCTAATGGAGTATGTATTTAGCGGGTTGACATGGAAAACTTGCTTAATATACCTCTTGACGACATTCTGCTCATGGTTTATATATTCGTCGAACATCTGAAGAACCTGGTCGAAGTGTTTTCCAGAATTAAAAAAGAATACCTGCGATTCAACCAGAAGAAGTGTTTCATGTGCCAAAAAAGTATACTTTTTGGCTAACGTCGTTTCTGTGACAGGAATCCGCACCAACGAAGACAAGATAGCAGCCATTCGTGATTGTCCCGAGAGACAAGCATGAACTACGTAGATTTTATGGGCTCTGTTCCTACTAAAGACGATTTGTTGAGGGATTTGCCACCATTGCCGCTCCTCTACATCGACAGACCACTGAGAAAGAGACCTTCAGTTGGAATCAGGATTGCGAAACACCATTCAGAATACTGAAGGCGGCACTATGTTTCAGCCCAATCCTAGCATTTCCCACACAGTCTGGCAAGTTCCTCTTAGACGCCGGCAAGACAGGTTTGAGGGCCGTTCTATCCCAGGTGTAAGATGGTAAAGAGAGGGTGATCATGTACTACAGCCGTGGGTTCTCGAAACCGGAACGAAATTATTGTGTCACCAGAAAAGAACTTCTTGCAGTAATATGGTCGTCATTTCCTAATCTGAACAGATCATGCCGCCCTCAAATAGCCACTGGACATGAAGTCACCGGAGGGCCAACTGGCCAGGTGGATGGAGAAATTACAGCAGTACGATTTCAAGGTCGAACACCGCGCCGACCGTTTGCATAATAATGCCTATGCTCTGTCATGAAGACCCTATAGAGTAGAACGGTATCTCCATCTGACAGATCCGAGTGCAGCCCAATGAAGAGTGGACAACGGAATAGTGCTCCAGGACCAAATGGCTAATCCAGACATCGAATTCATACTGTCACTTATAAAGAGAGGGGCACACAGGACACGATAGGGCGAGGTAGCTAGATACACGGGCGTCCTGAAATCGTTATGGGCCCAATGGGACTCCCTAAGAGTAGAGAATGGGATGCTAAAGAGAATTTGGGAAAGCACGGAAGGCCGAGAAACCAAGACCCAACTGGGTATTGCCAAAGGAAGTCATCTAGGGATGAGTAAAGCCTTGGATAAAATTCGCCAACGGTACTACTGGGCCAATTACTTCGAAGAGGTCAGAGCGTGGTGCCGAAAATGTGACACCTGTCAGTCACAAGACCTTGTCGTTGGTGAGGGGGCTTAAGTCATAAACCTAATGATTCCGAGAGCAAAACCGGCGAGAACTTCGCTTCCTGGTAGGGTCTCCCATGCCGGTAAGGTCGGAGGGAAGGGTGTACGACGACTAAGAAGTGACTCACAGGAGAAAACCTGTCGAAAAAATCCGAAATCCAAGGTGCCATGCGTAGTTGGTCTAGAACGGAGCCTCTGAGATAACAGGTGACCTCAAAAGAGTAACGCAGCCTTAGTGGGGTAAGGGCGCTCTGCCCCACCGGACATGCAAAACGAACCAACTCGTGGGAATAGTATGGATATAAAAGAATACAATAAAAAATCTGATGATAACAAGAGCAAAGAGCAAATGATAGACGCAAACAAGGTTACGAATAGACAAATATATAAGATAACGATTACCCAAAGAAGGAACTCACTAGATAGTCAAACGGCGTACACGAAAAAGGAAATAACAAGAGGTAATACGAGCTCGAGTAACGCAGGCAGTATGGCAAACAGAACGGTGATGGTACTATTGTGGGACGATGAAGAGGCAAAGTCCACTAAGAGAAGGCGTAGTCTTGCAGATGAAGACATGGCGGGACTAAAATTGGCGAAACTCGTTTCTGACAAATTAATGTTCAATAAAGTAAGAGGATACATAAATGCAATTGATACAGAAACCAGGGCACTAGGAGTGTTAATTATGGCTAACACCAACACCAAGGTTGAGATTAAAGAAAAAGCAAGAAGACTAAGAAGTATTAGCAGCGCGCTTATGAAGGCCGATATGACAGCACTAATGGAAAAGTAGAAGATTTATTTGAATCGAGGGACAGAAAGGAAGATGTATCGAAAAAAGATATGGGTACCCAAACTTCACAGACAGTAGAAGAACACCTACAAATGGAAATCGAGAGTTATATAGACGACATATGAACAAAGAAGACCTAGAAGAAGTACTACAAATGAGATGGCCAGAAGATATGTTTAAAGTTCAAACAGTGAAGGAATAAATAACGAAAAGTGCGGAGGACAGGGCGTTAATAGCAGATTACATGCAAAAAGATAACAAATTAGTATCAAGAATGATAGGGGAATCGAGTAAAGTGAGAAACTATATAAGACTAAATAAACTAAAGGAATCGAAAATAATATTCAAAAAGACATTTGGGACAATAGGGATTGAGGAGCAAGAAGACACAGAAGAGCAATATACATTTTACGCGAACTATGCAGACGAAGACGACAGATATATTAGAAATGGAAACAAATTTAGAACGTTAGTGAACCTCAAAAAGATGTGTATCAAAAAAGAAATTAAGGAGATACATATAGCCATTATTGGAACGGAAGAAAGAAAGCGAAGAAAAAGAAACCTGGTACACTGCGCCTTCAATGACTATGAAGGGAAAGTAGTGCTCCATGAAAAAATAGAACAAAAAAATAAAGAGAGGAATCCGGAGTACGATGCTCTTATAATTGATACAGGTGAACAGACATATGCAGACCTGGTGAAGCAAGTCAAAAATACATTAATCAATAAAGGGACAGGAGACAAAATTAAAACCATTAGACAAACTAGAAACGGTAACATAGTAATAGCGACAGAAAAAGGAAAAGGAAATGCGGCTCCTATAGCAGAAGTGCTAAAAGGAGCACCTGGAAAGATGCGGGTAAGAAACCTGGCCGAGGAGGAAAACAAGAAGAAGGCGGTCAACATTGTCAATCTGGACATCACAACGGATAGAGAAGACCTTGAATTGGAACTTAAGATGGAACTGGAATGCAAGTATTTAGAAGTCAAAGCTCTTAGATCGCAAAATGGTGGTATGCAGATGGCAACTATCATAGCGGACGAAAAGACAATTGAGAAACTGTTGGAAATGAAAGAGATTAGGATAGGGCTGACAACAGGCTTAATTAAAAGGAAAAGAGAAATGCAGACATGCTTTAAATGCTGGGAAAGTGGGCACGTGGCCAGGGAATTCAAAGGGGAGGATAGAATGGGCTGGTGTAGGAACTGCTGCAAGACGGGCCACAAAGCAGCTGATTGCGGAAACGAAGAATATTGCTTTAAGTGCGAATCGAAAGGACATAGATATAATGATGGAAAATGTAGAAACAGGAAAAAACAGCAACTAAACAGAAATACAGAAGAAAGAAAAGAGGCAGATTCGGATACTGCAAAGTAATCTAGGAAGATCGGCGAAAGCCCATGATGAGGCTAACGAAATAGCCCTCAAAAATAAAATAGACGTAATAGTAGCTAGCGAGCCAAACATAATAATAATTAGAAAAAACAGAAAATGGATCGTAGACAAGCAGGAAAGCATAGCTGTCGAAATTAGGAATAGAGAGACGGGTATTGCGGAATACGAGACATATAAAGGTTTCATAGTTATTAAGCATAGAGATGTCAATATAACATGTTGCTATATTTCTCTGAATATAACAATAGAAGAATACAGAAGTAGAATAGATGATATAGCACAATCACTAAGGAAATTACCACGGAACAAAATCATGGTATTGGGAGACCTCAACGCAAAATCCCCGCTATGGGGCGCTCCTAAGACGGATGCTAGGGGAGGAACAATAGCCGAATTGGCTGCTACATACAATTTAGAGATATTAAATAACGGCAACCCAACTTTCGTTAGAGGTAGTACACAAAACACACATAGACGTCACCATGTGTTCGAGCAACATGGTACGGCACATTAAGAAATGGAAAACCATAGACGAAAACATATTTCAGACCACAGATATATCCTGGTCCATTACAAGAGGGGGAAAAGCGAGAGAAATCCTTAAACAAGATCACAATATAACATCGAAGAATATGAAAAAATGTTTAACACAATAACGGGGAAAATAAACAAAGAATTGACACCAGAAAAAATAACGACAGAAATCAAAAATGCCTGAGGCCAACAAAGGCCGATAAACAGAAACGAAAACAGAGAAATGCCATACTGGTGGAACAGCTGAAATATCGGAAGCTAAAAGGAAGTGCGTAGAGATACGGCGGAAAATCACAAAAGAAGCAAAGAAAAAGAGAACAGAACTACCGGATATGATGGAGTAAATGAAAAGGAAAAGGAAAGAATTAAAGAAACTCATAAACGGAAGCTAGAGGAAATGCTGGGAAGAATTATGTAGACAGCTGGAAACAGACGTATGGGGAAGGGCATATGGGATAGCTATCCAAAAGATACAACCGACCCCATTGTTGACACTTAGTACAGAGAAGAAAACAATAGCAGTATCCTTTTTGTAAGACCAGATGTGAATGGAAAAGAGCGAATAAAAATATCAAGAGATTTAGTACCCAAAATAACAGAAGAAGAATTTAAAATAGCAATTAAGCATATTAAGATGAAAAAAGCACCTGGACCAGATAATCTACCGCCAGAAGCTACAAGAGATACGTATAACGAATTAATAAAGAAACAGGAATTCCCTACAATCTGGAAGAAGGCTAAAAGTAATATTTCTGAGGAAGGGCGCTAAACCTATGAATGACCCAACATCATATAGACCCATTTGCCTGTTGGACGTTATGGGTAAGGTATTTAAACACTAATTAGAAACAGAATAGACAAAGAATTAGAAGATGAAAAATTTCAGAAACAATTTGAGTTTCGGAAAGGGAAATCAACAGTAAAAGCAGCAAACTGGATTCGTGACAAAGCAAGGGGCACTAGAGCGGGCTGGGTGATACTCATCACTTTTGACGTTAGACGTATTGTTGAAAAAAAACACGTTAAAAATGAGCACAGGCGTACCACAAGGACCGACGTCATGGAATATATTCTACGATCTTCTAAATCAGAAGCTGCCAACTGGTGCAAATACGATAGCATTCGCAGACGACCTGGCACTATATTTAGAAGGGCCAAACGCTGACAGACTGGTTGAAAAAGCAAATGAGACAATAAGAATAATAGGAAACTGGATGAAAGAGGCAAAGTTGAAATGGGCACCGGAAAAGAGCGAGGCGGTGCTACTCAAAGGTACAAAAATGCAGAGAATAAGAGAAAAAAAATAGAAATAGGGGATCTAAATATAACACCACAAAAGAGTGTAAAGTATCTCGGTATATTTATCGATCACCAAGGTACATACGGACACATATTGTAAATGCAGTAAGCAAAGCGGGTGATAAGTTAGCAAAACTTGGAAAAATTATGAAAACATAAAGGGACCATCACATGCAAGAGACGACTGCTTTATGGAGTGGTACAATCAACACTTTTGAACGGGGCACCAACATGGCACAGAGGTATGCAGATAAAAAGATATAAGAACATGATGTTAATAATACAAAGACAGGCGCTGCTGCGGGTAATAAGCGGATATAGAACGATCTCGTATGAGGCAACGGCAGTTATAGCCTTTTTCCTCCGATCCATCTGACGGTAAAGAACTTAGAGAAAATTACGAAAATAAAAATACAGAGAAAACAGGAATAATACACTAAAAGAATGGCAAAAAGAATGGACGTGCTAACGGGAAAAGCGGAATGGACAAAGAAAACTAATACACACCTAACATATGGCGAGCAGCAAATATAGAAGTACAGATTACTTTATGAAACAATTTTTGTCTGGGCATGTAGTGTCAAAGCATACCTGAAGAGGTTAGGGAAAATGAGGGGGAGTAACTGTGATATGTGCCAAATTGAGGAGACAATGGAGCACGTGATTTTTTGACTGCGAAAGATATGCAAGAATAAAACAAGAACAGAACACCTATTGGTGAAGGATAACACCATCTAATGTGATAAAACTAATGATAGAAAGTAAAGAGAACAAGGAAATTATATACAAATGGATAATAGGAAATTATAGAGGAAAGGGAAAGAAGATTTAAACAGAATTGTGTGATGAAAGAAAGGCAGGAAGGTGGTGACGCAAGTTAGAAATAACAGTACCACCACCTTCATAAACTGCAGAAACAACAAGATGGTTTTAGTGGGTGTGAGTCCCACACTAATTTGAGTGATAGACTCTAAGCTCAAATTGTCCATAATGGATTTCCACCTTAAAAAAAAGTAAGGGCCCGAAGACCCGAACCATGGGCAGAATGCACCAGTACAATGCGGGCGTCCCGTTTGAGAGAATTGCCATCGATGTCGCTGGTCCATTTTTCGAGTCTGAGTGGGGGAACAAATACATTTTGGTCGCAATGGATTACTTCAGCAAGTGGCCTGAAGCATATGCGATACCCATTCAAGAGACAACCACGGTAGCAACGTTGCTGGTAGAACAGAGATTCAGTAGGTTTGGCGTCCCGTTGGAACTACATTCCGACCAAGGGCGTAACTTCGAATCGAGTATATTCCAGAAGGTCTGTACGATGTTGCGAATCCGGGGTACTCCTGCCAGGGTCCTATTCGGAAAAGAGGTGAGATTACCCTGCGATCTGGCCTTTGGCTCCACCAAAGAAATCAGCGATTATGCCGACCACATAACATACTGGCAATACACGAACGCAGATGTTGGCCACCAGCGACCGGATTAAGACACGATATAAGTTCAGGGCCAATTCAGTCGGGTTCCAAGAGAGGGGCAAGTCTGGCTGTACAACCCCCAGGTAAATCTTCAATGCTGACACCCGCCTGGGGTGGTCCATACGAGATGGTCAAGAGGATCAAAGACGTCTACCATTTCCGTTGAAACCCAAGAGCTATGTTGAAGGATCAGTTTGCTCCCTACCATGGAGAGAATGTTTCTGATCAGGACGAAAAACATCAAACTCTGGGGTAATAAAAATGAGAACGGTACTCACTGGAACTTTGAATGGGATAAATAAGTATTGAGTTCGAATGCCGGGCGAACATTGAAATACTCCTACAGAACAATTCTGTAATGCATCGAAAATGCGAGAAAAATTGATTTGAATATATAATACATTGCACAGTTAAAGTAGTTTAATCCGCTTCTTAGATAGTCGCGTTATTATTTTTTATGTTAATTGTATTCAGAATCAGCTACTGCAAATATTAGATTTTTATGTGCAAATAAAGTTCTAGAAAGAGAAGTGAATATCAGTTTTTAAAATTTTGATCTGAACCCACGAAGTTTACTGCAATATTGTATAACAAATATAATATTTTGATGGTTCTACTGTATTTATTGTTATATATTTTTTACATTCGTTAATTAAGAGTCAACAAATATGGACACTCTATATATTTTTTAATTTTATGCTCGGTGCTATGCGTACTAGTAAGTCAATCTTAGCATTTTTTAGATTGAACAGTTATTTAAAACAAAATATATATATTTTTTATTTATACCAAAACTTATTTAACACGTGTAAAAAGAAAAAACATGTATCTTGTATACAACCAAGTCGTATCGCGACTTTTTGAGCTCGCTAGGTAGGTACTATGCATATTGGTCGATGAAACCGCTGGTATAGAATATGCACAGTGCACAGATGAATATGAAGTAGATAGTACATTTGAAGTACTGCAATGAGGTTTGTATATAATTCTGAGCATGAAAAGAATCTCTGACATTCCGAAAACTAAAAATTATAGATGTTTGTTCATTTAATAATATAATATATATTTAAATATATTAATATTTTTATTTTATTAAATGCTTAATGTTATATACAGGGGAGGGGTGTTGCCCTTATCGTGATGTAATACGGGGGGTCGCAGAAAGTGTGAATTAAAATTTGAAATTAAATTATAACTCTGCAAAAATTGATTCATATATATATATATATATATATATATTATATATATATATAATATAAGAATCATTTCAGAATCATATTATATCTTCTTATATCTTCACAAACACAAATGCTTTTTTAAAAAAATATATTTTTATTTAAAACACAAATTAAATATTTTCGATGTCTTCAGTTTCGTTCTGTCGGAGGTTCGGTCTCAATCTTGGCAATAATTTTGAAATTCTGGTTGTGGGTGATGGACTTTCCCTGATTGTCTGATTGTATTGTGTTTACTCCAAAGCGTTTGTTGGACAAGTACAGCGACAATTATTATAATGGAAAATATTGTCACATAGGTGAACCAAGAAATGTTCTTTTTGACGAATGGCTGATTTATTAATTCGTCTATGTCCTTTGAATAGTCGTTGAGTTTGTGGTTTGCGACGTTTAACTCCTCGAAATTCAATTCATGAAGCTTCAAAAGTTTGAGTTCGGGAACGACAATTTTTTCTGGTATGGTATCGCAGCAGTTAAAAGGGATAAGAACAGCTTGATAGTTGTCAAGGGTTTTGCTGCTTTTTGTGGAGTTAATAATGAGTGTTAAGGGTTTTGTATTGATGTCGGTACAGGAGATGGTAATACTAAGAGGCTCGGTAACCATAATTAACCACACGTTGGTTTCGAGTTTTTGAATGTGGTAGCCTTGAGCAGAAATCACGGCACTGTGACACTTTTTTGAAATTTCTTAAAAGTTGGGCCTCGCACAAAGCATTTGAGTCTATCTGATACTCATAGAGTTCGGAACACAATTTATTTTGATTGTTCAACGGTTTGCACGCACTAAGGTCTTTTATCGGAATATACAGTAAGGAATCGTCGTTTTTTGCTATATAGTTATGAATGAATGAAAGTAGATGGTATAACCCAGTTCTATCAGCATAGATGGGGATTGGGTATAAGCGGAGAGCAGTAAATGATTGCTGTTCAATAAGTGGAATTCTAAATATAAATACAAGGTCGGAATCTGTTTGAAGCTTCTATTCTTCTGTAATTTCTAGTATCGTGCAATACTTGAATATTTGACGGGCAAAGGTAAATTATGTTTCACGAGATTCTGTGATATTTCCTGTAAGGCGGCTATGAAATGTTCGGGAGTTAAAATTGAGGTATGGATAATTTTTAGACGGGCAAAAGTTATGGAATTAAGAACATCATTTAAGTTGTCTTCTAGAAAGAGATAATATTCCATTAGTTTTTCCCTCATTTCTAGAAATGAAAGTTTTGTTTCCACGTACGTATTTTGTCGTTTACTTTACGAATCATATTTTCCATTTTTCGAATATTTTCGTTAAATATTTTCTTGTCGATTTGAATGTGTTGAATAGTCTCGTTAAAGTTCTTTATAACTGAGGTGGTTACACTGATTTGGATTTTCAAAATGTTTTCAAACTGCAGTTGTCCTTTGTTTAAACTATTTATATTGGTGGTGAAGTACTTGCCGTCGGCGGCGTCTAAGTTACCAGTTATGGTTTTGAAAATTGATCCAGCGCCATCTATTAGTCCACGTTTGTATCTTCGAGTTTGTTTTTGACAGAGTTTGAGATTTGGTCAAGTAAGTTGATGTGTGATTGAACCTCAGCACGGAATTCATTGGTTGGGTGGACGTTAGTTTTTAGTGATAAAGTTAGTGCATCGAGAATTCTGTCGTTGGTAGTAAAAGCTTGTTCTAGGGCAGAGAGATTTCTATGAACTAGAAGAGTCCATTTGTGATTTGACACGGCTATACGTGATTGGCTTTATTTCAAATTGGGATGCTGCCGAACCGAACAGCAGGATGACCCTGTAAAGAAATCAGTCTTCTGTGAAAGGTTTCATACGGTCAAAGTTTACTTTGGTTTTTTGGTTAGTACGAGAACTTGGTAAAGTAGCTGAGTTTGTATGTAGTTCTACTATTTGAAAGGGTCCGTTAAATTTGTTTTGTAGTTTGAACTGAGATTCGCGTACGTTAACCTTGTTACCTACTTGATAATTTGGGGTTTTGTCCGAAACATGTTTATCGAATCGACTTTTGGCTTTTTGTTTTTGAGTATCGGTTCTTTCTCGTGCTATTTTGTAGTACTGTGAAATACGGTTATTTAAGTCTCTGATGTATTTAGAAATCAAGTCCTTTTCGTTATTGAGGATTTTAGGTGGTCGGCTAGACGTGTGTCCGAAAACGAGTTCATAGGGTGTGAACCCATGAGTTTTGTTAGCGGAGGTGTTGTAGGTAATAATTGCGTATGGCAGAATATTGAAGGGGTGTTCGTCAGGGTGCTCGGCTTATGAATACGGATCATATCTAACAAAGTTGAATGAAAACGCTCTAATGAGCCGTTAGATTGGGGGTGTCCTACACTAGAGTAGGAAAGTTTAATATCGAATAATTTGCAAAGGTCTTTGAGGGGTGCATTGTCGAATTCACGACCGTAATCGCAGTGTATTCTCAGAGGCGTTCCGAAGTGTTGGAAAAACACAAAAGTGTACTAACGACAGTTTTAGCGGACTTGTCGCTAATCGGGTGGGCCTGGAAATATTTAGTTATTTCGCCTCGGATAGTAAGGGCGTAATTTTTGCTAGGAACTTCGAGAATGTCGATATTTATCCTTTCAAAAGGGGTTCTTGGAGTTTCGGTCACTACTAAGGGATTGTCAAGGTTTTTTCGGAAAGCTTTAGTTGTCTGACAGATTTGAAAGTTTCTAATGAAGTTTTCTACGTCTGTTGTAATACCTTGCCAGTTATACTTTTCTTTAATTCGTCTAATAGTTTCGTTGATCCCTCTGTGTATGTTGTTTTTACCGTTATGGAATTGATCTAGTATAGTTCAGAGTCAATTAGAAGCTCTTTGCTCTTGTAAATTGAGACAAATAATACCTCGTTCACAGTGTCGAAATCAGTTGGTAAGGGAATAAGGTAATATCGTCTTTTTCGAACGCTTTTACTATTGAAAATATTGATTTTGAATTGCTCGAAGTCGGCGTTCTCTTCGAAGATATCCTCAAGAATTTGGTTATGAAAATCTTTTAAACTGCCGGATTGAAAAGAAAACTAAGATATTTTTGTCTTCTCTATAAAGAAGTTGACAGTTGGAGTACTGAATTTTACTATAGTCAATAAGTGAGACGGTCTTATACTGTTCTAAGAATGTCCGAAATTCTATAAAAATTGAGTTGTCCTCGTCGTCGGTTTCAAGTTGTTCTGTATCACTGTCGTCGTTTTCGTTTAAGGGAGTTATCGTGAAGTGTTGGAGCTTGGAGTTTGATTGGAAAGTCATACATTCATCAAAATGGTTGATTCGAATGCGTGAAAGGGCGTCTGCGTTCTTATTTACTTTTCCCGGCTTATTCATAATTTCATAATCGTACTCCTCGAGTTTGAGGCGCCATCTGGCAAGTCGACTACCTGGATCTTTAATAGAAAAGAGCCACGTTATCGGGCGGTGGTCGGTCTGAAGTTTAAACTTTCGTCCAAAAATTATTGGCCTGAAGTGTTTAACGGCCCAAACAATAGCCAGTAGTTCACGCTCTAGTGTGGAGTATCGGGTCTCAGTTTTGCAAAGGGTCCTAGATGCGTACCCAATTGGCAGACCTTTGCCTATTGGTCCCTGTGAAAGCACAACGCCGATTGCAACTGCGCTAGCGTCAGTTTTCAAAATAAAGGGCTCATTGAAATCGGAATATATTAAAATTGGTGTCGAAGAGAGGGCTTGCTTTAATTCATTAAAAGAATTAACGCATTCAGAACTGAAATAGAATGAACATCTTTTTGGAGCAATTTTGTTAGTAGTTTTGAAATTTTAGCAAAATTGGGTATTAATCGACGATAATACCCGGCTAATCCCAGAAAGGATTTGATATCTTTTTGATTTTGGGACTGAGGAAATTTCAATATACATTCTACCTTTGATGGATTCGGTTTAATTCCATCTTTGGTTATCAGATGTCCGAGATAGGCAACTTCTTTGCGAAGAAATTCGCACTTGTCGGGTTGGATTTTGAGGTTTGCCTTCCGTAGGCGTTTAAAAACATCAGTAAGACGAGACAAATGTTCGTTGATGGTGGGAGAGTATACTATTATGTTCGTCCATATAGACGAGACAACGTTGGTTTTGAATACCTAAAAGAATGTTGTCCATAACCCTCTGGAATGTTGACGGGGCATTCTTTAGACCAAAGGGCATCCTTACGAATTCGTAGTGCCCATTCTCAACGGTAAACGCGGTTTTGGAAATGTCTTTTGGGTCAATCTCAATCTGATGGAATCCTGAGGCGAGGTCGAGTGTTGTGAAATATTGGCATTTGTCAAGTTGATCTAATAAGTCCGAAATGTTAGGGAGAGGATATTTGTCATCAACCGTTAGTTCGTTGAGTTTTCGATCGTCAACTACAACGAGCCATTTTTGCTTTCCTGAAGCGTCCAGTTTTTTCGGTACTACACATACAGGGGAGGACCAGGGTGAGTTTGACTGGCGTATAATACCTTCGTCTAGCATTTTCGTTACTTGGGATTTAACTTCCTCTTTATGAATCTGAGGGTAGCGATAAGATTTCGTGAAAACTGATCTAGAGTTGTTAGTCTCGATAGTATGTTTAATTTTGTTGATGAATGACAGATGGTCTCCTTCGAGATAAAATATTTCAGAGTAGTCAAAACAAAGTTGCGATATTAAGTCGGCTTCTTCTTCGTTTAAGTAGTCAAGTCGAAGTTGATTGAAAATTTGTTCTTGCCGTTCTAGTATGTTGTTGTCTGTTCGTTGGGTTTGTGAAATAGAATTCACACTGAAATGTTGTAAAGGGTCAAGTTTAATGTCAGTGAAATTTAGAGTTTTAGGGATGGCATTTTCATTTAATACGGATGTCAGAAATTGGCAATTACTATCGACTTTTACTATAGCATTCGAGAAGATGGACTTTTTCAACTTCTATGCCTGTTAATAAGGCACCTGTATCTCTAAGGTTGCAAGTAAGTTTACAGATTTGCTCTGTACGTGGTTGAATGGAAATTGTGTTGACGGGGTTATATGAAAAGTTTTTAGGGGTATCTTTACTGATTAAATCATCTGTTACTTTATATAACGGAAGTGTTTTGAAGTTGGTTACTAATTTCTTTTTATGGAAATCGACGATGCAATTATAATGTTCGAGGAAATCGGAACCTAACAATCCGTCGAACTCGATATTGCAAATGTAGACCTTATGAGGATCATTGATATTAAACGGGACGAGAGTGGATTCGTTGATATGAATTTTCTCGTTTGTTATTCCCTGGATAACGACATTTTCTGGGAACCTTTCCCTGAATCGTTTGCAAGTTTCTGGCTTAAAAATAGAGAGTCCTGCACCGGTATCCACAAGCAGTTTGTAGGTATTAGATGCATCGGTGATGTAATATAAGTTCTTAGAATTTACGGACAAGACGGGTCTTACAGAAATCTCTGTTCGGGGATGTTCACATTGGGGTCGAAGCTGTCTAAATTCAAGGTTTGAATGTGCGTTTGAAGGTCTGACATGTCCGGGGGTTCCGTTTGAGGGGTAGTGTCCTGAAAATTTGTAGAAGAAATTTCGTCGTAGTTTTGAGAGTAATTTTCGCTCTCGAAGTCTGTTTTAAAGTAATCGTTAAAGTCATTCTAGTAATTGTCGTAGGAACAATAATCGTTATAGTCGAAATCTGTGTATTGGTACTCGTTGGGTGTTGGGTTCGAAAACTTAAGTCTGTTCACTTCTAGGATTTTCGAACTCATGATTATTTAAGTGATGAGTACGTTGTTGGCGGTAAAAATCAGGGTTCGGTTTAAATTGGTGAGTATTTGGGGGTTGATTCCTTGTTGATGGGCGTTGTTGCTGGAAACTCCTATTGGGAGGAAAGTTTGTTTGGCGGGGTTGTTGATAATTTTGTTGATTAGAATTTTGGGCGAATGGATTAGGGCGAGGTCTTTGAAAGTTTTGCCCAAAACCTTGATTTTGTCCAAAGCTTTGGTTCTGTTGGAATTGCCTCGATCTATGATGCTGCATTTGTTACTGAATGGCCCATTCTCTTACAGAATGTACAATGTTTTGGAGGTGGCAATTGATTGGGTGTTCTAAAGGTTGGAGTTGTATTTTTGAAGTTAGAGAATTTTTGAGTTTCGAGATGGTTCAATTGAATTTCTCTTTTAATTCTAGAGATAGCGGTTAAGATATCTTTTGGGTCGCTTGCTCGAATTAATTGTCTCATTTTTGGCTCTAGGCCTGTAAGCAGACTGTTTAGTGCCATGGGCTCAATGAGATCTATTTGGGCTTGTTTTTCCTTGGAAGTTATATTTTGTTTTGTGACTGCGGCCAACATTTTTGCCTGGTGGGTCTGACTTCTAGTCGAGAAAGTTAAGGGTGATTCGTATAGTGATTGTTTCATTCGTAGGTGATCCTGAATGAGTGCCGATAGGTCTCGAGGGTCTCCGAAGTGGTTTTCGAGAAGAGTAATGATTTCAGTTAACAGGCTAGGGTTTCGTGAATTTACTAATTCCGGTGCCCTGCCACGGAGTTTATTTTTTATGTTGAGTATAAGTAGGACCTGTTGGTTATCGGTCGCCATACTGTGGGCGCTGTTACATGATGTAATAAAAGTATTTACAAAGAAGAGGTTACCATCGTACTCTGGTACTATCGCAAAAATCTCGAAAATTTTATAGGGCTCCACAGTTAGTATTCGAGTAACTAGAAGCGAAAGCAGAAGGCTACGAGAATTATGCGAACCGAGCTGAAGAGGACAGATGTGACTCTGCCGAAACGTCGTCATTTTACCATCGATCCCGGCAGGGATCAGTTATCAACTATGCGGATGAATATATTATATATATGTATATATATAATTGATTTAACGGCTGATAACTTTCAAATATTACAGGAATATATCGTGATGCAGCCAAAACTTCTTGGGTTACGAGGAAATACTCTTTTAACTTAATTTGAGAGCTTTCGAAATTATTTTATTTAATCGTCAGTGAATATACTACTATACTACAAACAACAAAAATTACTAACAATTTAGAAGTAAAAAACTAATCACTTACGTTAGTCATAGGGTAGCAAACATTTTGACTTTTTATTTAATCAATCTGAATACAATATACATTTCTCAAATTGATTAAATAAAATGTCAAAATTTATGCTACCCTGTGAATTTTTGTTTCCTTAATAATGTTTCACTTCATCAGTAAGTTACAAAGAATAAAAATAGTTTAGCCGTACTTTAAAAAATTAAAAAATATATATCACATGTCTTCAAATCAAATATGCCAACGTGATAATTTTGTTAGTTGAATTGCCAAAAATTTTTTAAGGATATTCTAAAATATTATAGATGTTTATCTTCTTATACTACCTCGACCAACGTAAGTGATTAATTTTTTACTTCTAAATTGTTAATATTTTGTGTTGTTTGTAGTATATTGACTGACGATGAAATAAATAATTTCGAAAGCTCTCAAAATAAGTTAAAAGAGTATTTCCTTGTGACCCAAGAAGTTTTGGCTGCGTCCCGATATTTTCTTATATATATATATATATATATATATATATATATATATATATATATATATATATATATATATTATATATATATATTGTTATAATTTATCCACTCCGTCCCTGGCAAAAGCAACGTAAAACAGTATTCACTTCAAAGAACTTAGAAACACCAATCGCTGGAATCTTTAAAATGAACCAGAACTATCAATCTCGACGCTGGGCAACAAAATCTAGAACGAGCAAGAAACTCAACGCATGCTATATAACCCGATTTTTTATTTAATGACTTCAATGATTGCAATTTTAAATTTATACTGGATTTTGTTTATGTTTTTAAAATGTTTTTAATGTATGTTTTTTTAGATTTTGAAATAAACATTTGGAATTCAAGTTTTTTACAATTATTTATTGACAATTTTCATTATCCTTTTTTTAAATCAAAACAAACACAACTTCAAATTATCATGAACTAGAAAAAAACCAATTTATTATCCCGACTTGACCATAGAATGTATGGCATCACACGCTATGAGTGCCTCTAGGGGAAAATTCACTAAACCCCAGATATCCTAGATATCAAAAGGGTTTAGCTCTGTGGGAGCCCTTGTCAGGTGTTCAGGCCCGTGTTTGGAGTCGTGGCGGCACTTTCCAATGAATTTCCTGACCGTCCGGGCTGTTCCTAACAAGACGACTTTTTGCATTTGGTTGTAAAGATGTTCGTCCAGACAGAGGTATTTTAAATTCTTTAATAGATTTTTCGGGACTAGTTATGTCGTTGACATACCAATTGGTACACTTCGTGTGTTATTCATGTCCCTCTGAGTCTTTATTCGAAATTCCAAATCTCTATATTTGGTTAATTTCAGCCTGCTTGATATTTATATTATTGTTGTTAGGAATTGCTGTCAATTAAAGTTGTTTTCCGAGAGACTTTACTTACCAAAACTATATCTGGTCTATTGTGAGCAACAGACCAATCAGTCAATATCGGGAGGTCTCAGTACAGCTTGTAGTTGTTATTTTCTAAAACAGATTTTGGTTTGTATTTATAGTATGGTAATCTTACCGACTGTGTTAATTCAAGTTTCAGTGCTAGTTCCTGGTGAAGTATTTTTGACACAGTATCATGTCGTTCTTTGTATTTAGTTGCAGCGAACGCTTGACAACATCCTGTGATATGCTGGATAGATTCCAGATGTTTGGCAACCGTACCTGCATCTGTCGTTGTTAATAGTAAGGTCTTTAACGATGTACTTAAGATAGTTCTTAGTTGGAATTACTTGATCTTGGATTGCCAATATAAATCCTTCCGTTTCAGGAAACATATGACCAGAGATCAACCAGTAGTTCGACGCTGCACTGTCGACATAATGTTATATGGGCTACATAATATAGCAGATGACCCACCTATCTGCCCTCCAAGTTTGGCGAACCTTCTACAAAACACCTTGTATATATACCCTTACCAACCCGCACTGAGGCAGCGTGGTAAAGTTTGCCTCATATGCTTGTAAAATTCTAAGTAATATTCTACATCTTCTCAATCCTTCGAAACAAAATTATTCCCACAAAAAGACCTTAAACTCTTCATCTTTTCTCTCAAAAGCTAAGTGTCTCTGATCAGCTCTTCAGCTTTTCTCTTCATTAATACGTTCCTTCACGTGTTTAGTTATTCAAAGGCTAATTACTCAACCTCTAGCATTGAGTTCCTGATAAAAACTACCAAATATATGTCTTCAGTTGTTCTGTCTTCACTTCTTCTTCTTCTTCATTTCAGACCAATTGTCCACATATCTTCAATCCTCTTTAATACAGTGTTTCAGTCCTTTTCAAATATCTGAAGCTTTTCTTCTTCGGTTCTTCTCTAGACCTTACGTTTTCTATATCCACAGCTCTTCAAGTTCATCTGTAATCTTTCAATTTTTAAGGGATGCTATACCATGCAAAAATTTGTTGAATAAGTAATTTCGAAAAGATTGTTGAGGAGGTCTTGAATTACTTTGCCTGTTTGGAGGTTTTCTCTACTCCAATTTTTTTTTCTGCAACAGATAAGCATTTAAAATCGTATTTGGAGAACAAAGTGTAGTAAGGCAATTTCGTAAAATTGCCCGGATTACTGACTGTCCGTACACAAATTCTTCCTCGCAGTTATTCTGAGAGAAAGAGATGTCTTAAAATGATCAACCAGTATTCCTGTATATAAATACTGTATTGTATATTATGTTATACTTATCTGTTCGGAGACGATTCAACTCCGACTCTGGAGTCCTTGTCAAACGTTTTGTTGAGTATTTCGAGGTATTCTTCAAAACATTTTTTGACAAACAACAAAATCCACATCAGAGCGGAATTTTTTTTAAAAAAACCTTGAAATACTCAACAAAACGATTGACAACGACTCCAGAGTCGGAGTTGAAACGTCTCCAAACAGATAAGTATAATAGAATATACAATACACTATTTATATACAGGAATACTGGTTGATCATTTTAAGATATATCGTTCTCTCAGAATAACCGTGAAGAAGAATTTCTGTACGGACAGCCAGTAATCCGGAGAATTTTACAAAATTGCCTTACTACACTTTGATCTCCAAATACGTTTTTAAAAACTTAACTGTTGCAGGACAAAATTTTGAGGACGGAAAACCCCAATGAACAGGCTAAATAATTTGTAAATAATAATTTTTAATTCGTAGTCCCACCGTTTTCAATCTAAAACTCTATATGTCAAAAATTCCATCTAGATTTTCATAGAGTATTAAATTCTCTATGAAATCAAATCTGTAATTCAAATATTATACCAATAATTATCAATTCCTCAGCTATTAAGATAGTTAATATCGTTCCCAAATTGTCTTTTGATCACAGCAACAACAGGAATGTTTATTTTAGTCACAAATTAATACTAAAATTTATATTTACTTTTTTAACATAATATTTGTTTTTAATTATGTTTATTAGCAACAAATTACAAAAAGTTGCAAGTGACGCAACAAAAACGTTTTCAATAAAATACAATTAATAATTGATTCTGTAGTAAAAATTTGCAATAATTGTTAATGTCATTGAAAGTGAGGCATGCTCTTCATAGCCTGTCTGTAATTATGACTAAGCACGATTTGTTGCTTTTGAAGTAAAAACTCCTGTTAGTACGTTGTACAAGGAGCTGCTAAATTTATTGCCATCCTTAACATGGTCGTATTCAAAGAATATATGAAAAATAATGCACTGGAAACGTTAGTAATTAACACGAAAATATATAGTACATTGTCCTCATAACGCAATTCTTCAATATTTATACTTGATCTTCATTAGTTAAAATAAACAATTTTAAACAAAACTATAATTTCATTTCCTTTACTCCCATTCAAAATTTTAATAATATCTTCCATTGGTGTTAAATTTGTTTTTATTTATTCCATCCCATTTAATTTGCAAACGTTACCTTTGGAGACTTTGTGCTTGACCACGCTTCTTAATATTATTTCTGATTTTTTTAAATCGGTTCTAATAAGACGTAATTTCTTTTGTATTCTGTTAATAGACTACCATTTTTTCAGTTCATTGGCTTATATTTCAGGAAAATAATACTGAGAAAATGTTCCAAAGTTTAATTATAGCCGAGTAGAGATATTGGATATTAATTTAAGTGGAAACAAATTTAAAAAATAAATACTTCAAATGTGTCAGGTAATAAAGCTATGTTTAGCGGATGTATATCAAAACACATTCCTATTGCTTTCACTCTGAGTGAGATTCTACTAATTTGATGTTTCAGCAGTTGCTAGTGCTTGATTTACTCCTGTCAATTCTTTAATCTGAGGTACTCCTAATAATTTCCTTGTATTCAAACCACATATTATGATCAGTTGCCTGTCTACTTTTTTGCTGCCGACAATAGCAAATAACATTTTATTATCCCAGTAAACGACCAGTAATCCATTGCAGGTATAATAGCTGCCTTCAGATGCTTATTTTTTTATGTTTGATTGGTGAGTTAATTTTACTTCTAAATAAGAGATCGTACATTTTTAAAAGCAGCAGATGTATTACTAGATGTAGAATTTTGGGACAGGTAAATTTAAATCTGTTAAATGGAGATTTTAGGAATATAAAATTTTCAGAGATATGAAAAACATATCGTTGAATATCGAAAATAGAATTATTCACTTAATTAGGAGTCTGTAAAGTAAATTTTCTTAAAAGATTATATCAAAGGATTTTAATTTGTTTTGAAACTAAGTTATGAGAAAAGAAGATGGAAGAAATTTCCAAATTTTCCAAAAAGATTATAATAAAATAAATAAGTATTCTTAAATCGTGTTGTCAGTTTTGCTAATCTCTAAATCGAAGAAGCTCTATGATGAGTAATATCAAATAAGTAATCAAATAAATTTACACAATTTTAAAATTTTCTTCAAGGTTGTTTAGTTTTATCGATTTTATTCTTGAATTATTTTTTGAGCCACCTTTTTGATAAATGTTCTACTTTTTAATTTAATTTTAAGGTCGACTAATGAATAAGGAAAAATTTCTAGAAAGTATTCTATATACTCACAAATAACTTCTTTCGACCTTACTGTTGTTAAGTTTTCATTTTACTGTTTGGGTTCGTGGATTTATGTAAACTCTGAGAAGAACTTACTATAATTTAATTACATTAATTTTATATTCTGAACGAATTCTTTCGCCGGCTTCCCGTTTTATAGATTTTTCTCAAAATATTCTAGACATGGATTTTCGAATTCACGAGAACTTTAACAGGGCTAGCCGCCGGCCTCGAGGTATCAGACAAACAACTTCGTGGATTCCACGAAATATCCGATGAGTGTAGATTCCACTGAATATCAGATAAATTCACATCACACTATAATTGTTAATTTCTGCGTATGAAACATAAAATAACAAATTAAATGCATCACGATTTTTCGCTAGAGTTTGGTTACTGATTTTATTTGATTTAAAACCAAACAAATATATTATATTTTAACAACATTGTTGTAATAAAAACTATTAAAAGTCAAAATTCGAAAGAAATTCACAGGTTTATTACGGTACAATAATATACATGTATAACAAATACCCTTCCACGAAAACAACAATAATCTATATTTCCGCTCTTGCAACCACAAAATGCTATAGCTACTTATAACGATGGAGATACTCTTAATATCATGCCGGTAAAGTAAACAAATAAAATTTTAAGCAATTTCTGAATGACCGAGCAAGTCAAGATCTATTTTCATTCCTCATATGGGTTTTCTCTCCTCAAAACGATATCTAAAAAATACCTAAGGTAACTAATTAAAAATCAAAGTGTAGTAGGGGCAATTTGTGGAATTAAAGGTAAAGATATATCGCATATGTAACATAGGACAATCCGTAGACTCGCATTCTCTCTTGATCATGCGAGAGTATTTCCATAACTAGTGTTTCAGGCAATTTACAAAAACTACGCTACTAAAGTTTGATGTTCGATATCTTATCCGACTTCAGGAGTCGTTTTTAAGAGAGAAAGCTCATATAAATAATCAAAACTGAAGAAATTTTACCGAGCCCAAAATCGCACAACATACCTAAAGAAGTTTTCACTTCGAGCGCAACAAGCCTAGGAGCGGATCCAAATACATGGTACCGGGGGAGGCGATTTCATCCTTCAGGGGAGTGGGCGATTCTGTACTAAATTAACCTACATATAATTTGTCCAATTTTCTTGTGCTATTAAATTGTTCTAGGCTCTTGGAATTTAAATCCATATATATATATATATATATATATATATATATATATATATATATATATATATATATATATATATATATATAAAGGTATCGTATCATATATGACGCTACTACCTCCGATTTTGGAGGTCACAACGATTTGCCTTTATTTCAGAATATTTATGGATTGTATGGTAACAGAATGCAAAATCAGCAAAATTTTAGTGGAGGCTAAACGTTATCTAAAGTATCCTCGAGTCGCCCATTTAGTTCAAGGGAGCAAGTGTTGCCTAAGAGTGATACAACAAGTGAGTTCTGACCTCCGAGTTGTGCGCTCGTCGTTGTAACCTCCAAATTTTAGCAACGCTGTGAATTTGAACGTTAACTTGTTATCAGGTCTTCTTCTTCTACTTCTTGTGAAATCGAAAATGTGTAACAGCTCATCTCTGTTACGTCTCATATTGAAATTCGTTGTGGGTAAAGATAAGCGATATATTTTTTAATTTAATTTTACAAATTTTCATAATAGTAATTTGTATTTTAGAGAACTGAATGATATAATTAAATATAAAATTATTCAATCGTTTAATAAGGTTTTGGGTCTTTATTCCAAATAGCGATTTTATGGGTTATGTTATTTTAAGAAAATATTCAACTTTTTGATTTTGGGTGGGATTTTAGATTGTAGATGGGTTAATTTTACTTGTTAGGAATTTGTTTATATAATTGTGGCTGCCTGAATATACCTAAGGGCGAAATCAAAAGAGGGCACATTGTGTAAACAAACATCCTCTCGCTGTTTATTCACCGTGATTAAATGAGCTTGAAAGACACTATTATTTATTTCTTAATAAATATCACTTTAAATCTTGAATTATAGTTGTAAATGTTTATCAAAACTACGTGAATACTTCCTCTTTCATTATTTATTGCAGAAATACATAACTTTCGTATAATAGCAAACCTACCAATGATCATTATTTTTTTTCAGATTTCAAATAGAAAATAAATATGACATGAATACTGAAAATACTACTTTTAAAAAAACCGAGGTAAACTACTCGTATATTCCTACTTTACGTGAGTTTTCAAAATCCGATTTAAACAAATATTTATTATGACTTTTATGAATGTCAGAATATGCGTTTTAGAGCAATCGCGGATTATATAGTAGCATTATTTAAAGTATAGGCATATCTAATATGTAAAAATATCGTGATACGGTGTTTGTGATCGAAGACGTCTCCACCGATTTTCATGATTTTTTTATATATATTTGATAGGTACGACAAAAGGTTGTAAAGTATATTTCATACGGTTAGATGTCCACATTCAGAAAAAAAGTTGGTTGGTAAATATAATTTAAAATAATTTGGTCAAGTGCGAGTTGGACTCGCATACTAAGGGTTCCGTACCACCTTCAAGATTCGCTGTATTTACTTTTCTAATTTGGCACCCAAAAATTAACATTAGAGTTTTATTTTACTAATAAACTTTCAGGGAAGCCTTTTATAATCTACTGTCTGAATTTTGAGGCTCTATAGATTGGAAGATAAAGGGCAAAATAGGTCAAGTTTTAAATTATAAATTATTAAATCTGTTATTCAAATTATTTAAAAATACAAATAAAATATAATTTTCAAAATTTAAATTATGTAGTTTCTAAAATGGGAATTAAGTCGATGTTTAATATCTTTGCTAATATCTTTTAAACGATTGATTTAAAAATATTTTTATTTTCCATTTAATTGTATAATTTGTCCCTAAAATTACCATGGAGGTTTTCTAATAATTGTTCTTATAAATTTCAAGTGTACCCCTAATTATTTTCAAAATTTTAGGTAGTATGGTTTCGGAAATAAAGCAAGAAATGAGATTTTTTTATATCTTTATGTTAATATCTTGTAAACAATTAATTTTAAAAATATGAAAAATGTATATTTGTATTCCTCGTAATGAGCCCCTTCATTTGATATATTGCATGACACGTTAAAAAAATATTTTTTATTTTTCGTTTATTTCTATAATTTGGCCCCTCACTATTAATATTTAAGATTTCTTCGTATTTTTCCTGTAAATAAAAAAAAATCAGGTCTTATAGTTTGGGGAATTAAGGGGGGAATGGGTAATTTTTTTAATATTTTTTTAATATATTTTAAAACATTTATTTTCAAAAAATTTAAAAAAATATATTTGTATTAGTAATAATGAGCCCTCTGATTTGATATATTACATGATACGTTAGAAACAAGTTTAATTTTTTATTTTCCATTTAATTCTATAATTTGCCCCCCAAAATAAATATTAGGGGTTTCTCCTTATTTTTCCAGTAATGTTCAGGTGGGGGGAGAATGGGTAAAATTTTTTATATTTTTGTTAATATCTTTTAATTAATTTTAAAAAATATATTTGTTTTCGTCATAATGAGCTCTTTCATGTGATTAAAAACAATTTTAATTTTATTTTATTTTCCGTTTAATTCTATAATTTGCCCCCCAAAATTAAAAGTAGAGATTTCTCCTTATTTCTCCTTTTTCCAGTAAACTTCAGGTCAGACTCTATACCTATATTTTTTTTCAATACTTTACGTTTTATAGTTTCGGAGATAAGAGGGGGGGATGGGTAAATTTTGGTATATTTTCGTTAATATCTTTTAAATTATTTTTTTTAAAATATGAAAAAATATATATATATTTGTGTTCCTCAGAATGAGACCTTTGATGTATTACATGATGCTGGTTTTTAAAAATTTTAATTTTTAATATTTAAATTTTCATTTAATTCTATTATTTGCCCCCCAAAATTTATAATAATGGTTTCTCTATATTTCCTATTTTTTTCAATATGTTAGGTTCAGTAGTTTCGGAGATCAGGGGGGGGACGGTCGATTTTTTTAGTTTTTCCTCCCAGAAGTACCCTTAAAATCAAAATTTCTTCGGGTCACCAAACTATACCTTCATACCAAATTTCAACCTATTCTGTCCAGTAGTTTAGGAGAAAATTGCTGTGATGTGACAGAGGCAGAAATCCGGAGTGATATTATAATTATAAAAGTCTAATGTCACAATAAATTATAGTTATGAATTCAGTACAGTGGCAATGATTAAATAATAACATATTAATAGTCTGAGAAAATTAGGTTTCAATAAATGTTATTGAAAAAATAACACATATGTGTTATAAGTGATCAATAGGTGAATTAAATAGATACATTAACCCCGAACTCAAGTCCAGAGGAAAGAAACAAAGAGTCTTCAAAAGGTAAGGACACAAAATTTTAAACATTATTTAATTAATTCTTAAATATAAATAAAAATAAAATTTGCACAAAAGTTCGAACTCCTCTGAAAGGGCTCGACCTACTTTTATGAATTTTTTTTGTATATTTGATATGTATGAGAGTAGGTCGTGAAGTATATTTCATGTCGCCAGCTGATTAGATTGTCCCTACCCATAAAAACAAGACGCGAAAATTGGTGTATATACTTCTCTCTCCAAACAAATAATTATGCAAAAATTTAATTAACGCATGGGGGACATGAGGGAAAATGTTTTTTTCCAAAAATTTACTATTTTTCCCGAAATTGAAGTAAAGAATTTAGAGGTTGAGTCCTTTTATAAATGAAGTAATACGTAAGTCGTCATTTTGTCAACATGGATGAAAAAGGGGTTACTATTGTTTTAGAAATAATTTAATATAACTGAAATAGAAAGTAATACTTATGTGAATCTTGATATACATACTCTTCTAAAATCAACCGAAGCAAGTTTTATCAAATTGTGAACATTTAGGTATACAATAAGGGGCAAGCGGTGAATGTTTTAAGAAAAAATGACTATTTTGGGAACCGAAAATAATACAGATATGAGAATTATAATATTAGTTCCTTAAATTTATTGAGATTTGATGTGTCATTATACGAAAGCTCTGTTATTGAATGAAGACGAAGGGTGTAGCAATTTTTAAAGAACAAAATAGATGCAGGCACGAAAGTTGGTATACATGCACTTCCCCTGAAATGACTAGAACTGAATTAATCACTTAGCGATCATCACGTAGCCGATAAATGGAATGTGAAGTATTTATTCATTGCATGAGTGTTGATAAATTGATTCTAATATTAAATGTTTGCCAGGAGTGAGGGGGTAGATTTAGATTTAGTGCAGGCAATATCGTTAAAAATTAGAAAATGTTGAAATTTTCAAATGCTAGTTAAGACCAATAAAGTAACAATAAATTCCAAAAAATGAAAAAAGAAGTATAAACCTTCGAACGTTAAGAATACTAAATACACCAAAACATCACAATAATATAAAATTTGACAAAATTATAAAAGTTATTGTGTCAAAAACATAAAACGAGAAAATTCTAAAAAAACGCCAAAAATACAGATATGAGTGAAAATCCAACATCACCGTAAATGTAAACGAGACCCAAAAATAGTCAAAACAATATGTCAATATGCCAAAAATGTGAAAAAATACAAAAATATCAGAAATACCAGAAATCAATGAAACGTCAAAAATGTCATAAACCTCAAAAATTTCAAAAAAGTCATAAATGTAAAAATGTATAAAACATCAAAAACGTTAAAAATAGTAATAAAACGTCAAAAAAACTTAAAAGAAAACTATTAAATCCGAAAATAATGTATTTTTAAAAAAATTTGTTGCCATATAATTTTCGCCCATGAATGATAATGTTAAAATAGATTTGAAAAAAATCTAAACATTTAAGAGATGTGAATATTACCAAATTACAAAATTTCCAAGATAAATATGTCAAATAAGCTGACTCGCCTAGCGTGCGCGAAGATAGGTGTGATTAATGAGGGCGTTATTTGTAATGCTCGGGCATTATGAATAATGGCAAGCTACGTCGGGCCAAGTGATATTATCTAAACTTCATTATTTATCAAACTGCCTGGGCATTATGAATACTGCTGTGATAATCGAGAGGATGGGAGGCTGGGTCCCGCTGAAGGTAGGTTTTAGCAAAATAAAGGCTAAAACCATTCAAATGCTAGGGATGGGTGAGTTGAGCCCCCCTTGGATCTGCCACTGGTCAGGCAAAGTATAATACAGATGCCTTAAGGGGGGAGGCATACAGGGGAGGACAAACGCCCTGCGTGTTCCTTATTTTTGTTTACTTACCGTTTTGTGTTAATTGTCTTATATTTTTAATTTGACTTTTAACAGCTAAGAACTAGTAGTTTCTAAATGTAGAACCATTTCATAATAAGTACAAATTATTAACCTTGTTATTTAAATTGGCCTACAAAACGAAGAAGTTTTATGTTACTTGTGTTTTAAATTTTGATTTCATGTCAGAAAAAATAATGGCAATAAAACATCTTATTTTTTACTTTGACTTTATGTATGCGCTATTTAATGATTTAAATAGACATTATGCTTTTGTCAAATCATTTTTCCAAATGCCCGGACATTAAGAGTAGTGTCCAATTAATCACTTGGTTCATAACATATACAAAGCTTTCATTTCAAAACTAGCCACCCAAAATAACTTATAAAAGAAATAATAATATTTTAATTTATATTTACTGGGGACACATTTTACACGTATCAGTCATCCTGCATTCCAACCCTTAACCGGGGGTGAATATCACTTCTAAAAGTTTAAATACACAGGGGTATCATCTCAAATCTCTTTTTTGGCAATCTTTTGACACATTTTTTTTTAAATCAGATTAATTTTACAGAGCATTCACCTAGAAATCGTAAAAAAATAATATTTTTAATTGTAATTACAAAAAAGCATGAGAATAATTACCGAGATAAACAAGTGAGACAAAATCCTTAAATGTTTATGCGAAAGATATTTGTGAGTGTAAATGTAGCAAATTTATTATTAGTAGGTAGTGGTTGCGCTAAAAACTGACCATCAAATTTGTTTTATTCTTTACAAGTAAGAATTGAAATAATATATATTTATAAGAAAGAAAAACGCGGTGCACGCAGAACTGCTCATGTTTTTCATCAGAGACATCCCGATAAGAATATTGGGCATTAGTAGGTATGTGTTGGATTTGGTTCAGAAATTTCTCATGGTTTACTGGTTAACAAATATTTCGGTCGGCTCTGTGCATAAAACGTTATTCCTAAATAAATCCGTTCCCTACAAAATACAGCTTTTCAACAGCTTGCTGAGGTTGATTATGACAGAAGGTTGTGCGAATTAATGATTCAAAGGGCAAATGCAGACTCTATTTTTTTAATATTTATTTTTCTGACGAAGCAGGATTTTTTTTAAATGGATTTACCACTAAACATAATTGTACATATTAGAACAATACCAACCCACAAGATTTTCAGGAAGAGAACAACCAACAGCCCAGAAAATTAACTTATGGGCCGGAATTCTCGGAAATAAAAGTGTAGGTTATTTCTTCGTGGAAGAAAATTTAACTGGAGAATTGTATTTGGACTTATTATTAGAAAATGTGATAAATACCCTTATAACCGAATCTTTAGAAAACTGAATAAATCAAGAAGGAACTTTGTTGCTAGACGAAGAAAAGCTATTTTTTCAACAGTAGGGAGCACCTCCAGATTGTAAGCCTTGCCTGTACGAAATTGGCTTAATAAGGCATCTCCGGAACTAACGCTCCTTGACATTTTGAACATTTAATTTAAGTTCAAGGTAATTCTAACGCTAATACAATATTAATAATGTAAATACATAGAAAATAATAATTATTTTAAATTGAAAGTTTAAAATGGTATTAGTCTGTAAAAATAATCTGATTGTTACAAATGATGGATCTAAAAGATTGTCAAAACTCAGACCTTTAAAACAAAGTATCACATGATACCCCTTTATATTTAAACTTTTCGAAGTATATTCATCCCAGCTTAGGGGTTAAAACTGCAGGGTGACCGATACCGGTAAAATGTGTCCCCCGTAAATATAAATTAATGTGTTTTTTGTCTTTTTCTTTTAAATATATCAATAATTAAGTGGTTAGTTTTGAAATGAAAGCCCTGCATGTTAATCAATGTTTATGTACATGGTCTATCGACATTCTGCTCGCCTTCGATAATTTAGTGTGAACCACTTTCTCGAAGTTCATGAAAATCAAGGCGAGTAGTATTTGTAAATCTCTAGTGAGTTGGTATTTGTTACTTTCACTAAACACTTTATAGACTACCGATAGAAGACTTATTCTAACTGAAAATTGAATCTTTCTGCCTTTCTTGTGTGGTATGTGTCTGGTGTCTATATATTGCGAAAATATTTGGGCGATATTCCGACGTTCCCTATTGTCTTGTCAGTCTTTGTGTTTTTGATCGCTGACTCCACTTCTTCCACGAGAACTTCTGGTGTTCCTTTGGCAGTCATCTGTATTTCTAGAGTGTCAGGGGCTTTATATGGGCATCCTTCTGTTTTTCGGATTTTTTATTGGTTAACCTCATTACTTCCCTAGTACAGTTATTAGTTCTTTCATAGCATTAGTACAACTTTTTCGATTTTCAGTTCCTAATTGTACTGGTTTCTCGCTGTAATTGTTGTTACCTTGTTGTGAGATCTTTAAAAAAATTAATCACATGATACCTTAAAGAAATTATATTCACCCCCCGCTTGAAACTGTAGGGTGACCGATATGTGTAAAATGTGTCCCTCTTATATATAAAAAACTTGTTTTTTTTGTCTTTTTCTTTTAAGAATGTTTTATAAGTTATTTTGGATGTCTAGTTTTGAATTGACAGCATTGTATAATGGCAAAGCCAACTCATAAAAAAATAATCCTAGCGATAAATGGTATGATCAATAGGAAATACAAAAGTAAATATGGTTTACAAGGCCGGAGCCAGCGGGGGGTTCGAGGTTCAAAACGAAATTTGGAAATTGAATATTCAATTTTAACGAATTAATAAGTTTCTTCATGAAAATGTATTATTTTATTCTATACAGCTCTTATATACTGGAAGTATACTGAATAGAAAACTAACTTTCGCGGTGCCAGTCAGTCCACAATATTAAAAACAAATGGCTAAAGTAATCACCCCTCCCCAAAATATTTTTCTAGCTACAGCCTTGAGAGTTTGTTTAATAAATTCTTACACCATTAAAATTCCAAAGTTAGAGGGTCAATCTTTAAAATTCAAAAACGAATATTGGCGAAAATTTCATCACATTACATTTTTAATAAACTTTGAAAGGCAATTGTTGTAAAGAAGCAATTTCAATTAATTCAACCAGTGGCGTACAGTTTGATAGACAAGCCCTCTTTTCTTCCCCAACCGTGACACCACAAAATGAAACATAGATTTAGATATATTTTTAAATTTTAAAAAGGCTGGGTCTGAACGATAGAAGCGAAAGCTTGTTACAAAATATACTTCCCGTCGCTCATTACGAATTTAGATAGATTACTTTTTTGGTTGCGCATTGAATGCATTTAAATAGATGGATATGACTATTAATGTCCAACAAACGGAAATACTAAATAAAACATAACGAGGAATGTGATGCTAAATAATATGTGCACTTTAGGGGATAGTTTTGGGGATGAGTACACTTACTGTCTTTGAACCAATTTGTTTACAACCACAAAACAACTTCTATATGTCATTTAGAGCTGTCCACTATTTAGAATTATTCTGTAAACTTTTTTTTATTTCTACACATTTAATTATAAGTAGATTAACATGTCAGATATAGAGTATAAATTATGTGAAATTCTAAAATTCGTGCCGTATTTTTCTAATAATTGTTGTAAAATGTACGGAGTTTAGTTACTGTGTGTAACTGCCATAACATCAATCAAATATTTTATGTGTGCTTCCACATTTCTTTATACTCTTCTTTCTTTATATATCTCAAAAATATTTCAGCATTTTAAATTAAATTAAATTTGTTTAGTTTTTATTTGTCTGAATTTATTGACATAATGCGCTTTTAATTTTTATCTAAACCTGTCTCATTCAATAAATTATCTGTATTTAATAAATTTCGTTTCAGCTTCCTTCTTCATATTTAAACAAACTGATACTTTCGAACTAGTAAGCCGGACGCCTTTCTATTTTTAAATTGATTGTTTGTTGAATAATATAATAAAAGCATCAGCAACCAACCAATACATTTCATTTTGCATTTTTTGACAATAAAACAAAACAAGCAATATTAAACTTTTTTTTCTTTATAATTTATAAATAATATAAATAAATTATATTGACTATATAGCAATGCTTCCAAACGAGTATTTGTAAAAAAAGTGAAAAATGTTATATAATTAATTTTTGGTCGGAGAATTACCCACAGAGGAAAAGCTGGAATAACCACTAACGTTAATAACATTTGAAAAATCCATAACTTAGGCAGTTTTCAAGCTGAAGCACAGATTATTCGGAAAATAATGGTTTACGAGCTGTTCTTTAAACACGGTACTTGTGGAATCTGTCAGATTAATGAGATTTGCATTATCGCATTATAAACAATTTAAGTTCATTGCATGAAATGAAGTTTGTAAAAACCCCAAAAATTTAAATTTAAACCATATTGCCAATACTAACAAATCAGAAATAATATGGCTAATTGCAACATAATTCTGATTTTAATTGACAGACTACGAATATATAATCCAAAATTGCAAACCAGCGACTCCCAGAGAATAATGAGAAAAAAATAGTAATTATTACGCAATATAAATTTCTGTGTATGCGATCTCATATAGAACAAGTTTCCGAAAAATTGTAAGCTAGAAAGTATTAGAAATGCATTATAGGATAATTTTAATCTACCTCTCCTTCATTATATTTATAGTATTAATTAATTCACCAAATATCCAGTGGGGAGGCGTGGGTTAAAACAAATTAATTTAAAATTCAGGTGTTGTTTTTTGAAACAACGCTTGGACACTTCGTTTTAACAGTTATTAAGAAAATTACATTTCTTTCAAAATGGAAGAAGAAAAAACATCAACATATCAAATTAAATGTTCGATTTGTTGACCATTACCTCCCTGTCAATACCTAAGACGGTTTTCAAATTCTCGCAACACTTCATTTAGCGTTTGTCCCAGGATTCTTTGTATTTCGGCTCTAATTGTATTCTTTAATTCCTTCATATTTTCCGGCTTATTGAAGTAGACTTCCGATTTCACGTAACCCCAAAGATAAAAATCTAACGGGCTTAAATCTGGAGACCTAGCTGGCCATTCGATATTACCTCTCCTTGCGATCTATCTATTTGGGAGAATATTGTCAAGATAATCTCGCACTGTTCGCGAATAGTGCGGGGGCGCTCCATCCTGTTGAAACCATACCGAATGTGCCAGTATATTGGGGTTTTCACCATTCGAGTAAAATTCTGTTAAACAGGGTATTATGTCATTTTGTAATAGGTCTAAATACATTTCCAAGTTAAGTGTTCCTTCAATAAAAAACGGACCCACAATTGAAGTACCCACAATTCCGGCCCATATATTAACTTTCTTGGAAAAATGTGTATGAATTTCCATAATCCAATGTGGGTTTTCTCATGAGCAATATCGAAAATTTTGCCAGTTTACTGAACCATTTAAACAAAATGTTGCCTCGCCAAAAAAGAACTATCTTACTTGAAAAGTGCGGATTTGCATTGCATTTATCCATCATTATTTAGCAAAATTCTACTCTCCGGTCCAAAGCATTTTCGTTCTGAACTAAATGAATTTTTATAGGTGCCAGTTATTTCTATGCAAGCATTTTAGAACACAAGATTTACTTATTGACTGTTCTGCGGCTATTTGTCTAGTGGATTTGTGAGATCGAGCAAAACATTTAATTGTGTATCTTCTGAAAAATGTTTGGTTTGGTAACTGTCTCTTACTACAAAATTCTAGAAACTTTTTCTCTATTTTCCTTACTACCTATCGTGTAATAGGCCGCGCCGGGTACTTCATATTAAACAATTCGCAAACATCAATTTGTGTTCGAGTTCTTCAAAATTTCTATTCGCTGCCTTTTAGTTAAACGCGCTATACTTTGAAACTGTGCAATTGCACTTGACAACTACTTATTTGAAGTAAAATTATAGTACAGTTTATATGGAAGTAAACAATTGTTATAACCTCCATCATTAAAAAAAGGGTTTCCAATCATGCGACTAAAATACCGCCAACAATTATAAAAACAAGTAAATAGGTTCAAACCAACAAACACCTTATTTTTACCTTTGTTTTCTTAACTATAGAAATAACTGTATTTTTTTAATAACTGTTAATTTTCGGTATAGAGCATTGAGCATTAAAAATAATTAAAATTCAATGCAGAATTCAAAAATAAATTAAAAACAAATGTTTGCATTTGAAAATATGATGAAGTTGATGGTCGCAATTTATTTCTGGCCCACCCTGTATAAATGAGTTTATAATCACAAAAACTACAATCCAAAAAAAAACGACGTGGCCCAGCGTTTTTCCAAAAAATCAACACCTGATTTTAAATGATTTGTTCCAACCCCCGCGTCCCACTC